>CM063111.1:13440224-13616501 GCA_031841125.1 Acanthococcus lagerstroemiae | reverse complement strand
CTGTTCTTTCAGATCACAAATCCAAGTATCTCTTGCTGATCTTAGATCACGAACTTTTTGATCTTCACGATCTTTTTGATTTAAAGATTGTAAGATCTTTAGAGGGTTACCAACTGATTTTTTGGGAAACGCTGGCTGACTTCTTCTCTGAAAAATGCCAACTGGCAACATTAGGAAGGGAATTTTCCCCGCTGTCAGTGTAGCCACTCCTCTTATCGAATTTAAAGCACATTGTGTGTAAATGTAAAACTGCAAAAATGTAACTGTACTATACGTATACACAATCTTACGTAATTAGAGATCTATTTTTGGCTGCAGTGTAAAATTTGCATTTTTGGAGATAGACTTTTTGATCTAGGTCATCGATTTTTTTTTTTTGAACATACATTTTTGATTTAAAAAAATATATATTCAAACGAAAAGAAGATAACGATAGAATACGAGTCGTATAAGTAACCACTAGAAATTGATGATCAACTTAGAATGACATTTCTGCAGTATAAGTGAACGATTGAAAGAATGGAAATACGCAAACAGTTGGGAGGGGGGGGGGATCTTCCAGCAAATACCACATGAAAAATGCAAACATGATTGCAAAACGCAAATAGTTGGTAATCCTAGATCGTGCCCATCCTTGTAATGAACCCGTATCAGGATTATGAATCCGTAAGAGGATTGTAAACCTGTTGGAGGATTCTGAATCTACTTCCGAATCCGAGAATTTGGATTCTGAATAACTTTTTTTTTCTTCTTGAATTCGAATGTCTCTTGCATTTTAGAATCCCCTTTTCAATAAATGTCTACGTCCTTGGATTCGGATTCTAAAATCATATCTTGAGAAGAAGAATCCGAAGCCGTGGATTTCGATTTTTTTCCTCCTTACTGGATTTGTATTCTTGGATTCTCTGATTCAGAGTGTTGTGACGATCCAGTCAAAATTATGGGCTTTTCTCTTTTAGCTAATTTTCGTGAGCAAGTTGCTAATTTTCTTGTTAGTAGCTGGCTCAACGTGCGAGCTAGTTTTCCTCGTTTTCCCAGCTTGAAAAGGGTGATAAGGGAGTCTCTTGCGTGAGCGTGTGTCGGAACAACGTTGTATGTTCGTCTCTGCTTGGGCATGTTGAAGTGTATCTAATTAAAGATTTAACTTACCGTAATTAGTCGGGTTGTTGAAGCTAATTAACGTGTGCTCGGAAAAGCGTTCAAGACTTTAGTATACCTTACCTACCAAAGTTCGCGATACTTTAGCTAACCTAATCCGTGTCGGATACCGTATAGGCAACTTCGAAGATCCACAGGCCGGTCCGAGAACCATTAGAACTCAGTCAAGAGTAAACCAGTTTCGGCCATATCGAAAGGGCCAGACTTCGAGAACTACTTCGAAATTACAGCTCTCAGTTATTTGCCCGACTTCCCAAAGCAGTCACGGCCAAAAAGGGAAGTTCGCGACAGTGTTATTTTGGCACAAGATTCAACAGAGGTGCCGTGATCTCCCTGAGCTACTGAGGAAAGTGCCCCCTCCTCAAAAAGGGGAATGAGAATATTATTAAGAGTCTGCTCCAAAGTACAATGATGGATGAATAGTTATCAGCAATGATAGTCTTGGCATCAGAAAAAGACATTCCCGGTGATATACTTCTTCAGGCCCTGTATCATCCGATGTCGGATGTTGACGGTCGCAGTTTTGACGCGCAGGCCTCCTGGGCAGGTAGTTTGCCGTGGCTTTCCGCACAGTTTTGTTGCGTTTGTGGGTTGAGGTGTGTGCAGCCGCAGTTCGCTTACTAGCCACGTGTTTCATGACGTTGAGTTAGCTGGCCACGACGTGCACACGACAGTATCAGTCTTTTAGATCTGGTAGTAACACACCTTGCGCTTGTAGTGTTTGGTTTGTTCGAATTAGCGGAGGGGGGGGGGTTACAGGGCGCGCTATCTCCCACCTAGACTGATACTGTAGTCGCTGTGATTAATATGATGAGTCATAAAAAGATTTTGGTTTTGATTAATGAGTAAAACTGTTCATTAAAAGAAGAAGAAAAAAAAACAAGAGGACTCGCTTTATTGCTAAAAAACTAATCACGAGAAGAAAGAAAAATCGGCCCTCGAAAAATTTGTACTGAGGATCATTCTTCAAAACAGCATTATCGCTGCACTTCTAGGATTCAGATTTTCTTCTCCTGAATTCAGATTCTGTAATTTAGCATTTTTTTTCCTGTTGTGCACAACTCGACTCCCAATTAAAGACTTCTTTTTTACCGACGGAGACAGCACATAGCAGGAAATGATAGCTGTCGGATCTTAAATCTTGTCTTCAAAAAAGTGAGGAAGGTGATGGATGGGCTACGGAGGCACACACCGACAGAAGGTCAAAGAGACATAAAGAACAGACAGATCGATAGAAGGATTTGATTATTTTTTTTCGGGGCACGGTTCCAGGTTTTTCAAGTGTCTTGTACACCTCAAAGAACCATCATAGCAAAACGAAAAATCGATCTCTTGAACTAACCTGCATTCATGAATATTTTCTCGAATATATTCAATCAGCCAGTGACGGATCTAGAAATTTCCCAAGGGGGGTGTTTTGAAAATAAAACTTTTTCCACCTCCGCACTCTAAAAAACCGAGATGGATGTCATTTTAAATAGTTTCTGAAGACAAGTTTCATAATGTGATTAAATCGTTTCAAAATTAACATTGTAGACTATAGTGTTACAAATACTCAAAAACAGGAGAAAAACTCAAAACTCAAGCGTTTTTTTTTCTTCTTCGACCCGAAGGGAGATGTCCGACCCCCCCCCCCCCAGATACGCCACTGGGATAGGGTATACAGAACTGAAAGACGGGCATCTTTGTCTGTCTGCCAATTTGTCCTCCCCACTCTAGTCTGTTACCCGCAAACTCCCATGTCTGCCTGCCTGGTTGTCTGACCTGCTTTTTATTTGTCCCAGTCTTAGTGTAACAAATTAATCGCTGCAATTTTCAGATTTCTGAGTGAGTCAATCGGTCCGATGTAAGGGTGGAGAGGGATCATAGGTCACTTCCTTCGTTATCAAAACGGTTGTATTTCTGGGGAACAATACAATCATCAGCTCGTTGTGGTTTTGTAGGACGCTGAATTCAATGAAATTGAGGGGTTCATTTAAAAAACAACCATAGTCAGTTTTGAATTTTCGACTTTGCCGACAGATGGCGCTATAAGGGCCTTTAAGTTAGGTGAGCTGTCAGCGTGACTTTGCCGGCAGATGTTACCGTGTTCAAATGCAGTGTTATGTTGGAGCTGATGACTGTGGATACAGCGCTATTCTACGAAGTCGGAATTTCAAAACTATGGTTGTTTTTCAAATGAACCCTTCAATTATTGAGTTAAAAAACTGAAAAATTCAGTTTCACAGCAAATATGGGTATGGGCTTTATTTCGCTGAATAAGATCGGAATAAAAATTTTCACTGTTACTCAGAAACGCCAGTAAAAGATTTATTTGAAAAGTAAATAGACGAGTAGCCTCTATTTGTAACGCTTCAAAATTTTTAATGTTCTCGTGTGTACCTATTATTCCATCGTTGGGTCATTCCATACCATCTGAAATAGCCGTTACCATCGACCTCTCTGATTTTGATCAAATTTGTTGAGGTAGTTTTAGTCTATTCAACAAGTATGCTTGTAGACCCGTTTCAAAAGATTTCACTCCATTCTCAAGTTAGCGATATTTTTTTTAATAGCTCTTCAAAACTACGATCGAACTTTCGCTGTACTTCGTAAACAAGCTGAGCTGCGAGTATTACGAAGGGGTATGAGAGCGCCTTTTCAAAACGAAGATTCACAAAATTAAATTTTCAAAAAATGTTGATAAATTAGAAATTTGCCTATCTGTAGATTTAGCTGAATTGTTCGCCAATCGTATTCAGAAGTCCTGTACGTATACTGTGAAATTTCTCGGCAGGTTTTTCTTCGTTTAAGCAAATAAAATTGTTCTAAAAGTTTTGAAAATTTTCAGTCGAATTGAAAATGTAGCTAGAAAACCAGAAATACGCACACAATACGCATAGTCATATTGCCATACTGATTAATACACTTGACGTTAAAACGAATCTGAAGAGTGCTTTGGCCCCCTAGGGGATAATATGGTGGCCTAAAACTGACTTTTCTGCTGCATATTCGAGAGTATCAAGTCAATAGAAAAACGTTTCAAACAAAAGTAGTTCCATATAATATTTGTTACAAGAAGTATTTCATACAAAATTTAAGGCACAGTGCTTAATTCTCACTTGTAAATAATATAAAACACACTAGCAGTGTAAGTAGATTTATGTATGTACAGTTGTATTATGGGATCCGCTTCTTCGTACTATAATATAATTTTGAAAGAACTGAATTTCAACTCTAACGGCTACATCAAATCAGCAATCACTCCCTCTTATCCAGTAGCTTATAATTTTTTCCTATTTGACAAATGAAAAAAAAAGGAACTGGAAGGAGGGGGGCCCGTGAAAATTTCTCCCGGACCCTCTGTTTCTCTCTACGGGGCTGTAATAACTATGTGATAGACTTGAACTGCCCTGCAAGTTTGGTCAAAATCGGGGAGGTCGATTGCGGAAAATGCTATTTTCCATTCGAATTTTTATGGAATGACCTCGTTTTTGTACTTAGGAATAAAATTATTCGGAGAATACGTCACGTCTGCGATTCAGTTTCCGTGTAAGCCCGGCGATCGTCGCAGTAAATTGATGACCGTGTAAACAAATTTCAGAGCTTGCGCGAAAGTTGCCATTTTCACCGGATAAATGAGAAATGCGTAGAACTGTATCGGCTGCTGTAACTGACCGTGAAAAATATGAATCATCTTCTGATACTCGAAGGGTAGTTCGTACCACCTACTCGAATACAGACCGTTAACCATCATCTCGTTCTGCAACATACAGCAACACAGGTATTGGTGTTCGGACGGAATAAGATGAGCGCTATCTTTTAGTTTCAAAATAGAGCGTAGAATGTTTCAAACATGCATCTTATAAAAACTCGTAGGTAATGGTGGAGATCGAAGGTGAGGAGGCCTGGATGCCTAAGATTTGTACCATTGATAAGTGGATATCTGCCTCAATTTTGACGAAAAACTAAGATTCGAGCCGGAGTTATTATGTCGTCCAAAGAGGTTCAGAAATTCGGGCAGTTATCTCAAAGGACCTGTAAAGAACGTATGTAATCAGAATGTACATTAAACATCACGTACTGTGTCTTCAAATAGTTCTCCGAGAAGACAGCTGCAGTATGTTACGGTTCCCATCCCAAAGAAGCCTGCTATCGCCTGGATTCTAAGAAGTAGTCCGAATTGACTCTGCTCACAGAAATAAGACACGCAGCATCACTTATTCAACAAAATAATAATTAACTTTTACAAAAAGAAAGTATATCTACATCGAGTGGGTGTTATTTGAAGAGTGTTATTTCAGACTGCCCTCCAGTTTTCAGTTTTCACCAGGAATGCGGAAGCCGAATGATACAGCTTCCGCTTCCGGCTTCTAGCCTCCAAATCTCATCTAGCTTCTCGCTTCTAGCTCCCAGCCTCAGTATATGTGCTTCTAACTTCCAATAGCTTCTTTTACTTATTTTTACCCAAGGTTCTTATAATTAGAGAAGGTTTTTCTTGGAAAATGAGGGAAAGTAAAGTGAAGTGGAGTAGAAGTGGTACATTACTTTTCTTTTTTTTCTCTTGGAAAATGAGGGAAAGTAAAGTGAAGTGGAGTAGAAGTGATACATTACTTTTCTTCTTGAGCTGAGTAAAACAATATTTAATAAAACTATTGTAAGAAGTCGATTAGAAGTTTCAGCTTCCAGCTTCCAGTTCTTAACTCATTTGACTTCCAACTTCTAGCTTCTCAAAATTGTCCTAGAACTGCAAAAACTTCCGGCTTCTGACATCCAGCTACTGGCGTCTCCACATCCCTGGTTATCACAGATAATGAGAAAAGAGCGCGATCTAGTGGCGAAAGGCAGTTACCAACAAATTATCGAACTCCCGTTATTCAGATCGCGTGATAAAAGTCTATGGTGAGAACTTGAGCGGTGTAAACAAGGATGAAAGAAGCAGTAGTAAACTGAGCTAAGTCTTAGTAGTCGTTATCATTCTCGTTGATATCCGCCGTGTTTATTAATTAGTAGGATTTATTAGTTTTATTTGTTCTACCCATTTATCAAATGACTTGGGCATATGTGTATAGTGTATACAGTCGTCAGTCTGCCCTATTATCGCGAAAAATGAATTATATTGGTTTTGAAAGCTAATCGACAACTAGGATACTCCGGTGGAGGGGTTTACTCGGATTTCATACAAAATATTGTCAGGTATGAGCTATACTACCAGTGTAGCCAACTTTCACGTTTCTAAAGTACTTTCAATTCCGCAGATATAGTTTTTTGTGTTTTTTCGATTTCACTGTTTTTTGACTTACGTTAGGGCAGTTTGGAATAACTCTTCATTCTTAAATCGAGTGTACAAATGATGGCCAACTTACGTCGAGCGCGATATATGCGAAAGATGTTTGAATGACGAAGAAACTAAGAAGGTTTACGCTGCACAGAATTTGAATCCAAGTTCTCAGACGCTCTATTTCCCTGCAAAACGTGGAAATATTTACGGAAATGTGATATTAAGTATATTTGTTTGCTTTGTAATTTATCGTATGTTACCAATTTCTGTTGAGCTTAGTCTTGACCCGTAGCTAGCCTGCCAGATAGGACGTGCTTTCGGAATCAAAAAGAAGCTGACCCCCCTCCTCCCTGTTCGGTACCAACTGGCCATTTCGGCATATTCCTGCCCAGAGTATCTTTTACCAGAATGTGACATTGATTTTAATGTTTGAATGCGTTTTGAACAGTCTGAGGAATCTTCAAGAAAAATCTTTTAATTTTAATGTTTGAATGCTTTTTGACGAGTCTGGAGGAATCTTAAACAAGTCTGGAGGACTTCTAACGAGTGTAGAAAAGAATTGAATTGCATTCTGGGAGTCTTAATCCATAAGAGACAAAATACTTTGGGGCAAAGACAAGACTACGGGATGTTGGAGAAGTAGTTAAGAGCCTCAAGTGGAGCTATGCAGGCCATATTTGGAGGGTAGGAAACGATAGACGGGAAAAAAGGTGGAAGGGTGTATCATAAGAAACTACAAGAAAGGAAGGAGGAGGCCCATAACACGTTGGAGAAATGAAATAGACAAATTTCAGAATATAAAATGGAGAAGGAGCTCCCATGAAAGAGAAACATGGAAGGACAAAGGAGACTTTTGCCCAACGCTGGGCGGTGTGTAGTAAGTTGGAAGAGGATGGAGAAGGGGGGACGTACTGGTCGGAGCGCAAGGGTCCTGATCAAGTTGCAAAGCTTGGAAACCAAACGGTAAAACAATTCAAAGTGTAAAAGTCTTTACTCCGAGTAGAATTTAAAAAATAAGCTCCAGTAGTCTGCTGGCGTGCCTAACTCAATATGTACGTGTGCTTTCGTTTTGGTTGGTTTTGTTGGTGCTCGGTTTTGTTGTATTTTTAGTCTATCGGTAATTCGACTTCGACTTTCAACAACCTATTGAACAAGACTGCTTTAGAAAAAAATTTTCCACAATCGATCACATCCAATCGCTGAACGAATACAAAATAGAGACGTGGCTGATGTTTACTTCAACAAGGCGTTTGATTCTCTCTATCATGATAAGCTATGGCAGTCCCTGGCAGAACAAGGAGTCCCTTATAAAATCATCGAAATTCTCAGTTACTCATATGGTTGCTTCGAAGCCTATGTGAGGACGGACACGAAGGGTTCAACGTTTCCTGTCTGAAGGAATGTAAAACAAGTGGATCTTTTGTCCCCGAACCTCTTCAACAGCGTACTGGAGCAAATTTTTAGAACTTTAGATTGGCAAGGGAAAGGGATTAAAGTTCAGGGTCGCTGGTTAAACCATCTAAGGTTTGCAAACGACATTCAGGATTTTGAGGAAATGGAAAAAATGACGAAAGAACTAAAGGATGCAAGCCACCAGTTTGGACTTTCTATGAATTTATCAAAAACAAAATTTATGTCAAACAAAGCAGAATAAAAGGAAATGTGGCTAGACGGGGAAAAATTAACAGAGTAGAGGAGGAGTACAAATACCTAGGAAAAACCATTTCATTTAACAATAATATGAGCCAAATCATTAGTGCAAGAATATCGAATGGCTGGAAATCCTCGTGGCCACGAAAATATATTCTAAAACGTAAAATGAAAATTATGCTCAAAACAAAAATCTTGGAAAGTTGTGTAGTCCCCATCCTGACATACGGATGTCAGAAATGGTCACTAACAAAAAAACAAACTAAACGTCTGGAAACAAACGTATAATTCAACGCTAAGAAATGAGATTTTGGTATTATTAGAAAGGTAATTTCATGTCGCATCGAATAAAATACTGTAGTTAATGCTGCTTTCAATAATCGCTTTTCAATTTTAAACAAAAGTAAAGGTGTCAATCTCCAGCTCCTCTGAATAAATGTGAGCGAAAAGGTGCTACATCCATTAATTTGAAATTTGGTGGGAATATAACAATCTCACAGATGAAGATTCGTACAAAGACATACCACAACATTTTGGTGATCAGTTCTACTTTTTTCAGTAAAATCCTGATGATAAAACTGATTTTCTGTTTGTAGCAAAATAAGTTATTTTGGATATAGCTCCAAATCGCACTGACCCGACGATATTTTGAATGGTCATAGGTATTAGTTTCTCTCTGAATTCCTCCACCTCATTGAAATCAGCTACTCCAACACGCTTCTTTTGATTTGCTACTCATTTACAAACTGGAAGAAACTTCTATTTGATTTTTACAATAGTGGTGATCTTAAGGGGAGTCAGGGAGCATCTCTTCTCCTTCGTTATGGGAAAATTATTACCGAATACGATTTAATTCATGTTCGGTATAAGAGATAAGAATTTCAAGGCGTTTTCTTGGGACATTTCAGAAACAAGAACTTCTTTTTGTTAACCAACAATTAAAAAGTCCCGTCGGGAGAGGGTTACAGATCGTCACCACTCAAAAAATCTCCCATACCCCCCCCCCCCGGAGAAAATTGGGAAATACTTTCCTTACTTTCTAACTACCCCAGTAAGATTAGGTAGGGATTACTGCAGATTTTTTGAAACTTTATTTTGGTATCACTGATTCCTTTCTCGTTCATTCCGCATCAAGGTTGTGCCGTAGAATAAACTGGCGTGGATTTTTTTTTTTTAATTCCACGCGGAGAATACGCCATGTAGAATGAATGACTGTTCGCCACCTTTTTTTTTTTGGTGGTGGGGGGGGGGTTAATTTTTTATTGTTGATAATTTCTCAAATTTTCGAGTTAGGACAACTTTTTTTGCATTCAAAAACAATTTTATTTCTTTATTGATAAAGAAGGGGAAATGTTCATTTATTTTTTATTCAAAGAAAAAGACTAATTCCTACTTTTTATTCAAAAAAGGAAGATGTGACTTGAGCGCTATTTTTTTACTTTTTCCTTTGTGGCATACTCTCTCGCTCTTTCATTCTCTTTCTCTCACATATTTACGATGGCTTGCGGTTTCGACGACTGAAAGGGATTTCGCATCGAGTTATAAAGATCATTCGCAGTATATTAGATAGAATATTTAACATAAATCTTCAAAGAAATGTTCAAAAAGAAGAAGAAAAATCTGCAGGTATACATAAAATCCAATTCTTGGTAAATTTCAGAAACATTTAAGGAAGAATTTAAGGAGACTGCATATCCGGACCAAAACAGAAGTATGGAGAAGCTGCATTCTACCCCCGCTGACCCACGGAGCCCAAACGTGGCCCCTTACAAAATCAAATGTTGAAAGACCAAGGGTGTCCCAAAGAGCGTTGGAAAGAAGTATGCTCAATATCAGACTCTCAGACAAAATTCAAAATTCAAAAATTAGGGCAAACACAAAACTGCAGGACATCGGTTATTTTGTAAAGAAAAGCAAGTGGAAATACGCGGGTCACATTTGGCGACAGGGGGATGAAAGGTGGGAAAAAAGGGTGGAAGGATGGATCCCGTATGACAGGAAAAGGAGAAGGGGAAGACCCCTCACCCGGTGGAACGACGAAATAACCAAAATGTTGGGCCACAAATGGAGAAGGCATACCGCTGACAGGGAAAAATGGAGGGGGAAAGAGGAGGCATTTGCCCTAAAATGGGTGGTGTGCGCAGCAGGGGAAGAGGTGGAGGGAAGTGGCCCCAGTTAACTGGGATGCACCGAACCGTTTCGTGCAGAGAATAATTGTATGCACACATATACGCTGAAATAATAAATAATAAATAAATGAATTCATTGATTGCTGCGACGAAGCAGAGGGCTTAAGAAAACACTTAGTAAAATACTATGCTAAATTAGAAAACATTGCCCAAGATTTAAAAAGGAGAACGGACGAACTTCAATTCCTTCAAACTTCAGAAATTCATGAAAACATGTTATCTTTCCTGAATAAGAAGAATTGGGGCCTTTTATTGGAAGAAACCCGAATAAATTATTTCATTTCTTGAAACAGAAGAAGCTTGTTCATTCACTGGGTTAAAAAAAGAGAAAAAGTCTGGTTTATTCCCTCTGTGAGAACCTATCCCTGTCTTTAAGCACGAATAAGAAAATCACAATCTCTCTTCAGATAATTTTCCATGGCAAAAAAATTCCGCCTCACAAAAAAATAATCAGGAGATAAAATTGTAATCGGTAGAATGCAGCTTCTCCATACTTCTGTTTTGGTCCGGATATGTAGTCTCCTTCAATTCTTCATTAAATGTTTCTGAAATTTACCAAGAATTGAATTTTATGTATACCTGCAGATTTTTCTTCTTCTTTTTGAATATTTCCTTGAATATTTATGTTAATTTTCCTCGTCGCTTCCATTAGTTGAATATTCTGAGCTGTCGGATAAAATAATATTAGAGCTGTTCCCCAGATCTGATTCGGAGAGGTCCCTCTTTGGGTTAAAATTTAAGGCAGACATAGGGACTTGGGGTGGTTCCTGTTTGGGTTACCTGGTAGCTCTTTGCTGCTTTCATGATTTCATAATTTGGAGTTGGAGTGGTTCTTTTTAGGGGTGCTTAGCAGCCCTTCTCTGTTTTAATAAATTTTTCCAACAGGCCTATTATCGTCCGAATCGGAATTGATCATATGAGACACGAATGAGGTTAATTTTTGGAATATTGAGGTTGATGTTTTCGCTCCCTCATTTATAAAATGTGGTGTATTTCAAATTCATAAGTTTTTAACGTTTGTAAAAGTATCACCCTTTCCTGTTTGATTTTTTCTAAGGTTTCTTCAAATTTTTCTCCTAAGTCTAACTTATTCCTTATTTCAGGGTTCTCCGAATTTCTTGAGTTTGTACTTGGATTTAATCTTTCGGTAAAGTTTTCTGCAATGGCATTTGATTTCGGTAGAATCGTAAGTGGATTTCTTTCTCTGTCTTCTAACATTTAGATTTACATTATGTTGCACTTTATGAGTTATTGATTTTAGGTCCCAAATTAATAAGAATCTGATGAGGGTTCAGATTAAGTCAGAATTTCAGTCACGTTTTAACTAAATTTTGTACGAAAAAAATACGCCTGCGTCTAACCGCGAATGATAAATTAAGTAGAACTTGATTTTTAAAAGATCACTGACCGGAATTCAGGTGACAAAAAACGCTCGCATCTTCTTACCCAGAATTTTGTCAGACAGGACGATTTGTACAAAACCGTACATTCGAGCATGATTATTCACTCTGCATTATTGGCAACGCAGCAGGATCTGAACTTGGTCAGTAAATTTTTACAGTATATGTATATGATCTCACCTCACCCGTTTTTTACACTGGATCTCATGTTGTGCTGAATTTATCGTGGTTTTTTTTTTTAATTTTCTTACCCCCCTGTGGATGTAACGATTAAACTTATATTTCTAAGTATTTCGACATGAAATATGTATACTCTGAAATACAAGTATTTTAAAGCGGATCTCGGGTTCTCCACGTTTTATCCGGATCTCATCTTGGTCAAAAAACCTGTGTACGAGTATGTATTATATGGACGCTGTTCAGCAAAAGGGAATAAACTAGCAAAATCCACTTTTTGAGAACACGTGATTCGAAGTTCAAGAGCTATGTAGAAACTATATGACATTGCGTTTACTGATTAGCTTTTTTCAACGTGAGTACAAATTTCTGAATCGGGGGCCCAATTTTGAAAAATTGTACGTTGTGCGCGCTTTCCAACGATACTAATAACTCATTTTGCTTACAAATGTTAGTTGGTTCCTTTTTGTTGAACAGCGTCCGTATACGCACCTATGTACTTGATTTTGGCAGATTTTTAAAACATAATTTGCCCTGCCCCGCAAGAGTCATAGTCTGACTACGGGCCTGCTAGAATTTCATTAGAACAGGGTGTCTACAGCAGGTGCTGAAAAGTCCTAAATTTTGAAAGTAGGTCCTAGAAGTCCTGAAAAGTGCTGAAATTTAAAAAAAAAAAAAAAACACTGAAAAGTCCTTCAGTTGTGTTAGAAATACTCAAAAATAAATTTTTTGCTATTCCTATTCGTATATGATTGGTCATTAAAAAGTGTAGCGTAGGATCTATATTCACAAGGAGGGAAGCGGGGGAGCAAACAAGAGGGAGGGGTAAAGGGGATAAAACAATTGGAAACAAAAAAAGATTTGCACATTTAGGGAAAAGATGATAAATATTCCGGCTACAGTCCTGCAAGGGGTCCTGAAAAAGTACTTCTTTTTTACTTCTCAATTTCTGTAGACTTCCTATAAAAAAAAGGCTCGAAAATGTTCTTATGAATCCGTCATCTAGGACACTCATTTTCTTTTAGTTTTTCTATACCTATAAC
Organism: Acanthococcus lagerstroemiae; assembly: GCA_031841125.1. Taxonomy (NCBI): domain Eukaryota; kingdom Metazoa; phylum Arthropoda; class Insecta; order Hemiptera; family Eriococcidae; genus Acanthococcus; species Acanthococcus lagerstroemiae. The sequence goes on along the minus strand of CM063111.1, from coordinate 13,603,624 downwards.
TGCTCACATCTCTGATTCGATGAAATTTGGGGTTAGATATTGGTTGCTGATGTTCACTTTATTTCAGTTCCTCTTCCCTTTCTTAACTTTCCCTTCGTTGTACAAAACACTGTAAAATTTCGTGGTAGTAGAGGCGATGTGATTTCTTCTCCAACTTTTTATCTTCTTATTTTTCATTGATGGTATAAAATTTTGACCTTTATTCAAATCTTTTCTCCTTTTTTTTTTTTTTTGACCATGAAAAGTTTGCAGCGTATTCGATATCTGATTTTCATCTAATATTTGAATATCTTTTATAACTCCTCTTCTGACCGATTTGTTTACTTCAGCGAGTTAAATCTTTTCTTCAGCTATTTTATACAACTTCTTTTTCTCTTTACAACCAAAATTTTTTTCTGGTGAAATTTGGGTGATAGTTTTAATTTTGTTTTGATAACACCCGAAAAAGTTGTGAAGATAACTATTAGTTATTCTCACCAACACTTCATGAAGAAGAAAAATGGATTCCAATGTTCAGAAGTCTTTAACATGACAGCGAACTTGATAGAGAATTCGAAGTTGTCTGAAAGAGCCTTAAATTCAGTTTGACACGAGTCTGAGTTTTTTCTCTCGGAGACCTCGCTAGCATTGCGTATAGAAAACATATAACAGTCAGAGAAAGGAGTCGAGAAAAGTTTGAACGTCTTCAATTCCGCCAATAGATATTGCTGTGAGGTGAATTTACCTACTCAGTTTCTGGCAACTCTTCACAACGGTCACGAAATCCGTCTTGAATCTCTCGAACAAGTCCGATTCGCTGTTCATGGTCGGCTGCATCAGCTCCGGCCTGTTCCTCGATTCCTGGCGGAATAACTTCAAATTTGAGACGGCATCGTGTATGACGTGCTCGAGGCGAATGCTCACATTCACACTTAGATTATGGAATTCGTAACAAACCACCAGGCTGAATAACAGGGTGCTGATAGGCTGACAGGCGGTTAAGAAACCGTGAAATACCTCGGCGATGGAAACAGTGAGATACACCTTTAGCGAACGTATGTGTTCGACAAACGGTGTTGCCTCAAAGTAGACTGCTTGGCTGCCCAAACAACTTCTGCCGCATGCAAGGATTAAGTAAGCCGGTCTCGACACAATGACTGCAGTCGCGAGACTGAGCATCCAAATCTCCCATCTACTCGCTATAGAAATGCTATCATATTTTTCGCGTTTAGGGTCAGTGACCCGCATCTTAGGCTCGCCGCAATCCAGTTGGTCGTCTATGATTTTCAAAACGGTTTTCAGTTCGTCACGGAAGTAATAGGTCACTAGCGGTGTACAAACGAGCGCGTACGTAGTGCAGCTCGCGACGGTGTACGTGTACAGCAAATCAGATAGCCTGATCTCCTTCGTCGTCAGGAGATATGACGAAGGGCTGATAATCGTGGCCCACAGCAAGGCGATAACGTTCGCGATACACCAGGTATATCTGACGGTTTGAGTGACGATTTTGGAGGAGTAGAACCCTCCCATGAGGCCGAAGAAACGGTAGAGAAGCCTGGTCTCTGGCCTTCGACATTGGACGAGCCACACACGTGGCATGGTTCCGTTCTATTCAGTACTCTGGTTTGGAATATTAGCGAATAAAATGAAGATCGAGAGCGTTCTGTGGTCTTCTGGAGAGTGAACTGATTCGTAACTCGTATGCAACTCTGGCGGTGGGATATCTGCAAACCAGAAACTGAAACATGTAACAGTTAGTCCAGTAAACAAGGGAATTCTACAAGTGGGAGGACCCATTCGCCTAGTCGATCAAGGCGATCAGTGGGCAGGCGGGTCTCATGGGGACCTGAACTGACCCAAGTCCTGAGCAGCCACAGATGCTGTGGCCCTTACATCGGATAGCAACAGCGCTGAGCTCTGTGTGCAGGCACTGTAATCGAGGCCTGGCACACCCTGTTTGAGTGTGAGGCCTGGGAGCAGGAGAAGCGCAGAACGGTAACAAGGATCGATCCCGGGAACAACGACAGCGACAAAGACGACGGCGTGATCACCGTCTCGCACCCGACACCTTGGTTCCGGAAATGCTTAAGAGTAGAAGCGAATGGAACCTGGTGTCGGTCTTTGTCTCGACCGTCATGAAGAAGAAGATGGAGACGGAATGGTCGAGGTAGAGGATCGACGAATAAAGCAACGAATCTGCTCCGTCCCAGAGCTGCTCCAGTTGCTGCAAATCCCCAGCAGGGTTCGCCTCGCCGTCACCACCTTTCTGTGTCACCATACGCAGTAGCGTGTATCCAGAAAACATTCTCGGGTGCGCCAAGCGAGAACCGCCAGTTTTTAGGGTGGACCAGACCCAGGGGCTAAAAAGAAGCCCAGGGCTTCCCTCCTGGAAAAATCCCACAAAATCCCACTCCTTGAGATGTTGAATTTGATACATTAAACAGATGAAATGATGAAACTGAGAAATGTAATAAAAATCACGTTATTAAAATAATTCACCGATTACAATGATTAGCTGCAACTAACGCAATAAATTTGTCGAAATGAATATTTTTTATATACATGTTTTTCTACGTGTAAAATTGATAAATTTGAGAGTCAGCCACGGGCCATAGTGCTGTGCCAACAATTTTTTATACATCTACCTCGATGAAAACAAATGCTATGGAATAAGTATACCTTTTGGAATAGTAAGAAAAACAAAAAAGCACGACTGTTCGATGTTTTGGATAGCGGTATTCTGAATGAGTTTTTAGTTGTTTGACTTAGTGCACTTGTGAGGAGCCACCCTGATCACCAGATGCCGCAGCTAACTCTTTTTTGTTTTTTTGGATTAAGCATATTTTGGAATTGAGGTATTCATATATTTCTAAACAGCAATTCTTGTGAATGACACTGGGAGGCCGGGAATGCTTCTAATTATTTACACGGTCAGTCCGCTTTGATTTCAGCTGCCCTTGTACTCTTAAGTCCGGGTTTAAAACGTGCTAATCTGATATAACTTTCCAGAATGTGAAAAAACTGTACGGAACGTGAGCACCGGGAGCAAGATGGTAATGAATCGAGATGTACCAAATAATTACCTGCGAATATTTACGGCGAAACAGGTATGCAATTTTATTAACGTGTACACGTGCATGTTGCCTGTCTGTAGAATTCATCCGGCGCACACTGGGCGAAATCGTGATTCTAGGCGGCCAAAACCTAACTACACGGCTTTTTCAATGTTTTCTTGGTTCCAAGTCAAAATTTTACATTAACTTGTACGTAGAAACACTTCCTTTCCCTCCAGTGGTCAGTCCCTATGTACAGGGTGTCCTCTTGGTCCTCTTCACAAGCAATATACAGGGTATCACAACTTGATTCAAAAATCCAACAAGTTTAGATAGGACTCGTTTAAATGGATGATTGTTTTGTACAACTTCACTTCCTTGTGATCAATATTACTTGATTTATCAAAAGATTGCCAAAATTTTAGCTAAGAGAAAAAATATGTTTGATACGGTCATTGTAGACTAAATAACAACGTGCATACTTTAAAACCTGAGCAGGAATATAGCGCTGGACGAATCAGTAAAAACAAGCAAGAATTTGATCATAAGATACAAAAAGGACTATAATTTACAACATAATTTTCAGATCAACATCTCAATATAGCTATAGAAATTTGAAAGATTGTTTCAAAATTAAAACTGAAGCAAAAACTGCGTCGGTAATCATTACATTTTAATAATTAGAGATTATTTTTTCACCTTAACTACTTTGAGTAGGCTACCCAATACCCTTGAAAATATATTAGTTTCGTTTTATTTGCAAAACAAAGGGCGGAACTGGAACTGTTAGGGTTCAGTCAACTTCAAATAAAAATCAAAACAAAACCAGAACAAAAAACTAAGTTCTGAGGAACTCTTCTTATTTACATTTAATCAAAAGGAACGCAAATAGAATCAAATACGAAAGGTGAAATGAACAAATAACAAGAACTGAGAACCTAGTCCTCAGTTTTGCCATGTTGATAAGAGGAAACCCAAGTAGTAATATCCGTGATACCACAATACCAGGGACGCACCGTAGAGTTTCTCCTTAGAGGCGGGGGTAAGAATTGTAAGAGCCCCAACTACATCAACTCGGAATTCCCAAGTATCGAAGCAAAAAAAAACCTACTTCGTGACTTGTTGGATTTTTCCAACTTGTCAACTCAATTCCCAAGTATCAAAGCAAAAAAAAATACTGCTTTCGCCAAGCAGTACCAACTTTTCGGCCGAAATGTTTAAGGCCGAAACTTTTTAAAAACGCAACTCTTGACAAGGAATAATATTAAAATAAAAAATTTCCGTAGAAATTTTTATTAACAACACGACTGTACACTGCAGTCGCGCTGGGCGACTCGTAAGTCACCTCGCGCTTCTTATTCTGACCTTAGATTGAGGAAACTTATGAACGACTCGACCGATTGTCATCAAAATCTCACCGGCATAATTTCAATTACTTCTCCATAATAGATCAAAATTTGGAATCAATTGATTCAATAGTTTCTGAGATATTTCGTGCCACAAAATTAGTCCGTGCATATATTTTACATTTCGTATAATATATAAGGAAACATGCAGGGACGTACCGATAGGGGGCAGGGGGCAACTTACCCCCGCCTAGAATTTTTCACTCAGCAGTTGGGAAAATTTACCAGTTCAGTCAGGCTCGGGAAAATCCAACAAGTTTAAAAATTTTTATTTTTATTTTTGCTTTGATACTTGGGAATTGGGTTGAGAAGTTGGAAAAACCCAAAAAATCAAAGGTATCCTTCTTTTGCTTTGATACCTGGGGATTTAGAGTGGAGTCAGTTGGAAGAATTCAACAAGCCAAAAGTTGTTGTCTTTTTTTTTGGCTTTGATACTTGGGAATTCTGAGTTGAGACAGTTGGGACTTTCACAATTTTTACTTCCCCCCCTCAAACCCCAGGAAAAACTTTTCGGTACGCCCCTGGAAGCAATAAATTCAGCCACTATTACAGTTGCTATCTACACATTTTGATATATTAAAAGAAAACATTGCCTCCACCCCATCTTGACAACTGTGACGTGTATAATACCTCCCCTTCCTTCAAAAAGTAGGTACAAAAAGCAAAAACATTGTTTGACTCTGGATTTTTCCAACTCCGCCTGACCAAAACGGTGAATTTTTCCAACTGCTGAGGAAAAAATTTCTAGGCGGGAGCCCCCCCCCCCATTGGTACGTCCCTGCATAATACACTGGATACGCGCACAACACAACCGCGCACATTGCACATCTCATGCGTGACCCTCTATATTAAAACCCACCTAGGTGTGTCAAAACCGATTTTTTCTGGAATTTCAATTTAAGCCCCCGCCCCCCATTGTTCCTTAAATTTTTTCGTGCTCGTTACCCAATCCACTCGGAACTCGCGGCTAATAATTGAGCTATGTTCACACTAACTATACAGCTTGGTTTGAACACAAAGACCATAGTTCGCTGCGTGTCAGTGGTTTCTGACACACTAGGAGGGTCTTAACATACATCTGTTTTTGGAGCGTTTTATAAGTTCTCATAAAATTGGACAAGTCCTTCGTGAAAGAACACGTCTCCTGCATTTCCAAACACTCAAAAAGTGAAAATTGATTTTTGACACACTAGTTGGGTTTTAAAACAGAGGTCTTGCTGCATTTCACATCGTTCTGCAGGGCCGGATTCACCTTCTGTGGCGTCGTAGGCAAAACGGAAGGCGGCGCCTATAAATTTTCACCCTGAACCCCCCCCCCCCCTTAACATTTTTTCGTGGGAGAAAATTTCCTCATTCTTTTCGCGCGCGTGCGTGCGCTCTCTCTCTCTCTCTCTCTCTCTCTCTCTCTCTCTCCCCGCCCTCCCTCCCTCCCTCCCTCCCTCCCCTGATTAATCATTGAAATATGGATAATATGATCATGTATTAGGAATTAGGAATAATAAAAAATTACAAAAACATAGTGTTGATGATTGATGAACCAAAAACTAGATAGCGAGACCAAAGATTAAACTTATGATAATAATTGAACAAATGAAAATGAAAGTATGTACTAGGTATATGATGAGAATAAAAATAAGAAACAATTGTAGGTTATTATAAACGAAATCATAAGTTTGGTAATAAATAGGTAATGAAAATTCAACAATAATGCCCGAGTAAATGATAGAGATGTATAATAATACAAAAACAAATAATGAAAAGAGTCACCAATCATATTGTGATAGACGGCCAACCGTATTATTACTTTGAAATATGGTGCAAAACACTCTAGAAAGATTTATTTCTGGCTTTTTTGGGCCGCAAATGCATCAATAATCTGATTAAAATCATATTCTTTGGTCAATTTAGACTCAGCGTGCAACAACGAGAGATATGAAGTTTTAATCTGACCCAGCGTATTCCTTAGGTAATTTTTGATACGTCTCAAAACTGAACAACTCCTTTCCCCAGAATAATTGCTGGCCGGTAATGTTAAGAAGATTTGATAAGCAATAAATATGTTTGGAAAGGTGGACATCAAATTATTTTTTGTGATACACTGGAAATTTTCCAAGGGATCCGATTTAAGAGGACTTTGAAGATTTTGACTTTGCAAAAAATACTTGAATTGAATTGCTTCCTCAATTATGTCATTGGATACATCGACGTCATAAAATTCTGAAAATTGTTTCGCACTTTTCCTTAATTCCTCGTTATGTTCATCACTTTTTCCGAAAAAGAAATTCAAAGTTATCATTTATATCATTGTAAGCTGTCTTCCTCCGCTCCATCTCGTTGACCAAATTATCAATAATCACGTTGAAACCTTCCACTTCCATTTTTTTGACCCCGGTCAGTATGACCTCAGGAGTCTGAGTTTCATCATGAAATCTCTTTGTCCTTCGAATTCTAGTTCCACCCTGAAGAGTATCACCTACATCCGGCACAGTCATATATAGAGAAGTGTGGAATGTTGTGTTCATCTCTGAAATTTACTCATTGTATCGTCCTCTCAAGTCTTGAAAATATAAGTTCATTCAGAGATATTTTGACTTTTTGTAAAGTTATATTCGTCTCATTCAGTCTTTTCAGTATTTTTGTCCACAAAATAATCATAAGGTGAGTTGTTGGAGAAAGGAGCTTCTTTAGAATATTATTATTATTCTGAAATTGGGTCTCCTTATCCTGGCTCTCTCATCATTCTTAATCTCTTCTAAAACCGAAACTAGAGGGGAATATCCATTCGTATGTGTATTTAGTAGGGCACAATGAACAGTAATGTTGGACTTAATATTTATTTTGAGGTTGAAAACGTGAAGTTTATTTTACAGCGAACTCATTCAGATTGAACCGTATTTATCAAGGAATAAAAATAAAAACGTAGAAAAATTCTACATCAAATTCTGACTTTAGTGTCGTCATTTGAAACTACCCTTCATTTCATCATCTTTTAAAACAGTGTACTTAAATTTTGAAATGTTCAAATTGATATCCAGCTCTGCATTCGAATAATATTTTTGGGGAGTTATGTTGTGCTGTTTCTGAGTCATCAGATATTGAAGAATAATTATTTCCACCATTTATGTACATGAGGCTCGCTTCGTTTTATGGAGTTTTGGCCGCCTAAAACCAGCATTTCGCCCAGTGTGCGGCGTTTGTCGTTACACATTTACTTACATGTAGATAGTATTTCGAAGCGTCAAGGAGCCAACGACTCGGTTCCCTCCTTTCTTTCTTCCCAGTTTGATAGAAAATTGAGATGGGGCAAGAGAACCGGCAGTATAGGTGCCGTTGTAAGATCATAAGATTTAGTTAAGCTAAGTATAAGTAATGAACACACGACCCAGCTTTTAATAAGCGAGGAGAAATACTCTTATACGTACCTTTTTGAACCCGCACCGATGGCTTCTTTTTTCTCACTGAGGTCAAGATATAATAGGGCCAGGTAACGAAGCGAGGTTATACATTTTCCATGCTTTAATATTGACGTGTCAACAAAGCTGGTTCGCAACTGTGAAGGTATTTAATTTTTCGACTCCAATTTACGTTGCTTGATATTCCTCTGAATTATGTAATATTTTCGGCCAAAACTGACGTTCGAAACACGATCTGAGTAATTTCAAAACTGTTGATGGTTGTTTCGGCATAATATTCAAAACGGAATCCTGTGTACCGTGGGTTTGTCGCTAGCTAGCCTTGTATTAGAGAAGAATGACACTCCTCTCAGAGAAGGAAAACATTCTGACATTCTGGTCTTCAAACAGCGCCCTTAAACCTGAATACTCGTATCTAGTAGGGTTGGGCCGAGAAGTTTTGGGCAAACTGCAACTTGCATCTGTTTAGGGTAAAATTCAGTTGGCATTGCTGTCTGGGTGACTGCTGGAGTAGTTTCGATTGCAGCCTCACGTATGGTTATAGTGATTGCTGTGATGGCTTCCTCGAGTAGTATTGTTGGATTGCACGTGCGAGAGATTAATTTAATTGCTTGGTATTTCTCGGAAGGTATCCCGGTCTGTGTGTATGATCCGAGGTGAGGTCGGCATAGTTTTTGATCTTGGTGTAGGTTGGTGCTATTCCTTTCGTGAGAAAAAAATGGATCCATTCTGGCCGCGTGTTGGTGTCCGCGGGCCAGTGTGTAGGATGGCTAATGGACGTACATGTGATGCTGTTGGTAATGATGGATTCGTATAGTGAGCGACCTTCAGTGGTTGTTAGCCGGGCTAGTCATCTCCAGCTAGCCAGTGCTGCCCCAAGTGTCTGAAGAGGTCGGTGTATTTTGTATGACTGATTGTGTGCCTTGGAAGGGCTGTATACTCCTGCTACTGTAATTCGAATTTAATTCTCTTGTACAGAGGTGCAGGTTATTTATAGACACCTTGTGGCGTAGTTTGGGAGTATATCGTGGCTATATTTTCTTTAATTAGGATGGCCGACCCTCCGTGGGTAACGTTGGGAGGGGGGTGGCAGGTGTGAAGCCTGTATCCTCGAATTGTGACGTGCATTCGAAAGGTTAAATGCGTTTCTTATAGTAGGGTAGTGTCTATATTTTCAGTGCTGAGAAAGTGAAGTATTTCTCACTGGTTTCATTTTATTAATGTAATGTGCGGTTAAACTTTTCGGCTCAGCAGGGCTAGGTGAACGGTTACTTGCCTGAAAATGTGAGTGTAGGCAACCTAATTTAAGCGTTTGTGGGTAAGTTTCACGATGTACTTACTCAGTTGTCACCGCCGATGATCGAAGGTTGGGCTGAGCAAATTATTTAACTCATCACACAATTCCTAACAGGTCACGGAAACTTTGGCGCATATTTAAAAAAATTCAAAATCATAGAAGATGACACCTGCATAAACTGCAAAAAAAAATTAACAGACACCCCAGATCACACCTTCTTGACATGTCCCGCTTTCAAAGAAATTAGAAATAAGCACAAAATTGAAAATATAAGCAAAAACTGGTTTGAAAATCGCAACAGCATACAAATAACAATCGACTATGTAAATGAAATCATGAAAAAGAAAGAAAAATATATTAATTGAAGAACTAGTCTATCCACTGTAATAATCACATACTGCCACATATGTAATAGCCGGAGTGACACCAATAGACCTACAACTAAAACAAATTAATAGAATAAAAAGAATTGAAGCGGAAGCGAGAACCAGAAAATTTACAGAAAAGCAACTAAAAGAGAAAATAAAGGAAGTAAAACAAGAAACAAATAAAATATGGCAAGAACAATATAGCACAGAGAAGACAGGAAGAAGAACGGCAAAACTGATTCCTCACACAGAAGAGAGACTAAAAAATAAAAATCTAAAATCTAACTATTTCCTAACACAATACCTCACCGGACATGGTAATTTTGCAACATATCTACAGAAATACCAAATAACAGATAACAGTCGTTGGAGGTTTGTAATAAAAAATATGAAGATAGTCCAGATCACACTTTTATAGAATGTCAAAATTTTAATCAAATCAGAACGAAACATAATATTACAGAGGACATCTTAGGAAAATGTTTACAAGAAAAAAAAGCTATGTCAAAATAAACAAATTTTTGAAAGAAATATTAAAAACCAAAAAAGATATTCAGTAACGCTCTGTCCAATGTAACGCCAAAAAAAAAGAGGGGTGTAAAATGTATACGTACCTACTATAAGCTCGTGTATAAGTGGATTGGTAAATAGATGTATTGTATAGTATACACATAAGAACTCAATCAGACCTCACCAGTGCGATAAACTGATTGTAAAAGCACTGGAGAGATCTGTTGTCTGTATGAATATGTTGTGTCAATAAATTTATTAAAAAAAAAAAAAAAAAAAAAAAAAAGTAATGTATGTCAAGTTTTAGAAATTGACGTTTAAATATTTTAAATTTTACAGCCTAATAATGCTCCCTCGAGTTTTCTTACGTCAGTGTGAATAGATTTTGATTCTGTACTGATCCAGCATGTTGAAAAAATTGGTTCTTCTCTGTGAGCAGGAATGCAAACAGGGTTTTTTGCAGACTTAAGAACAACTTTTCTGATCCAGGATGTTTTCCTTATGTCCACTGTAACCCAGTAGAGGTTTCAGTTTTCTTCCATTTGTAGGGTGTGCTGATTCACTTTCTCTTCTTCTGTAATCCAGAGTGCTTTCGGGCTGTTATGCCATCATCAGTGGAGTACCCTAAATAAGACTTGTCTCTTGCGGTCTTGTAGTCATAGTCGAGAGTAGTACCGTATGGTGAACCTGTTTAGTCGTGTGCTCCTATTGGATGTCTGTCTTCATGTTTATGGTCGCGTACTTCGGTACCGTGTTGTTCCTCAAGCATACATTATTGAACCAGATTTTGGTCTTCGTCTTTAAGTGTCTATAAATCTCCTTCACCTGGCAGGATTTGAGCTTAGTGTCCATTTCGGAGTGTGAGTGAACATTCCCCCTTCTTTGTTTAACTCCCCCCCGCTGTTTCTTTTTGCTCATACTTTTTGGGTGTTCTGGAAGTTCTGTGACTATTTTGCATGATGCTTCTATTTACCGAGGTTCAGTTTAGCTCGTTTTGCCAGTACAATGTCGAAACTATTTTATTAGAGTGTTGTATACAAGTCAGTGTTTTATGGTTTCTATAGAACAATGTGCAATTTGGCAGTCTATCCGGGACTTGTTTTAGCCAACCTGTTACAATTTCTTGAAGCATTCGAATCGGTTGTGTAAACTTACTCTGTCTGACTTAGTGCCGCATTCGCAGCATTCTGATCAGCTTTACCCTATCGTGTGATGCTGCTGGGCAGCTTGACTTGCTTGGAAATAACAAACCATTTCTCCGCATGATTTGAGACTTTAGAAATTGCGAAGACAAATCTCCATCGCACAGGTGGAAGCGATGAGCCAAAAAAACATCGAGAAAAGCCAAGAAGCCAATAAAACTTTCATTCCGTGGACGGTTGTCGGCTTATTGTTAAAGATTATTATGTTTTGAAAGAGTAGCACGGAATTGCAGTTTTACTTTCTTTTGGTTCGAGGAGTAGAAGAGGGGCATGGTTTTCCCATTAAAAATATAATTTTATTCATACAAAGTAGAAATGCTCTTTTCTAATTTTGCTCTCAACCCGAGCCTTGGAATCCGTCCTTTCGAGCACTACTTCAGAGACGTCGAGGAGGCTGTTAGAGCTGTCTTAGCCCTCTTCTCTTTTCTTAAAGTAGAAAATACTACTGAGAACAATGAATAGCACGAGAGGAGGGCGGAGCGAAAAAATAACTTTTGCGAATTATTTCAATAGTTATGGAAGTTTTCACTTTCCATCTAAAAACAAAGTGCGCAAAATTTCAAACGAAAAATATTGAAATATTCCCGAGTCTGGTCAAAGATTTGAGCTGGGTACCATGCAACAACTCATCTCCTCTCAATTGATTTTAATCGGGGAGATCCTTGAATAGTTTTCAATAAGAGACAGAAAATTAAAAATTGGAGATTGATTGAATTAAAAGGGAACGAGACATATGCTCCTTTTCTTCTGGGCTCTTATAACATTCAAAAATTCAAAATCTTCAATTTCCGTAGGCCCTGTGTCTACCTGCCCAATTTGAATTCTAAAGTAAAAATTATCATTTTTATCGTAAGATTTTGATTTTGGAACCGAACCAGGGAGGGGGAAATGGTGTCATGAGATAATGAGAATAATGATCTTGATTTCGATTTTCACATCAAGTTGAATCTACTCTCCATCCTATATCCGATGCTGAAACATTAAAATGTGATTTTAAAGGCGAAAATCAGGAATAATGACGCTTATTATGGATTCTAATAGGGGCAGTACCGAAAAGTTCTTCCTTGGGAGGGGGATTGTGGAAGTCCCGTATCTGACTCAACTCAACATTCCCAAGTATCAAAGCATTGAAGCAAAAAAAAAACAAAAACTTTTGATTGACTTATTGAATTTTTTCAACTGATGAATCAACTCAGAATTCCCAGATATCAAAGCAAAAACAAAAAAAAGAAACTTTTGACTCGTTGGATTTTCCCGACTTCTCAACTCGATACTCAAATTTCAAAGCAAGTAACAAAAATAAATTTGATCGGCTTATTGGATTTTTCCCAACTAATGTTGATTCAACTTAAAATTCCCAAATATCAAGGCCAAAAACAAAAAAAAAACAAAAAGAAAAACCTAGTGACTCGTTGGATTTTCCCAACTTCTTAACTCAATTCCCAAGTGCCAAAGCAAGAAAAAAAAACCTTTTGATTGACTTATTCAATTTTTCTCACTGATGACCCAACTCAATATTCCGAAATATCAAAATAAAAAAATCTTTTGACTTCTTGGATTTTCCCAACTATTCATAACTCAAATCTCAAGTGTCAAAACAAGCAAAGAAAAACTTTTGATCGACTTATTGGGTTTTTCAAACTATTGCTGACTCAACTCAAAATTCCCAAATATCAAGGAAAAAAAAACCCTTGATTTTTCCAACTTCTTTTAACTCAATTCCCAAGTGTCAAAGCAAGCAAAAAAAAAAACCACTTTTCATTGACTTATTTGATTTTTCCAACTGATGACTCAACTCAAAGTTACCTCCCTACCCCCCCCCCCCTATCGGTACGTTCTTGTTTATGGCATTCTGCTTTCCGTTTTTGAAGTGGAATAAAGCATTAGAATGTAAATTCAGACTCTTTTTGGATTTTATTCTCTTTGTTGGATTTGACTTCTAGGATTCTATGACTATGGAACATATCTGCATCTAAATTCAGATCTTCTTTTTCTTCGATTCTCTACAAATCTACTCCCTATTAAAGATTTCTTTTTGACGACAGACGGCTGACAGCTTGAAATTATTGCTCTCAGATCTTAATTATAACTCAGCTCCATTTGTTTTTGTAGAACAGTGTGGAAGACGGTGAACAGACAACAGAGAGGCACAAACTGACGAAAAGACCAAGTGAATAAAAGACCGACAGACCGATAAAGGAACAGAATATACTGGGCTGAAAGACAAGCGTGTCTATCCGATGATTTGACTTTTTCTCTGCTAGTTTGTCACCATCGAAGTTGCATGTCAGTCGGCCTGGTTGTCTGACTGCTGACTAACTCTGCTTGTCTTTCTATTTGTCTATATCTCAGAACAGCAGATCAATCGTTAAAGTTTTCCAGATTTTTCGAATTAGCTATCAGTTCGATGATGGTTTTTTTGATTGAAGGGGGAGGAGGAAGTAAAGACCAGGTTTTTAGTTAACAGAGAGATTCGTGAAAGAGGGAGCAGCCGCCAGATCAATGGGGATTTGTTGTACGATGAATTCAATGAAATAGTCGAGTTGAAAAACGAATCATTTCGCTGAGTACGACCAGTATAAAAATTTTCACTGTTGCTCAGAAACTCCGGAAAACGATTTATTTACAAAAAAAAAAAGATACACAGCGGCTTTGATTTATAACATTTCAAAATGTTCCATCTTTCCGTTATTTACGTGTTAGTTCATCATTTATACTTGGAAATAAAATTATTCGGAAAAAACCCCAGGTCGGCGATTCAGTTTCCGTGTAAGCCTGGCGATCGTCGTAGTAAATTGATAACCGTGTACACAAATTTCAGAGCTCGTGCGAAAGTTGCCATTTTCACCGGGTAGACGAGAAATGCGTAGAACTGTATCGGCTGCTGTAACTGGCCGTGAAAAATGTGAATCATTTTCTGATACTCGAAAGGAAGTTCGCACCATCTAGTGGAGTATAGATCGTTAACCATCATCTCGTTCTGCAACATATAGCATATTGATATTGGTGCTCGGATAAAATAAAATCTTAGTTTGAAAATGGAGGTTGAACTTTTCAAATTCCTAGTTACTGGAAACCTATCCTCGTCCCCGCCACCATTCATCTTCAAGGACATATAATCTATTCTGATATAAGATTGAGACAGCATAATAAGACATAGAAAAACATGATAATGACATAGGGGAGACCGGGTCCAAACGTCACATGGGTGAAATTCCACAAAGTCTGTATCTCAGTCGGTAATTAACGCTGTCCGGTGATGATTGAAGTAAACTGTAGTAAAAAATACGGCGATGAAATTTTGTTATGAGATCGAAGTGTACTGGAGGACTCTGTCAGGAGATACCTGTGCTTGAAAAGTTTATATGATAACAATTTTGCAAAAGTAAAATTTCAAGGGTTCTGAATGTTTTTTCTACGTCGGTCCATTGAGCTATAAAAAATTTAGGAAATAGCTTAATTTACGTCTTGAAGTGTTAGGAATCGAATGCGCATGTCTATTTTGGTCAATTTTGCAACAAAGCATTACTATTTATATAGATTGACAAGATCGTTTCAAATTTGTCGCGGTGAAATGTCACAAATTTTGCGGGTCGAAATATCACTCTTGAAATACTTATTATTTGCTTAAATATTACTAATTCTTGAGCACACTAGGCATGCACAGATTATATGTTCATGGAGGTTGGAGTTGGAAAGTTGGATTTTTGATATTTGTCCTGATTCTTCCCTAGGTGACTGAAACGATGCCAATTCCGATGAATAATATGTTTGGAATAAATGAAATGTTTACTTTTTATCTCTATATACATAGGCGCAACCAGGGGAAGGGTATAGGGACTATATCCCTCCCCCCCAAAAAACAACAACAACAACAACAACAACCTGAGCATTTTTTATCAAATTTTCGTCAAATCAAAAATTAACAGGCGACTATTTTACATTTTCGTATAAAATTTACCCCCTCCCTCGTTTCTCTAGTTGAGCCCCTCCCGCAGGTAATTCCTGGTTGCTCCTAGGTCTATATTATTCTATTTTAGAAAATATAACGTCTCGTTTCAATTATTAAATACCTTTACGTAATCAACCTTATTTCAGTTTTTCAACGTTTTCCCACTTACGTAACTCGTGACACTTCACCCCATTAACATTTCACTCCGAGCTGAGTTGAAATGTCACAAAAAATTTATTACACATTTAGTATACTACTGGAGGTCTTTAAAAAAATGAGATATGTACTAGAAGGTTGTGGCTTTCCCTAGATAAAAAAAAAAATAAAAATTCTTAATATCAGTTAGTTCGGCTGTAAAAAAAATTCCGAATACAAAATGTGACACTTGAACGAGGTCTCCCCTGATCGCCCATAACAACACGTAAATATTTCGGGGTAGATTAGCTACGAGTAACTTGAACTCTGAGATCTCAAGTCTCTCTGTACATGCTGAAGACCTAACATCCAGTGGGATAATATCGGGCACCGATTGTAATACCGGCCACTCGTGACTTGTTGTAGGAGCGCTCTAGTATCGTTATTAGTAAACATGTCATAAATTGTCGATATTACAACCGGTGTCTGATATAACCCCTCGTTTTCATTTTTGCTCTCAACCCGAGCCATGGAATTTGCCCTTCCGAGCATTACCTCAGAGACGTCGGGGAGACTGTTATGGCTGTCTTAGCCCTCTTCTCTCCTTGCCGAAAAACCGGCCTAGGTCGAAATGTAGCGAGTTGCTACGTGGGCTCGAACCCGGGACCTTTGGATTCTGAGACCAACGCGCTGTACCCTCTGCCAACCATATCCGATTTCGTCGCCGCTGGAGGAAAAACACAAATTGGGTTGCCTACCTAAAAATTCGAAATGTTCTGGGGTAGACCAATTACTTCGGGCTCCGAGATTTCGAGACATAACCGACATAATAATGCCATATTCACCCATAATCTCCAAGATCTTAAGACTCAAGACATAATACATGGTCTTTCTGAAGACTTGAAACATAGAGACAGACATTTCTTACCAGCTGTATTCTCCCCCTTCCAGTAAGAAGTAGTAAGTAAGGGCCTTTATTGCGCAAAAAATTGTATGGATATACAGTATATATTTATTTCTTGCGTAGACAGAGGTAGGCAAATTCCTATCGCGCTATACCCTGCCTGTGGGCAAAAGCCTCCCTCAGTCTTTCTCATTCACTTCTGTCCCACGTTATTCTGTGGTATAACTTGTTTTTCAAAAATATATCAAATGCATTCTGCCATTTTACCGGTTAACTTCCTACTTTCCTCGGGGTGTATGGCTTCCAGAGCGTTACTCTTTGGGTCTATCTGTTGTCTGTAAGTTTTCCGACGTGGCCTGCTCAGTTACATTTCTGTTTTCTGTGTACGGTTATTATGTTTTCGATGTCCGGTAGTCTGTTTTGTGTTTTCTTAGAGGGACTTTATTTCGTAGTTTCAAGTTCAGTATAGATATTTTCATTTTACTCTGTGTTATTTATATTAAGTTGTTTTTCTTGGTTTTTCGTTGTTGCCCTTGTCTGTGAGCCATATGTGACCTGGAATCATGAAATGTGCCTCTGGTGTCAAAAAATCATTTTTCACTTTCTTGACAATTCTTATAGGAAAAAATCACGCTTTCTCGAATGAAACAAATCGCAGCTTCCCATCTTCATTAGTTTTTTCACAACTTGCATTTAAAAATTACTTATGTCAAAAGTTTAAAAACATCCGTTTACATGGCGTTGTGAGAAACGGGCCTATGGGAATGACAGAAAACAAGAGTACGAGACGCGGTTATCATAGCAACGCGTAAACGCACCACCACAGATGTACACGCTATGTACATCTGTGTGCACCACTACCACCATCCCATCTTTACACTCGTGTATCTTGAAAACCCGTTTTCGCACAAGAGGCACATTTCATGATTCCAGGTTGCATATGTAATTGTTGGAGTAATATTTGCGTTGAATATTGCACGTTTGAGTTTATTAGTGTATCATCCTTTAAAAATATGTTTTGGACTCTAAAACTTGTTCGATCATTGTTATTCTTCTTTTCACTTCTTTATCCATTCCAGTTCCAAAAACTGATTGTGTGACCAAGATATATAGCTTCATCTACTTTTTCAATTGCACTACTATGGGAACTTTTGTGGTTTTTTCCTTCTTTATTCTTAGACCCGTTTTTTCCCCTTTCACAGAGTTCTGCTACCATTTCTTTCAGTTGCAGAAGACTGTTAAAAACTAGGATAATATCATTTTCGAATCTCAAACTATTCAGATACTCTCCTTGAATTTTTATCCCTTTTTCTTCCCAGTTTTAAGATTTAAAAATCTCTTCTAATAAGCTGTTAAATAGTATGGATGATAATGGGTCTCCCTGTCCGGACTCCTTTACAATTTCAAAATATTCACCTGTGACATCAGTTATAATGCTAGCTTTTAAACCGGAGTACATATCAGCTATGATCTTCACTATATTTATAGAAATTCCTTGATTTTTCAGGGCCGAAATTATTGTGGTTAATGGAATCGAAGGCTTTAGTATAGTCGATTAAAACTAAATGTGTATCGATTTGACATTCTTTACATTTTTCTATATCAGTTGAGTTACGGTGTGTAAGTAATGTGTTGTAGAAAAGAGTTTTCTGAAGCCGGCTTGCTCTCTTGGTTGGTGTGAGGTATAAGTGTGTGTCTAATTCTCTGTTCAATTGTTTTTGAAAATATCTTTGCTACTGTTGGTCTCAGACTGATTGGTCTATAATATTGTTTATTATGTGTCTATTGTTTTTTTTTTTTTTTTTTTTTTTTTTTGAAAATGAATATGTGTATTATGTCTGATTTTTTCCATTCCCTGGGAATTCTTAGAGTTTTTAGAATTTTGTTAAATAACCGTGTGAGTTTTTAAATTAAGGCGTGTCTTCCCATTTTTATATGTTCGTTTTAGTATGTTATCATGTCCTGAGGCCTTGTTATTTTTTAGGTTTTTTATGACTTCTTTACTTCTGATTCTGGGAAGTCCGGCTCGGCTTCCTATTCGTTGTTGAGATGAGTTTGGTGTGTGTTTATAGACCAGCAGGTTGCCTACCTAAGAATTCGAAAACTTGCTGGGGTAGACCAACTAATTCGGACTTCGAGATTTCGAGACAATACCGACATAAAAATGTTATATTCATTCACAATCTCCAAGATCTTAAGACTCAAGACATAAGACATGGTCATTCTGGAGACTTGCAACATAGAGACAGACATTTCTTACCAGCTGTATTCTCCGCCTTCCAGTAAGAAGTGGAGAAAGACATAATAAGACATAATAAAGAAAAATACCTCCTCCTTCCTCCTCCTAGTGATATTAATTTTAAAAATGCATCAATCGGATGAGATCGAAGCTGAAAAGGAGCTTTTGGTGCCTAAGATATGTCTCAAATCTGTTACAAATCTAAGATTCTGACCGGAGCTATTCTTCCACCAATGAGTTTTTGAAATTTGGGCAGTTATCTTTAAGGACCGGTAAAGGATGTATGTAGTTAGATTGTCACATTACGTACTATGTCTTCGAATAGTTTCCCAAATAGGCAGCTGCTGTATGTTATGGTTCCCATCGCGAAAAATCCTGCGGCCGCTTGAATTTTGAGAACAGATTCGAATTGACTCTGCTCACAGAAATCAGACATACTGTCCTCATTTATACGTTTAGAATAAAGTATATGTACCGGCTGACGGCACGTATTCAAATCGTATTATTTTAAAACCGAGTGTACAAGTAATCACGGGCAACTTACATCGAGCGCAATATAGGCGAAAGGTGTTTGAATGATGAAGAAATTAAGAAGGTTTACGCTGCACAAAATTTGAATCCATGTTCTCAGCTGCTGTGTTACCCTGAAAAATGTAAAAATATTTACGGAATGTCGATACGGTCTTCGTTGGTTTATAATTTATCTTATGTAACCAATTTCTGTTGAGCTGAATCAAGGACGTAGCTAGGTCACCAGAAATAGAGGGCTTTCAGAATCAAATAGTGTCTTGGAAAATTCGTTCTGGAAGGAAGTAAGCGAAAATTTTCAGCAAAGCAAGGAGGAAACTTGGGTTTTCTGTTTGTTATCTATTTCAAACGTCTCTGTCAGGTTGTATGATTGGATTTTTCCAGATTAACAGTATCTAGTAAAGCTTTTCTACAGCTGGTTAACTAGTTCGAGAAATTAAGACCCCCCCCCTCTTGAAATAAAAGTCATTTCAACACATTCTTGCCCAGAGTATAAGAAAATCTCCTTTCGCAAGCGAGACTGACGAATTTCTATGACAAAAATTATATTTCAGACAATCATGAAGTGAGGGGTGAGGTAGGGAAGATTTTCTTTCGCGCGCACAAAAAGTTCAAAGTGATCTTCAAAAGTTATTTTTGACCAAAAATTAAATCAAAAGTCTTTAATACAAGTATTATTCCCACCATTTCATAGGAGGCACAAACATGGGCCTTCCGACAGAGAGAAAAGAATAGGTTGCAAGTGATCCGGGATTGGACGGGTCACCTAGCTGAGCGCGGAGGGAATATGGGTAAAAAAGACAATTCAATGGTATTTAGGATATAAAAAACGCAACACCGGAAGACAAAAATTACAATATTCGGACGATTTCAAGAATTTTCTGACACCCACAATGTACAACCAAGTGGCTATGCAGAGAGCGGAATGGCGAAGGTTGAGGAGAGCTTTCTCCCGATAGGGAAAACATGTACTTCCGACGGCAATCGCGAAAATCAAAGTAAATTAATTTAAATTTAACTTAGATTAATCTCAAACTTGATACTTTCCCTCTGCGTTACTGAATATTATTAACATTACGGAAATATTACGATGTATCTTGAAAGCTATAAATAAATAAATAGGGAATGAAGGGGTAATATGGAACTACATAAGGATCAGAAAGCTCAAATACAAATAGAAAATGAAATGGGAGAAGCGGAAATTCAAAAATGAATGAAACAAGGTTGCTGGTTGTCACCTGTACTGTTTAACCTATTTAGAGGAAAAGTAATTCAAGAAATGAACAAAAGGAAATCAGACATGATAATACAATGGGAGACGTTTAGAATGATAAGATTTGCAGATTACATTGCAACAATGGGAAGAAGTTAAGAAAAACTAAAGAAAATGTTGAAAAAGTTGGAGTACAAATTGAAAATGATATATAAAATGAAGATAAATTACATAGATTGTCGCTAAGTAACTAAGACTAAAATTCGTACGGCCCACCTACGCTATCTATCGGCGTTTCAACGCAGTAGGGAGTAGGGGAATAATTTGGTTCATTAGTTATCGATTGAGACCACGCCGAACGCATTTGTTTGAAAACTCGCTGTTCCAGACCAATTTGAAAGAAACCATATGCGTTGACCCATACAGGTTTTTTAAAGATTTTTTTAAAGAAGGAAAAAAGCATACGATTACAAAGTTTTTTATTAATCATCATCTTCATTAAGTACACGAATATCTTTTTTCAAAATAAGCGCCATTCATGGCTATACAGGCGTCCACTCGTTCTTGTCATTTATTGAATGTTTTCGCGTATTCCGCCGCCGGTAAGGAGGAGAAAAACATCTGCGCCCCAGTGATGCGACTTCTTGATTCGTGTTTAATTGACGATCGCATGAGGCTGCCTTCAGTTGAGGAAATAACCAAAAGTCGCAGGGGGCGAGGTCAGGACTGTACGGGGGTGGGGTAATTGTGATTTTTTTAGAAGTCATCACCGCGGTGCAGATGTTTTTCTCCCCCTTATCGGCGGCGCAATATGCGAAAACGTTCGATAAAGGACAAGAACGAACGCCTATATAGCCATGAATGGCGCTTATTTTGAAAACGATATTCGTGTACTTAATGAAGATGATAATTAATAAAAAATTTTGTAATCGTATGCTTTTTTTCCTACTTTACAGAAATCTTTAAAAAACCTGTAGGGGTCAACGCATATGGTTCCTTTCAAATTGGTCTGGAACAGCGAGTTTTCAATCACATGAGCTCGGAGTGGTCTCAATCGATAGCTAATGAACCAAATTATTCCCCTGCTGCTTTGAAACGCCGACAGGTAGCGTTGGTGGGCCGTACAGATTTTAATCTCAGATACTTAGCGACAGCTGATGTACAATAAAACAAAAGTGATTATAGTACATGGAAACAAAATCCAGTAAATATGGAAGGAGGAAATGAAAAATGAAAAAGGTAATGGAATTCAAATTCTCAGGTAGTCTGATAACGCAAGATGGAAGAAGTAAGATAGAAATAAAGAGTAGAATGAAACAAACTGAAAGAAGCCTTCTTTTTTCTTCCCAAAAAGGATACATATTTGGGGCAAATATAAATTTAAAAGTAAGACTGAGATTTCTTCAAGAATTACGAACTATTAAGGGAATAGGAAGGAAAAGAGAAATGTGGAATATAGTCGTAAAGAGAAGAGTTCAAATGCTATGTCATAGAATCCGACATCCAGGAATATTGTGACTGTTACTAGAGGAAATCCTGGAAAAGAAGGCAAAGAATGAGCTATGAAAAGCAGATAATGAAGGATACAAAGTGTAAATCTTCAGAAATAAAAACATTAACACAAGAGAGAGAAAAAAATGGAGAGACGCAACCTCCTAGTTCAGAGACTAAAGAATATAACAACAACATCTCTTCCATAGCTACGGCCTTGAAGTGAATTTACCATCTCAGTTTCTGGTAACCCTTTACAACAGTCGTGAACTGCGTTTTGAATTCCTGGAACACGTCTGATTTGATGTTCATCGTTTCTTGCATCATTTCCAGCCTGGTATTCGATGTCTGGCGAAACGGCTTCATATTTAAAACGGCATCGTGTATCACGTGCTCTAGACTAATGCTCAGGTTCACACTTATGTTATGAAGTTCGTAACAGATCATCAGACTGAATAATACGATGCCGATAGGCTGAGAGGCGGAGCAGAAAAGGTGAAATACCTCGACGATGCAAACGGTTAGGTACACCTTCGGCGAACGTATGTATTCGACGAACGGTGTTGCCTCAGGGTAGAGTCCTTGGCTGCCCAAACAGCTGCTGTCACAGACAAGGATGAAGTAAGCTGGTCTCGACGTGAAAAGTACAACCGAAAGGACGAGCATCCAAATCACCCATTTGCTCGCTATAGAAATGCTATCGTATTTTTCGCGCTTAAGATCAGTGACCCGCGTTTCAGGTTCACTACAATTCAGTTGGTCATCTATGATTTTCAAAGTGGTTTTCAGTGCGTCCTGAAAGTAATAGGTCACCAGAGGCGTGTAAATGACCGCGTACATGTGACACATCGCAAGGGTGGTTGTGTACAGCAAATCAGATGACCTGATTTCTTTCGCCGTCAGTAGGTAAGACGATGGACCGATAATCGAGCCGTATAGGAAGCCGATAACGTTCGTGATGCACCAGGCATAACTGGCGGACTGAGTGACTATATCGGAACAGTAAAATCCTCCCATGAAGCAGAAGAAACGGTAGAGAAGCCTGGTCTCTGGTCTTCGACATGGGACGAGCAATACACGTGGCATGGTTCCGTGGTATTCGGTACTGAGTTGGAATGTTGGAGAGTGAAATGCAGATTGAGAGTGCACGATGCTCTTCTGGAGAGTGAACTGATTTGTAACTCGTGGGAGCCTGGCGAAGGGATATTCACCTCAGCCGGCTAATATCTGCAGATTGAAAAGTGAAACATGAAAGAGTTAGTTCAGTAAATAAGAAGGGGATTCTACAATGCAAAAAATTACACAGAGGTGAAATGTTCGAGACCACCCTCTGATGATCATCTAAAATATCTTTAGAGAATCCGAGGTGAGCTAACGGCACCAACTAGGGGAGAGGTGAATGTGGAACAATATCTCGTTTTCTGTGGGCCGTGCAGAATCAATGTTCCTGACGGATGAAGACTATAAAATCTACAGCCGTATAGCCCGGTATAGTAGATGAATCGGCCTAAGTCGATTTTTTCAATTTTTTCTTCAGTCTTCTGTCTGTAGTGGTAACAGAAAATTTCAGAACCCATTGTCACGAACCTGCTCCCCCCCCCCTCCAGAAAGGTGTGACCTCGAAATATGATTTTCGCACTTTCAGCTTAATTTTGTGCATTTTCTGATCGAATGGCACAAAATTTAAGCCTGTAAGTGAAGGCCTCCAATATAAATACAACCAAATTTTTTGAAATTTTTTCGACCTCTTTTGATCTCCAGAAACGATTTTGAAATTTTGAAAATGGTGTCCACGCCGGCATTTTTGAGCGGGTGAAAAAAAATTTAATTCACAAATATTTCTCAATGTATTCCCCACTTTCGAGCTAATCTTCAGCATTCTTAGGGCGGTGGTATGTACTAAACTTTCAAAAATTGGGAGGGATATGTTTTGTCGGACTAATCTGTATAGAAGATTTCTTTACGGGATTTGGTAGTGAATGCGGTCCTGATACTAAAAGTCTTACCTCGTACCCCAAGTGCGACTCGTGCTATATAGCGTGACATGTGTGTCTCATCTCGTGAAATATCGTGTTTTTCGGAAAATTAGTTAATACAAAAAATGTTCCCCGTAAAATTCCCCATCGAAATAATCATTATAATTTTTTTATTTTTTTTCAAAAAACTTATTTGAACACCATGAAGTAACGATTTATATGAAGTAATTTTATGCACCATATCTTTGATTAGTTTAAACTGCAGTGACTATGCTCTGCATTATATTTGCGTTCCATTTTCATTTCAGCTCTCATTGTACTCTGAAGTCCGGTTTTATGGCAAACTAATGTGACGTAATTTTCTAGGCTGTGGAAAAACTGTACGGAGTGTGAGCACCGAGAGAGGATGGCAACAAATCGAGGTGTGTCGAGTGGTTAGCTGTGAATGTTTACGACGAAACAGGTATGCAATTTTATTAACATATTGACATGCATATTGCCTGCCTATGAAATTCATCCGGCGTTAGTCGTTACACATTTACTTACATTTAGATAGTTTTCCTGAGCTTCACAGAGCTAACGACTCTGTTCTCTCCTTTCTTTCTCACCTGGACAATGCAGATGCCAGGTGCATGAAAACCGCCAGTATAGGTACCGCTGTATGACTATCAGATTTAATTAGGATATATGTAAAGACTACACGACCCAGCTTATGATAAACGAACGGAATTACTCTTACGTACCTTTTTCTTAAACCCGAAACGAAGCTTCTTCTTTTCGACTTTAGTCAATATAATATTAGGTAGCGAAGCGAGGTCCTACATTTTTGATGCGTTAAAACTGACCTGTCAACAAGGTTGTTTGCTGTAATTTTTCTATTGTAGAATACTTTGATTGATATTACTCTGAATTATGTATTACTTTTAGCCAAAGCTGGCCTTCGATCTGAGTAATTTCAAAACTATTGATAATTTTCGATGTTTGTGTCGTTTCTGTATATTGAAGCGGAATCCCTGTCTACCGTGGGTTTGTAGCTAGCTGGTGTTGTATAAAAGAAGAATTTCGAAACTCGCAGACAAGAAAAACATGGTTATTACGAAGCACTTTTGGCATTCTGATTTTCAGACTGCGCTGTAAACCTGAATAATCGTGTCTAGTAAGGTGGGCCAGCAAATTTTAAATTTGAGTTTAAAAACATAATAGGGGAAAGCTCAGTATTATCTACTGATACGTTTTATTTTATTTTTCATGTCAAGTCTTGTGTCTTCGGCCAAATCTCCAACTTTTCTAAAAATGCCATAATGTTCAGAAATTTAACGTTCGTATTTGGAAGCGCGTTAGGATTAAAAGTAAAAAAATACTGTATGAATAATAACACCCATATTTCAGTTCATTTTTCATAGTAGATCGTGAGTGCTTCACCAGACTGAAATTTTTTTCAATGAAGCATATTTGGAGAAATCAAGGGTCGGAGAGAAAACTCAAAGCTTGGTATAAAAAATAAGATGTGGCTGTTATTCCTCAATACCATACTTGTTTTTCAACTCTACTGCGTTTCAAAATTCGATTTTTCAATTTTTGTATATTTAGGAAAACCGAAGGTTCAGTAGAAGGCACAAGACTTGCTATGAAAAGTGAAATTACTCGATATAATGCCTATCTTTTCTCCCTATTGCGTCTTCAGATTCACAGTTTTCTAGATTGTCACCTCTGAGAATGACTATACTCTTCAATCTCTTGTTATCATTTTGAATACTTCCAGATTTCGTTCTGTAGTCCCCTAACTTCATCAACCCTTTCTATCTTCATGCCGACTTCCCTCGGTGCTTCGTACTTCACCCTCTCGTTCGTGGATTTCCAGAGCACTTTGTACACGTACAGAGGTTATGACTATTAAACCGAATGTTGTCTTTTGCTTTACAGTGTTACGAATTTCCGATCCCGAATCTTGGCTCTCGCATCCATTTTTCCTCGACTGCTGGCAAAGGCCAGGATCATATATCTAATTCTAGCTTTTGGGAAGCTTTCCTTGTACTTAGTTTCTTTTCGAAGTTTGGAGTATTGTTCGTCTGTCTGGTCCAGGAACTTGAAGCCGGAACTGGAGATAAGAGCCTTGAAGCGTTCCATTTCCTAGAGGAACCAGAGCCTGAAAAAGTCATTTACCGAAACCGGTGTATTGAAAAAATTAATTTCTAGAATTGAAGCTGAAACCCATTACAGAAATTTACTTGAGCGGCTCTGACGTTGGCTGTGCCCTTGCAGTCCTCACCCTTCCTTTATCACTGACTTCCCTCCAGACCACATCCGTCATTTTCTTTAACCTAAAAATAATCAGAGCCAATGCCAAACCACAATTTTAGTGAAACCGGGGCCACAGCTTTGAAAATATTATTTACCAGAGTCGGAGACTTGGAGAAACTAGTTCCTGGACCTAGCGTCAAAGCAGATTCTTAGAATTTTACCCGAAATCGAAAGCTGAATTATTGCTCCGGATCCGGAGCCATCGGAGTGGTTTTGGTTTTGTGCCCGGCTTTAGGTCCTTGGTCTTTATATGCTCGACTGTGTAGTCTGTCTAGCCGGTGTTCTTCTTCCGGCGTGTCGTACCTATTTCTCTCTTCAAAGGATGTTGTAAAAGACTGCCGGTGATTAAGATAACTTCGAAAATTGAAGGGGCTAAGTTGATTTCTTGTGAGCTTGGCATGAAAACTATCGCATGATTGTATTATCTTGAAGTATTCGAATCGGTGGTATAAACTTACTATCTGGCCTAGTGCTGCATTCGAGCCTTCTATCAACGTTATCGTGCTTTGTAATGCTGTCAGGTAGCTTGATCCGCCTGGAAAAAATTTTCCGCATGATTTGAGACATTCAAAATTGGGAAGACAAAACTCCGTCGCACAGGTGGAAGCGACAATTGAAAAATATCGACAAAAGCGAAAAAGCTGTACAATTTTTGTTCAATCGGTGGGTGACTGTCGGCTTATCGTTGAAGATTATCCAAGTAGGAAGGAGTAGCATGAAATTGCAGTCTTACTTTCTATTGGTTCGAGTAGGAAAATGGTACGATTTTACCGGTAAATATAATTTTATTCATATAAAATACTACTAGGAGCAATAATAGGCGCGGGGGGGGGGTGAAAAAACTTTTTTGAATCATTTCAATAGTTATGGAAATTTTGGCTTTCCGTTTAAAAACAAATTATGCAAAATTTCAAATAAAAATATTAAAATTTTCGCAAGCCATGGTCAAAAATTTGAGCTGGGTAACATGCGACCGCCCTTAATTCATCTCGGTAGATTTATTTAATGATAGGTTCTAATAAGATGACGGGAAAGTCAAAGGTTGGAGATTGATTGAATCAAATGGATACGAGGTATATGCCTCTTTTCTCCTTGGTCCTTATAACCTTCAAAAATTCAAACCTTCAATTTCCATGAGCCCTGTGTCTCCATGACCAATTCGAATTTCAAAGTAAAAATCATAATCTTCATCGTACAATTTTGATTTTGGAACCGAACCAGTGAGGGGGTGTCACGAGATAATCGGAATAAACAAAATTCCTTAATTTCGATTTTCACATCAAGTTGGATCTGTCCTTTGCCCCATTACCGCTGCGGGAGTATTAAAATTTGATTTTAAAGGCGGAAATCAGGAATAGTAAGACATGTTCCGGATTCTATATTATTTTTTTCGTTTTTAAAGTAAAATAAAACATCAGAATGTGAACTCAGATTTTTCTGGATTATTTCGTTCAAACATACTTCTTCCTACCAGCTGTTTATTACTCCCCGATTCTTAGTGCGTTGAATTCAATGAAATAGTCGATTTAGAAAACTAATCACTTTGTTTCAAAGCAAATATTAGATATAGGACTCATTTCGCTGAATACGACTGAAATAATAATTTGCACTGTTGCTCAGAAACGCCGGAAAACGATTTATTTGAAAAACAGATACACAGCGGCTTCCGTTTGTAACGTTTTAAAATGTTCAATCTTTTGGTTATGTACCTACTTTTTCATTATTTATAACTGGGAATAAAATTATTCGCAAAATGCGCCAGGTCGGTGATATTCAGTTTCCGCGTAAACCTGGCGATCGTCGCAGTAAATTGATAACCGTGTACACAAATTTCAAAGCTCGTGCGAAAGTTGCCATTTTTACCGGATAGACGAGAAATGCGTAGAACTGTATCGGCTGCTGTAACTGGCCGTGAAAAATGTGAATCATTTTCTGATACTCGAAAGGAAGTTCGCACCATCTACTGGAGTATAGATCGTTAACCATCATCTCGTTCTGCAATATATAGCATACTGGTATTGGTGCTCGGATAAAATAAAAATAATCTAATCTTAGTTTGAAAATGGAGGTTGAACTTTTCAAATACCTAGTTACTGGAAACCTATCCTCGTCCCCGCCACCATTCATCTTCAAGGACATATAATCTATTCTGATGTAAGATTGAGACAGCGTAATAAGACATAGAAAAACATGATAATGACATAGGGGAGACCGGGTCCAAACGTCACATGGGTGAAATTCCACAAAGTCTGTATCTCAGTCGGTAATTAACGCTGTCCGGTGATGATTGAAGTAAACTGTAGTAAAAAATACGGCGATGAAATTTTGTTATGAGATCGAAGTGTACTGGAGGACTCTGTCAGGAGATACCTGTGCTTGAAAAGTTTACATGATAACAATTTTGCAAAAGTAAAATTTCAAGGGTTCTGAATGTTTTTTCTACGTCGGTCCATTGAGCTATAAAAAATTTAGGAAGTAGCTTAATTTGCGTCTTGAAGTGTTGGGAATCGAATGCGCAGGTCTATTTTGGTCAATTTTGCAACAAAGCGTTACATTACATTACATTTGTGTGTGAGGTGGCGCTACATGCACCGAGCGCTCAGACTTTGCAGTCCATTGCACTATTCCTCAAGTTGCTGTTAAGGATCAGCTCAGTAGCCTCACTTTTATAGCCAAAGTGAGAATTTTACTTAGCTCTATCCCTTTAACTTCACTGGGTGCTAGATATTCTAGCCCCAATGCTTCGCGTCTTGTCCCGGCTATTGCTGGGCACCGACATATGATATGGATCGAGGTTTCTTCCTCTTCTCCACAGTACCTACAGGAGCCGCTTCTTACCACTCCTATTTTATACCACATGTGTTTTGTGGCCTAATAGTCCGACCATGAGCCTAGCATGTTTCCTGTCAAGCCCTAATAGGAACTTGGCATACTTACTGGGGGTGTCCCCTATCAGTGTTTTACTGACGTTCATGCCACTGGCCGACCGCCAGTGCATTTCCGTCTGCTTGCTTATCCAAGCCTTTACTTTGGATTTTATGACGCTGTATGCTACAGGAAGACACGGCCTGGGCGTTGCCAGTTCCTTTTTGGTGCCCTCCTTCGCCAGCTTGCCAGCGATTCTGTTCCCTTTTATGCCGCAGTGTCCCGGTGTCCATAGTACGGCGACCCGGTTCTCCTGAGCAAGGGTGTATAGTTTGTTAACACACTCCGCCACTACTAGGGATGTAGTTTGGTGTGACGATAGTACTTTGATAGCTGATTGGCTGTCTGTACAGATATAGATCTGCTTATTAACAAGGCCCTTCTGCTGGCTTCTCTCAATGGCCACCGTGATCGCCATTATCTCCGCTTGGAGGATAGTGACGCTCTCGCCCAGTGCCACTGAACAGTTGCCAGCGCCTTTTGCATTCGTGATTCCGATTCCTGCACCTTGGTCATTCTTAGAGGCATCTGCAAACCACACATTCTCCTCTTTTCCTAGAATGCTTGGCCACCTTTTTTCCCAAGCCTCCCGTGTGGGTATTAGCGCACGGTATGGCTTGTCAAAGAAGTGTTCCATCGCAATTCTATCCTTTGGCATCCCAAAGCATTTGTCTATCGTCCTGGCCATCTCCCATATCCTTCCGTGGCCTGTCTTATGGGCCCGAAGGTTTGGTTGACCCAGACGATGAGCCCCCATTATCGCCGCTGCTTCTATAGCAGTGTGAAGTGGTGGCAAGTTCAGGAGCCTTTCTAGTGCCTTTGTCGGCACCGTACTCATTGCCCCCGTTGTCATCACGCACGCGAGCCTTTGCAGGTGGTCTAGTTCCTCTCTGACGTTGGTCAGGTGGACCCGGCCCCACCACACAATGGCCGCATATGTGATTCTGGGGCGTATTCCACCGGTATATATCCAGTGCATCATTTTGGGAGAGAGTCCCCAGGTCCTGCCGACATAGGTGCGGCAAGCCCAAAGAGCCTCAATCCCTTTTTTTATTTTATCTGAAACGTGATCCCTCCAGGAGAGTTTTTCATCAAGATATACTCCTAAGTACTTCACCTTTCCTGTGAGGGCTAACGGCCTTCCCTTGTATTGCACCTTGATCAACTCCTTGCCTTTCCTTTTACGAGTGAAAAGAGTGATCTTCGTTTTGTCCGGGTTTATCGATAACCCTTTTTTCGCACACCATTTTTCCACACATCGGAGTCCCCACTGCGTTATCTCCGCGATGGTTTCCGGAAATTTGCCGGTTACCACCACAACCAAATCGTCAGCGTAGCCCTGTGTGTATATTTTTTGCCCATTTAACTCCTCCAGCAAGCTGTCCACCACCAGGCTCCACAGTAGGGGAGAGAGTACTCCCCCTTGTGGGCAGCCCCTGATGGTAGTTGCATGGATCCGTTCTTGTTGGTATGTTACCCGGATCTCCCTGCCTTTTAGCATAGATACAATCCAGTTTATTAAGCTTTCCTTCACTTCCCTTTCCCTCAGGGCTGTTTCTGTGGATTCATGAGAGGTCGCGTCAAACGCTCCCTGTATATCCATGAATGTTGCCAGGACATAATCTCCGCCAGTCATCCCTCTCTCGATTGCTGTAACAAGTGAGTGCAGTGATGACTCTACTGATTTGCCTACCCTATATGCATGCTGGTTCTCATTTAGTGGGAATCTTTTCAGGGTAACCTCTCTTAGGTGCCTGTCTATCAGCCTTTCCAAGGTTTTTAGCATGAATGATGAGAGACTTATCGGCCTGTAGGATTTGGCCTTGCAGGGGTCTCTGCCTGGTTTAGGCAAAAACACCACTCTCACACCCCTCCACGATTTTGGAATGTGCCCCAGGGCTAATGATGCCCTGAGGACCCTAATGAACGTTCCCATTATGGTCTCTAGTCCTGTCTGTAAGCAGACTGGATAGATTCCATCTGGGCCCGGTGCTTTGTACGGCGAGAATGTGTTTATGGCCCAACATACCCTGTCTGGTGTAACCACCTCCTTCGCCGTTTCCCAATCTGTTCCTTTTCGCACACTGTCGGCTCCTGGTAGCGGCTGTGTGTTTTCCATAATTTTTGCTCCCGGAAAGTGCGTGTCGATGAGGTGCTCTATTGCCTCTCTCGGGGTGGTGGAGAAACCACCCGTCGGGAGTTCGAGCGGCCCCTCTGCCACCCACCTTTCCTTACTGAGAAGTTTTTGCAGGCGTGCCGTCTCCGGTACCTTTTCTATAGATTCGCAGAAACGTCTCCACCCCTCTGTTTTGGCTTGCTTTACCGCCTTTTTATATGCTTTTTGGGCCTCATGATATAATTCCCAGTAAGCCGGTGTATTATTTTTCAGTGCAGCCCTCAGCCTTCTTCGTGTGTCTTTCCTACGTTTCCCCAACTCTGTTGTCCACCAGATGGTTTTAACAACAAAGCGTTACTATTTATATAGATTATTGACAAAATCGTTCCAAATTAGTCGCGGTGAAATGTCACAAATTTTGCGGGTCGAAATATCACTCTTGAAATACTTATTATTTGCTTAAATATTACTAATTCATGAGCACACGAGGCATGCACAGATTATATGTTCATGGAGGTTGGAGTTGGAAGGTTGGATTTGTGATATTTGTCCTGATTCTTCCCTAGGTGATTGAAACGATGCCAGTTCCGATGAATAATATGTTTGGAATAAATGAAATGTTTACTTTTTATCTCTATATACATAGGCGCAACCAGGGGAAGGGTATAGGGACTATATCCCCCCCCAAAAAAAACAACAACAACAACCTGAGCATTTTTTATCAAATTTTCGTCAAATCAAAAATTACAAGTCGACTATTTTACATTTTCGTATAAAATTTACCCCCTCCCGCAGGTAATTCCTGGTTGCTCCTAGGTCTATATTATTCTATTTTAGAAAATATAATATCTCGTTTTAATTATTAAATACCTTTACGTAATCAACCTTATTTCAGTTTTTTAACGTTTTCCCACTTACGTAACTCGTGACACTTCACCCTATTAACATTTTGTTCTAATGTAAGAGTGAGACGACGTAATAATCACATAATCCGTAGGGTGGATCGTCAAAATTTTTTTCCGGAATTTCTGACGCGACCCAGGTGAAAAGTAATTTGAAAATTTTTCCTAAAGAATTTGTCCTTGGAAGTTATGTATTATAGAGCTGAAAATTGAATGTTACGCAGCGCCTTAACAATGCCAGTTCTGCAAAATTTTTCCATAACCTTTTTAATAGTATTTATTGCCTACTTTAAATTAGTTCATGTACAAATTTTGCCTATCTGTGACATTGAAGACACTGAAGCACTTCCAATACGTTGTTGCCTTATAGCGCCTTCAGCATGGCAGATGGCAAAATTACATATAACTTAACAGTAGTGATCATTGAGATCTACAAAATAAGTTATGCACAAATTTTGCCTGCCCGCAATATTGAAGGCGCTAAAGCACTTACAATAATTTGTTGCTTTATAGCGCCGTCAATCTCACAGATAGGCAAAATTTGTATATTAATTAATTTGGAGTTCGCGATGAATACTATTAAAAAGGTTATGTGCAAATTTGGTCCATTTCGCATTTGAAGGCGGTGTACCATTTAATAAAAGTATTGGTAAAAATCAGAATTTCGAAAGAAAAGTGGTACGGGTTCAGATTATTCTTACGACAAAATATTGATAGAGGTTCGTTTTTGGACTAAATGGAACAAAATTACACCCAATGTCGGGGAAAATGTTTGCTAAAAATCTTCCGCTCATATACAGGTCTTGCAAAAAATTCGTATGTAATTATAGGCTCTCTCCCTTCGGTGGAGCTATAATGTGTCTCATCGTTATCTTTCGCTTTCTTACGAAAAATAAAGAATTTCATACGATGCATTCTGCTTGCTGTCTGCCAAGATGGAGTGCAGACACCATGGGAGTACTAGCCTGCAACGAACCGTTATCTGCCTCCCGATACCCCCACCCTATAGAAACCAAAATGAAACTATGAAATACGAGGAGGGAGTAAATGCAACCTCGACACGTAAGAAAAGGAAAAGCACAGGCATAAACATACTACACTGTACCTGTAGAGGTCTCGCAAGTGAAGATAGAATGGTGGATTTCGCATTAGCTCCAAGTAAAGTAACATGGGACATAGTTGGTCTATCCGAAGTGAGAAGAGAGGGAAATATCCTAAGCAAACGCAATAATGGTAACGACCTCTACTTCTATGGTACAACACGCGGCTATCGCGGAGTAGATTTCTACGTGAACGAACGTCTGACTAAACATATCACTGAGATAAAAGGGATAAGCGAAAGAGTAGCGGTAATTAAAATCAGAATTGACAGTGAAATAACGTTAGCTATCATACAGGTCTATGCACCCACAAGTGGTTTAGCAAAAGAGGAAATAACAGAATTCAATAAACAAATAGAAGAGATATACGAGACAATAAATAGTATATTACACACCAAGTGTCAAAAGTGAGTGTTTACTTGGCGAGTGAGCAATTCCCAAGTCATGTAAACTCACTTTTGGCTCTTGTTGTGGACAGATATTTTTTATACTACTTGATTAGAAGCGGCAATGTTTTTTGCTGACATGGTCTGTATTTTTATTTATTTATTTATTTAAATTATAGACAGGTGATTTTTGTGTGCGTAATTAATATTCAAAAATTTAATTTGCTCAGTTAATTACTACAAAGTACAGTATCACAGTCTTGTCTTCAGTTTGTTCACGTGCACAAACAACATACACAGGTAGTGGCCAGCAAAAACGTAACGACGGTCAACAACAAACGGTAATAGCTGTTCTACGTCGTGAATATTTAAATGCGTTCTTAAGTCGCTATTTCATAATTCGCTCCGTGGCCGAGTGGTTAGAGATGATCGCTACATTTCAGTTAAATGTTTCAATGGACGCGGGTTCGATTCCCCGATACGAAATTACTGGCTAGTAATTTTTTCATCTGAAAACGCTTTACATTGAGGGATGTTTACTTTACATGTTTACGCGCAGGTTTCGTTAGCAGTCGATGCATGAATGATAGGCGCTTCTTGTCGTCCATAAAACACCAATGTAAACATTGCCTTTCTGATCAAGTAGTGTGAAAAGAATATTACACCATAATTATGGGTGACTGGAACGTAAAAATAGGGTTTGATACGGAACAGGGGGGCTGTGTACGGAAATTCCTCATAGGGGCTACAAATGAGAACAGTGAAAAATTAGTACACACAGCTAGGTAAAATAAGTTAAAAGTAGTCGATACATTCTACAATAGGAAAAATAAAACAAAATGGATTTGGGTATCGCCGGATGGCAGTACGAAAAATGAAATCGATCACTGTCTTGCGAGTGATGGTAGAATTATAATGAACTATGAAGTACTAAACAAATTCTCGTTCGCTTCAGAACATAGAATACGCAAAGTAAAAGTCATAATCCCAGTAGAGCCTGGGTAAACAGCTATAAAATACATGGGAGAAGGAAAAGGGAACAAGGAGACGAAATAGGGGGAAAGAAACAAAGGTGAAAATTTTCTGATATAATTTGTACTAAAATTGATTTTATGAACACCCTGTTGCACCGATTCCGACCATTTTTTTGTGGTTACCACAACTGCCCTCTACTATTACCTACTGGTACCATTTTTCTATCTATCTACAGCTGTGATAAGAAAGAATTTCCAGGATAGAAAACTTTTCAAATTTGATCATAACGCAGCCCCTTCAAAAGTAAGAGTGTGCAAACATATCTACATATTGTCGTGGGAGGTTGCCTGTGTACCAGGTAAAAGGAGGTCATTGCAAAAGAGACCCTTGTATATAGAGAGATAAAGACCAAATGAAGACATAAGTTACCAGATGAGGAGGACAATGGACAGGAAAAGCCATTATACAACACAATAGGACGTAATAATAGTTAATTATGTCATAATGTCTGATAAGCTGTTTTTTTCTCACTCTGATGGGGAGGAGAGAGGGAAAGAAGATTTTTTTCAACATGTAGAGCAATAGGGATATCATAAAACTTGATAAGATTTAATAGTTGATTAGGTCATTATGTTTTACCAGCTGTATTCTCCTCCCTCCAGCTAGGGGTGGGAGGAGACATAATGAAACATAAAGGAAACGCCTCCTAGTGATATCTAATGAAAAAGCTCGTAGATAACGGAGGAGATTGGAGCTGAGAAGGCGCTTTTGGTGCCTAAGATTTGTACCATGAGGTACGCAACTATCTTGGAACTGTTCATCTGAATTTTTCATTTTTTATGAATGTTTGTTTGTTTATTTATTATTATTTTTTCAATTAAAAAATATTTCGATTAAAAAATCGGCAAATTTTTAGTTTTTAAAACATATTTGTCGGCAAATTTTTCTTCTCCGCCTCTCCAAATTGGAAGTCAAATTTCGTTTCTGGAAATGGAGTACCCCGGACTCCTGTCAGAGACTAGTCAGTCAAAAACCGAAGGTTTCAAACTTGAGTATCGAACGTTATCTGAAAGGTTGAAACAAAGCTAAAATGTGGAAGACATTTTGAATATCTGAAAGTCGATAGCAAACGTTAAATTTCGAATTTCAATGACTATTCTGTTTTTCCTAGGTAGATTCTCTGTTTGACCTAGAGACTGAGTTTGAGAAAGTTGAACATTTTATTAAAATATAAAAGTTGAGAGCAAAAGACTTATTTTCCAATGTACCAAGCTGAATCCGATAGCAAATGTTCTATTGTTTCATTCACGGGTTTTGGTCCTGGTATAGGAGGGAAATTTAGTCTGGAACAAATGTATAAACTCCATGTGTTTTTTCCATAAGAATGAAAGGGAGCTCGTGGCACGGATTCGCCTAATCCGATCGACCTGAAACTTCGTAGGTTTTTATTTATTTATTTATTTATTTGTATTTTTTTGATTTTATTAGAACTAATTTAGAAGACGAATCAGAGGAAATTCAGGAAAAAATATCACCAAAGTAAATAACGACACCTTAATGTGTAAAGGAATTGGTGTGTTCCTCTCAAGTATTCCTGACATCCTTCTAGCATACCCTCCCAGACTACGGTATGCTCATGTGCGCAAATGTGAGTGCTTGGGGAATAAGGTTCCAGTCTGCGTTTGCAGGGACGAAACTATGGGAGGCGGGGCACCCCAATAATTTGGCAGTTGGCAAATTTTGAAACTGTTCATTTGAATTTTTCATTTTCTAAGAACGTCGAATTATTAGTTTTCAAAAAATATTTGTCGGCAAATTTTCCTTCTCCACCCGTCCCCGACTAAAAATCAAGTTTCGCCTCTGTGTGCCATTGGCTAGTGGATATGTGTCTCAACTTTGATATAAACCTGATATTCTAGCCAAAGCTGTTCTTCGACCAATGAGTTCTAGAAATTTAGACAGTTATTTCTAAAGATTCTGATTAAAGTATGTAATTAGAATGCACATTACGTACTATGTCTTCGAATAGTTTCCCAATAAGGCAGCTGCTGTATGTTATGGTTCCCATCCCGATGAATCCTGCTGCTGCTTGGATTCTAAGGACAGGTTCGAATTGACTCTGCTCAAGCAAATGAGATACACTGGCGTCATTTATACAATTTAAAAAAGGAAAAAAATCAGTAAAAATCTATGACAAGAAAATATATTTACTGACTGCCGGCGCGTATTCGAGTCGTATTATTTTAAAATCGAGTGTAAAAATCGTGTGCAACTTACGTCGAGCGCGATATAGGCGAAAGGCGTTTGGATGATGAAGAAATTAAGGAGGCTTACGCTGCATATAATTTGGATCCATGTTCTCAGCTGCTGTATTACCCTGAAAGATGTAAGAATATTTACGGAAATGCGATACGATCTTCGTTGTTCTGTAATTTGTCGTACTTATGTTATCAGTTTCTGTTGAGCTGAATTAAGAAAGTAGCTAGACGCCAGAAAGGGAGGACTTTTAGATTTGTCGTGAAGCGAATTCGCATTCTCGCTCACGTCATCAAATCCTTGATCGATCACATCTCGTGGGACAGTTTAGAAGTGTTAGTTCGCACTAGAATGGGTGTGCATCTCTCACCAAACCGAAATTGTCAACGGCACGTGTATGCTCAAATGGCCTTCATGTGGTTGTCACCAAGACGGCCACTGGTCGCACGATCGTAATTAAAACGCAATATCGAAAAATCATACGCCTTCCTCGAGTTCTGAGAACTCGATCGATACTCTTCTTCATGGCCATGGCCTCGACAGTGCAAAATACCCGCGAACGTTTGCCTACCGCAGATTCTATATTTCGACGCCATCCCACACGCGCCAGAAGCAAATCCGAGAAAACTAAGAAAGTACAATGTATAATTTCTATACCTATATTTCACACTTATATTTCGAACCATTCGCTCTGAATCGTGTAGCCTACACGCGTCAGCCTTCAAAGATAGTCATCGGGTCCCTCGTGTCTCCGCTGACCTCATGGTGACATCTTCCGCATAGGTGGAGACATCGTTGTCAAAATGATCGATCATTAGTGTATAACTCCTGTACGGAGGTTCAGTCTTGGTCTTGGTTCTAAATCGCTCATGTCAGGTGGAGCTCTCTCGCTGATCTCTCTCTCTCTCTCTCTCTCTCTCTCTCTCTCTCTCGATCCAGCACCTTTTCGGACTAAGAAATTTAAACTCAATGTGTAGTCTTAATACTCTGTCGTGTCGGTAACCTAAAAGCCTAACAGCAACTGCTGAAATTATTATTCAACGTACATTTCAAATTATTGGTGAAAAGTTTTAATAAACCTATTCAACTCAACTTTGACTCGACCACATGATTTGTCGAGCCGATCACCTATTATCGGGGGCTCGATCCGATCAGCCCCAGGGGCCACGCTGCGGACCCCGTTGTTCACCATCTATCAACGGCAACGACACTCAATAGCCCGAGAGGCCAACCGTCGCCACGACAAGATTTAAAGTGTGTCTTGGAATTCTCGGAAAACTGTTTTCAGATTTTCCTCAAACTAAGGAGGAAACTTGAGGTTCCGAAATACTCCTACTAAGACACTATTGAAGAGATTGGTTTTCTTACCAGAAACTTTTCATAGAGAAGTTAGTTTCTTATTTCTGTACTCTACTTCCACCACTTGCTGTCCAGAATGCGCTGTATATTATAAATCTATGGTACCCTATTTTAGGACCTACCCCATTCTTATTCCTAGAGGTTCAAACCCTGTTTATCTCTCCCATAGCTACGGCATTGAAGTGAATTTACCGACTAAGTTTCTGGTAACTCTGCACAACGGTCGCGAAATCTGCCTTGAATTCCTGGAACAAATCCGAATCGATGTTCATCGTTTCTGGCACCATTTCCGGCCTAATTTTCGATTTCTGGCGAAACGATTTCAAATTTGAGATGGCATCGTGTATTACGTGCTCGAGGCTAGTGCTCAAGTCCACACTTATATTATGAAGTTCGTAACAAATCATTACACTGAATAGTACGGTACTCGTAGTCTGAAGAGGAGGCGCAGAAAAGGTGAAATACCTCGACGATGCAAACGGTTAGGTACACCTTCGGCGAACGTATGTATTCGACGAACGGTGTTGCCTCAGGGTAGAGTCCTTGGCTGCCCAAACAGCTGCTGTCACAGACAAGGATGAAGTAAGCTGGTCTCGACGTGAAAACTACAATCGAAAGGCCGAGCATCCAAATCACCCATTTTCTCGCTATAGAAATGCTGTCATATTTTTCGCGCTTAAGATCAGTGATCCGCGTTTTAGGTTCACGGCAATTCAGTTGGTCATCTATGATTTTCAAAGTGGTCTTCAGTGCGTCCCGGAAGTAATAGGTCACTAATGGCGTGTAAATGACCGCGTACATGTGACACATCGCAAGAGTGGTTGTGTACAGCAAATCAGATGACCTGATTTCTTTCGCCGTCAGTAGGTAAGACGATGGACCGATAATCGAGCCGTATAGAAAACCGATGATATTTACGATGCACCAAGCATATCTGGTGGATCGAGTGACTGTATCGGAACAGTAGAACCCTCCCATGAGGCAGAAGAAACGGTAGAGAAGCCTGGTCTCTGGTCTTCGACATGGCACGAGCAGCACACGTGCCATGGTTTCGTTGGATTCAGTACTGGGTTGGAATGTTGGAGAGCGAAATAGTGATCAAAAGTGCTGAAAGTTCTTTTGGAGAGTGAACTGATTTGTAACCTATGGGAGCCAGATGAAGAAGTACTCACGTCAGGCGGCGAAACATCTGTGAACTGAAAAGTGAAACATGGAACAGTTAGTTCAGTAAATAAGGGATTCCTCAATGCAAAACATGACGCAGGAATGAAACTTACGAAGATTGTTTCTCACTACCGCCGGATAATCCCCCAAGATTCCGAGGTGAGCTAGTGGTACCACGAAAGGGGAAAGGAGGCAACAAATCTGAATGTTGAGCAATATTGCGCTTCCCATGGGCTGTACAGAAACAATGTGGCAAAATGAAGATTAAATTTGCTAGCAAAAATATTCAAATTTTGATGCTAGATAAAATTTTGCTGATGATAGTGCTTTTAAGTTAGACATTGTGTCCTTAAATTTGAGATATTTTGGTTATCCTTATCGCTATTAAAATTCGAAAAACAGTAACTTACATATTTGTACATCAGTTTCAGGGCTGTATTCAGTGGCTTTGTAACTTGTATGGGGGGGGGGGCTCCCATTATCTCGTGCAGTACGTTAATAAACACGAAAATATGATTTTCGGAACTGACTACTGTGGTTCACTTCAGAGGGTCCTAGAAGAATAACTTTTAACTATATAGGATAGTACCGATTAACCGTATAAGGTATTGATGTTGGAAAAATATTAATTTTTCAATTATCCCCCCCCCCCCTCAGTTGTATCCCAGGAGCTCTGATGTAACAATTACCTCCAGAACTGAAGTAAACGACCTCGATACTTGCTAATCGTATACCATTTTGGAATAATGACTAGTATTTGATCTTCATCCTTTTTTATTATGCTTCAGGTTGTTGGATTAACAGATACCCCCAAAACTTAAATTCCACGTCCTCGAAACCTACAATCCGAATATTAATTTAGAAAAACGGCCAATACTGAACAGCTGTTTCTTTCTTGATGTCACAAGAAGTAGGATGTAAAAAATACCGGAGAAATTTTAGGACCAGACTGTATCGAAAATGAGCATTCAAAAACTTCAAGAGAGTCCTGGGAAGACTTCTAACAGAACTTTTTAATACGATTTTGTTAATAGGGTCGGTTCCTTATCAATGATATCTATCTGAAATAATTGTCTTCTACAAAAATGGGAACAAGCAAAATATTAATGGGAAGTATTAAATAGCACGAAATAAAAAGTGTGATTGAACAAAATGTGAAGCCACTAAAAAAAATTTAAATGACGAGTTTTAAAATCGATATCACGAAATGACTTGCATACGGTATATTATGTTGTTTAAACACAAAAATTATATGTCATCGCGGATAACGTACACACTGGTGGAGATAGGAGAGCCATGAGTTTAAGAGGGATCCAATTTTCTATAAAAACGGTCATTGAACATTTTTTCTTAAATATTCTAGAAACGCCATCGAGGGGAGCTCTGAGGTAATGCTCGAAAGGGCGGATTTCAGGGCTCGGGTGGAGAGAACATAAAATAGAGTGGGCATGTAAAAATTACCCTTCATTACAGTACATTAGGAATTTTTAGACCTATTATTTATGCGAATGACCCCATCGAGATCATCGAGGGGTTTCGAACTTAACGAATTCGTTTTTGATATCGGTTTGGCTCTTAATCTAAATTTGTGGCTCTTGAGGAGGAGGAGAATCGATTCATAGATTTTTATTGCTCCAAAATTTGATTTTGACATTAATTTGTGCGCAATTGTAAATTTGTGGCAAGTATGATGGAGGCCGAGAATTTAAACTTTTTATTTCGGGCGCAGTAATATCGTGCTTCTTTTTTCATTGTGTGTAGAAGGTATTAAAATTCCGGGCGTATTTTATTTTATCGTGTAAGTGAATTATATTGCGTTCTGAAGTTTAATTTTTTCTTCAAACTCTTTCTTTTTCTGTTTCGTACTTGTTATTGCGCTTTCCATTTATATATTTTGTGCAAACAGCATATATTTCTTTCGTGAATTCAACATTACCATTGTGGGTCGATAAATAGGTCCGAATATTAATTACTACAAACCAATTAGTCTGTCATCAAATGCAGGAAAAATTTTCTTCAAAATCTTAGAAAATAAACTTTATCCTAAAATCATGGCATTTTACCCTGTGGAGCAGGGAAGGGCGGAGGTCTGATTGGCCGAGTGGATAGCGTGCTGGTCTCGGAATCCGGAAGTTCCGGATTCGAGCCCACGTAGCAAGTCGCTACATTTCGACCTAAGTCGGTTTTTCGGCAAGAAGAGAAGACGACTGAGACAGCCCTATCAGCCTCCCCGACGTCTCTGAGGTAATGCTCGAAACGGCGGATTCGGGTTGAGAGCAAAATTTGAGAAGAGTAGGCGGGGTTCAGAGAGGGGTACTTCGACTATTGGCCACGTCCATTACATTCGTCTAATCAACCAGTTAATTGAAAAGAGTAAGGAATATGACTTTGACTTACAACTGCACTTCGTTGAGTATAATAAAATCTGACTATGTCTTTCATCGCAGTATCTTGTATGTACAAGTATGCACTAACTCAGCCAGGAGCCCCTCGTCAAGTTATAAAGGTATTTCAAAACACTTATCAAAACTCAAAAGCATGTATAAAATTAGACCACAAAAGTAGAACGCCATTCCCAATCCAAAAAGGAGCAAGATCAGGGGACCCTCTATCACCTCCACTTTTCATAGCTGTTTTCCAACAAGTTTTTAATAAACGAAATTAGGAGGGAACGGGATTAAGATCGATGGCGTATGGCTAATAATCTCCGTGTTACAGGCGATATTTTCTGGATCGTTGA
This sequence comes from Acanthococcus lagerstroemiae, assembly GCA_031841125.1. Classification (NCBI taxonomy): domain Eukaryota; kingdom Metazoa; phylum Arthropoda; class Insecta; order Hemiptera; family Eriococcidae; genus Acanthococcus; species Acanthococcus lagerstroemiae. The sequence continues at coordinate 13,561,734 of CM063111.1, read as the reverse complement.
AAATAAAGAACTCTCGGAAATGCTAAACGCGTTAAAATTGGAAAACGAAAACGTAGGCCTGTCAATAAATTTAAGTAAAATAAAATATGTAAAAAAAAACACGAGCATTTGGAAATCACTCTGAATAAAACCAAAATTGAAAATATTGAAGGATATTGCTAGGTAGGGCAAAAAATCTTCCTCACCAATAAATTTGAAGATGAATTCCAAACTAGAACCTCAGAAGCTTGGAAAAAATTTTGAGCTTTAAAACTATTCTTCAGAGGTAATATAACACGAAATACAAAAATGAAGGGTTCGAAAGTTGTGTAATCCCAACGTTGCAGTACCGGGCCTAAATCTGGGTTCCAAATCTGGGCTCTTGCTAAAAGATGGAGTCAAAGGCTCTTATCAGTACAAAATAGAATGCAATTCCCCAACGGAAGAAAATTAGAAATATTGCTCTAAGAAAGAAAACAAAATCAGCCAATATCAGCTACATAGCCAAAAATCTCAACTATACAGGAAATAAAAGAAATGGAATAAAGTTTCAACCGACTGAACGCCGAGAGAGTCTAATCGGTCTCAAGATGGTGTGACGAAATAGTTAATTTCATGGGCATGTTGTGGGGCGTATGCCCAAATATGGAGATTGAGCTGACCTACTGAGTTTCGCTAAATTCAACACAGATGTATTGTGGTTTTATATAACTTAAGTTGCTTCGTACTAAACGTCGTTATATCGCTGTTCGAAAAAAAAAAAAATCAACAAACAAACAAATTTGACAGCTATTTGTTTTTATGATGCTTCAAAAAATAGGGAATAAGAAATAACCACAAGAATTGAATTCAACGACCTCGAAACCTCCAATCATCATGTATCATCTCGGAAAAATTACGAACAGTTGATCCACAATTCCTTAAGTGGCATCCCAAGAGGTCGGATGTAAAAGCACCCCGGCAAATCGAGTACTTTTTTGGAAAAATTACTAATATTTGACCCCTTACCCCTGAGTCTAGGGAGTCACTTGTAGGAACTAGGCCTAGTAATGAATTCAGCAGCCTCGATGATCCACTGGACATTGGAGAATTAAAAATTATCCTACATTTGATCAGTACTGAAAATTTTTTCGAAATCTATGAATACCGTTTGTATACAAATTAAAGCACCCCTATGAACATCTACTGTTTAAACTAATAACAGGGGGACTGGAGGGCTGAGGGTCTTTAGAGAGTTGACTTAATCTCCAGAAAAATTTGAAAATATTTAAAAAAACCTATTATGGGGGCAGCTAAAACAGGGTTGGCCATGCTCCAAAAAATGGTCATAGTATTTTCATTTTTCACAGCCCAAATACTGTTGAAATTTCAACCCCCCCCCCTAATTTCGGGAGAGACCTACATTAGAATTTCTTAGAAACTGAGTAAAGTATTGAAATAGGGACTTTCTTGTCGCTCATTTCGAAAGCATTACCGAGTTCTTACCCGGTCCAGATTTGTATTCCATAATTTGGATTTCACACTCGAAAAGAGAAAAATTTATGCGACTCGCAAAAAATCGAATTCAGCGTCAAAAAAGGGAATTCTAGGGTAATTGGTGATTTTGAATCAGCGTATCAAGTTTTTGATACAGTGGCGGATTTACCTATGGGCAAAATGGGCAATCGCCCAGGGCGGCAGATTTTTGGGGGCGGCAAATTTTCCTTTATACGTCGTTGATAAAATTCGTCACCAAGTTGAGAAATGAAGAAATGTTTGAAGAATTGGTACGCACAGCCGAAAAATTTGTGACGGAAAAATACAAATTTGACACGAAGCGGACCTAGACTACGCGACTTCTACCAGGCGAAACTAGAAAGAATGAAGTAAAACTGAACGGGAATGACAACTGGCGTATAAATGTATACTTCGCTATATTAGATCGTGTTCACGCCGAACTGCAGAAAAGGCAAGCCGCTTATACTGTTGCGGCCGATCATTTTAATTTCTTGCTCAACCTAGAAAATTTGGAATCCAACGATATCTTGTTAAAGGCAAAAAATCTGCAAACTCAGTTTCCATGTGATTTGGATGAAAATTTTCCAATGGAGATGATTCATTTCAAAGAATATCGCATTCGAGATTTTGATCAGTTTTGGAACGACAAACTGTATCTGACATTTCCAAATGTATCCATAGCGTTTAGAATTTTCTTTTCGATGGCTGTGTCCGAAAACTCCTAAATCCGCCACTGTTTTGATATCGACATTTGTTGGACCCCAATTCAAAATGAGACCTTGAAGTGAACAGACCATCAAAATTACCGACCTGAAAGATCGCCGAATCCGAGCAAGCGAAATTCTTGATTCGATCCGAGCTTTAAGACCATATAAACCGAAATGGACAAAGAGCACTAATTATTTTTTACTAAACGAGCAGATTGGAATTTATACCTAAATATCGAGAGCGCTCTTGTGCTAAGATTGATAAGATGAAACCGGGATCACGGAGAAAGAAATGCCATTGAAAACCTACTGTGCACATTCAGAAGCTAGTAACACGTCACCCCAGTAATTTTCCGCTTGGATTTATTTTTTTCATAATTCTGAAGACTTTCGTGTACTTACACACCAAATTATAATTCTCGGCAATCACTCCTGAATTAACTACAATTTTTCAAAAAAATACTTTTCCTCATTAAACAGCATGTAAATGAGAACCAAGATCCCGGTTTCGTTAGTTACGTATTCCGCCGCCAGATGTCAGCTACTCTGAGTTTAAATTCCAGTTGTTGAACTGGGGAGTTTTTATTACTGAATTCATACTTACTGTCGGATTGTTCTTATCGCACCCAGACTGATGTCACATAACTCAGTCTTGAAAATGGTCAGGATCACTGATTCATTTTCGTAACAAAATCCAGATCTGATAAGCTTACATCATTACATGGCAAATTTTGAGAGACAGCATATGATGTTATGAAAACTTTTTTTTGGGTATGTGAAAGAGGCGAGGAGGGTTATTAAAAATTTGATAATACCTCTTGGACCTGTGATTGGACTTCATTTTTGCGTTAAATGGCAATTTTCGTGTGTAATGTTCAAAGGAGAAACTCATTAGAGTTTGGATCAATCACAAGTCATCATTTGAAGTTTGACAAAAATTAATCGACGTTAAAAACCCAAGTAAACAATTAATTCCTAATTTTGTTTAATTCGTGTTTTATTTGTTTTCTAATCTATAATTTGATATTTTTATTTTTAAAGACTCAAATGCCCCCCCCCCCATGATTCGTTTTTAGATACTTTTGAACTTTTCTTCCAGTTTGGATTGTGATAATGGTTGAGAATATTTTGGAAATTCAAGTTCGTCCAATTTAAGCTTTCATTTTGGTTTTTGAGTCTTACAATCGAAATCAAAAAGTTAACGCGCTGATAGAATTCTCGAATCGGGCAGTCAACCACCCCCTTCGATTTTTGATTCGGTTTCTGAAAAATCGATACTGATCACTTTGAGAGTCTAATTTTGGGCTTATGAAGTCTAAATGAAGAACCGAAAAGGATCTGATGAAATTTTGGAATTCAGCGACTCAGAAAATTCCTAAGTTGATACTTCATTCCATTTCTGAAGCATCAGTTTTGACTGCTCGGGTCCAAATTGCAGTTCAATAAGTAAATTGATGAGGTTTTCGAATTCAGCGACACGAAGTACTGCTCGTATTTTAATATTGTTTTCAATTTTCCTAGAATAGGACTCAAATTTGGATTCTGAAACTCCTAAAAAATCTTTTGACCACAGATTCGTGTTTAGCGCACTAAAAAACATGAGGCATGGGTATTTTCGTTTCAAAAGAGGATTTTCATGCAGATCCGTGTCAGATAAGACGCAATCATGTGAATTCTTTGTATGAAGATGATTTTGAAACATAAATATTAGGAACCCCGGTAACGGTGAGCTCCAGTTATGGTGACCACGGATCCGCGGAATTCGGGCGCTTCGTTATTGTTAATTTTGTGAACCCTATAAATTCTCATAAATTTTCAAATCTTGCAAATTATAAATATTATGAAAATTCTCGACCTTGTTAGGTAATACTGATTGTAAAACTCCAAAATTCCAAGCTTTCAACATATGGATCATTCTCCAGAAACAATTTTGTTACCAGCAGTTTTTTCATTTTGTAAGGAAGGTTGGTCTTTTCGACTTTAATTTAGTGCTTTATGAGCACAGCTGTGTGCTCGCCGGTAGAATCCACTTACCTGGAAACTAGTTTATAGAAAAGAAAGTCAAAGGTCAGATACGAAGCTGCGTTGTATCACCCCTGTACTGAGTACTGGAAACGTGACATACACAATGGTCTTAGAATTGGGCAGAATGCAACCGTTTTACAAAAAAAACAAAAAAAAAAAAACAGAAAAACAGAAAAAAACACAGCATTAGCTAAGAAAGGAGAAAGGAATGATCTTTGGTGAAAGCTGTCGAGATCCTTCTATTTAACACGGGGGCTGTCATTATGTGATTTGGTTGTGTTCCCGTATGTTACATGTTTTTGGCTTAGTTTAGTGCACATTCGCGTTGTTTTGTAGTCTGTGCCAGTTTGAGAATCTGGTGAGTTTCACTGAGCATTTCTTGTCCTTAGAATACCTTGGGTTACGTACTTATATAAATGTAGTTATGTACGTGTACTTAGAAGTGAGGACCAGCCTGACACGAGAGAGCGAATCGAGTATGATGTTCGCTAGATAGAGTTTCTCTTAGTAAGGCTTCGGTAGTCTGCATTGTCAGATAGTGAGTACTACAGGAGAGGTGTCTCGGAGTTCAGCTCGGGTACCCGCTGCAGTCGTGTAGTCAACGGAAGTTGGGTGCGAACGGTTGTCTTGTGGTGGTCGAAGGTGGACTGGTGGGGAACAGTCCTGCGGGATGTCCGCATTGCACTCCTACAGCTGGCTTCGTGTGCAGGTCATTGGATCACGATCGAAGTCAGGGTGAATAGTGTCATTTTTTTAGTTTGAAAAAAAAAAAATCAAAATTTCTCAGGGATTCTTCTACAATTTTTTTTTGGGGGGGAAGGGGGATTATTTTGGGTTATACAATAACATCCGCCACAAATTCCACCCATCCAATAACTCATATCTTCTTATTTATGGGTCCAACTAACAAAAAAATGCAAATTGTTCGTATCATCGATAGTTTTGAAATATTTGCAACAAAATCAATCACGTGCTCTTATCAGAATTTACTAACACAATCATAATACGCATTCTTGATGTATGTGCATAGAAAATCAATTCAGTTTCTTTTTATTTCTGTCTTCATATTCTAGTGCGTGGTATTTAGAAAAATAACTTATGATACAAGAGGGTACTCTCCCACTGACATACTCAACACGTCTTCGGCTCGTTTCACAAACTCTGCCCTCGTTGTCAAAAGCTCACCTTACCCTCTTGTATAGTAATCTACTATTAATTTATTTTTTCAGATTTCGGAAAATTACACGAAGCATGAGCACCACAAGCTGTGCGACAATAAATCGAGATGTGCAAAATGGTTAACTACGCGGATTTGCGGCGAAACAGGTATGCAATTTTATTAACGTAATCGCGTGCATGTTGCCTATCAGTCGCATTCATCTGGCGTTTGCCACTATCCATCTATTTACATTCTCTTTCAAAGCGTTAGCGAGACGATGACTTGGTTCCCTCCTCCTCTTTTTTTACTAATCCAGGCCACATCCGAAATGTCGGTGGCAAAAATACTGCCAATGAAGGTACTGTTGTGAGATTGTACTTGGGTTTAATTACACTGAATACAGTGACTACGCGACCCAGCTATGCACAAAAAATATGAACGAACTGAAATATTATTTCTACGTACCTTTTTTTCCCCTTAAACCCGAACCGAAGGCTTCTTTTTTCGACTGAAATGTAGTATCAGTTAGCGTAGCGAGGTCCTATATTCTTGGTGCTTTAAAACTGACGGCCGCGAAGGCATATAATTTTTCTATTTTCGTATACGTTGATTGATATTACTCTGAATTATGTATTACTTTTAAACAAAACTAGCCTTCGAAACACGATCTAAGTAATATAAAACCTATTGATAATTTTTAGTCTCAGTACTGTTTCTGTATGTTGAAACAAGCGAGTGTACTGTGGCTTTAGAGCTAGTTGGTCTTGTGTATTGGAGCTTTTAGCTTCACCTAGTCGAACTCGTAGCTTGTAAGGTTACATTGTCTCAAATCTAGCAGTCATATAGAATCGTTAGCTGAATTGTGGGTCTTTTCATATGGAAGATGTTGATATTCATATCTCTGATCTTACACGTGGTCGCATCACAGCTTTCACCTTTGATAGTTCAGAGATCGTTGAGTTCGTTGGGAACTGGTCATCTCTTCTGCAAAGTATATTGAACACACCTTGACGAGACTTTGTGAAATCACATATTTTGGCAGTTGCTCTTAAGGTCAGCTCTGTTCCCCTCCCAACAGCAAGGCGCCATTGTAAGAGTATTATTTATTTTGCTTATTTTCATTTTTTGAGTATAGTTATTCGACATTGAGTAATTCTTAGATACGACGAAGATTTAATTGATATCAAATGCGTGAATACGAGGATCACGACTGAGTGAGACTAGTTTTCCCGAAATAACGTTATAATGAAAATTTTCCAGAAGTGTCCTATAGGGAGAATCAGAGAGAGAGATACATATGGCGATAGGAGATAATATTTTTTGTATTTTAAGACCAGCATTTTTGGGGATTGGAATGAAATGTAGAGCACTGGTGTAGCTATAAGTACTAGGCACCCACACTAACAAACACAGGCAAGTACTTTAAGGATTCAACATGGAATTCTCCTATTTTATGCTGGAAACAGAGATCAATCTCGTTTTACGAACATGTCTGCGATCATTATGTTTTGACAGTTATTTTTATTTATGTTAAAAAAAAAGAAAAAAAAGAAATGAAATGAAAGAAATTTCAAATTAATGAAAATTCAAAGCAATTGAAAAAGAGAAGAGAGACGAGAGAAAGGTACGAATTCGAAAGATACAGGCAACTCAGTCAGGGGTGCGTAGAATTTCCCTGTACGAAAATATTAAGTCAGGATTGTTCGAATGTTTATATTGATGGACTTGACATGAGTGGCTTATGCGCTAAAATTATACCATATCTACAAATACATTATTTACAGAGAATGGGCGGATGGATGGATAGCCAGACGGGAGCTGCTCAGGCGAGGTACCTACAACAGAGTTGAAAACCACGTTTGAGTACGGGCACAAAACACTACTGCACCGTAGCCCAAAACCAATAACATAGCCAAGCATTTAAGCGATCCTATTCTCTGGCCCAGTATCCGACTAGCACCAACATACCAGGGGGTTTATACCTAGCCCGCACGAATGCCTATAGGTACCCTGGTAGTGCCGGCCCTGAGGCTGTGCTGCAGTTCAGTATGCTGTCCGGAGACTCGACCGAATGCCCACAGCCGGATCCACATTATCGCCTGGGTAGGGTAACGTCTAAACCCTGCTTAGTGGAGAGCCTGGGGCGTCAACTACGCCCCCGCCGGCGAGAAAGTATTGCGAGCAAGCGTAAATATTAAAGCAGTTTAAAAAGCCATAACAAAATGTGTACTCAGTGAGCAAAACTCACCTCAAATTGATGTCTCTCACCAACACCACAAAATACGCGACGACACTTTCAAAATACGGCTTACACACGAGTCAAATTTCCCGCAACAGACTTTTACCGCAGTCGTTAACTAAATGCCACGAGGCACGAGCCCGCGAACGCGAAGACCTTGGCACAAGGGATGCGTTCCTCGCCCTCCAGTAGGTTCTCCAGGCAAACCAGTCATGCATACAAGCGGGTGAAAGCGGAGAGAAACGAAGCGACAAGCGCGTAAGATTCGACCCTATGCAGGGTGTATTTATTTAGACAGAAATTTACTCTTACATTTATAGTCAGCGATGAACAGGATTTTGTTTCAGGAAACAACTGAAGGGCACAGGGAAAGAACCAAGTAAGTCTCTTTTTTGGCAAAGCGAGAAAAATGAAAAAACAGTTTGTTTATATACGTGGTTTTCTATCTGTCGGTGAATTATGAACGCTGTTTTTCCAGTCTGTGGCATCCTTTCAGGCTTCCTACCATAGCTCAGCTATTTCTACTCATTAGGCCCGTTCCAACGGTACTAATAACTCAATTTCGCAAAAAGGTGACTTACCTGCTTCTCTCCTTGTACCCTTCAACTATCCTCGATAACCTCGTAAGTGAACAGAATTCTCGAAAGTATCGAGCGTGCCTGTACATCTCTTATGGGAGCTAATTATCGAAAGTGAGCTTATTGTATTTCATCACCAGATCTTAGCCCTTCCTATTCCAAGTCCGAATTATGGTTTCGTTCGCACATTCTTGGAATTTTGTGAGAGAAAGATGTGAAACTTCGCGACGGGGAAATGATCTATGTGTCACCCTTGCGACATAGTGACTAGGGTTTTTTTCAAAATTCGACTCGGGTAAAAAACTTTCTTTGTTTTTTTTTTGTTTTTTTAAAAGTATTTAAAAATTTTTTAAAAATATTTCCAATTTTTTCCAGAGGGATTTGTCTTTGAAGTTGTGTACTACAGGGCTGAAAATTGTATGTTACGCAGCGTCTTAAAAATGCCGGAGATGCAAAATTTTTCCATAACCTTTTTGGTAGTATTCATCGTAAACTTTAAATTAGTTTATAGTATACGAATTCTGCCTATGGCGCTAAAGCACTTTCAATACTTTGTTGCCTTATAGCGCCTTCAGTATGGCAGATAGGAAAAATTCACATATATTCTCAACAGTAGTAATGATTAGGATCTACAAAATGAGTTATGTACGAAACTTGTCTATCTGCAATATTGAAGGCGTCAAAGCACTTACAGTATGTTGTTGTTTTATATCACCTTCAATTTCACAGGTAGACTAAATTTGTGTATGATGTATGAACTAATTTAAAGTTCGCGATAAATACTATTGAAAAGGTTATGTGCAAATCTGGTCTATCTCGCATATTGAAGGCGGTAGACCATTGAATAAGGAAACTGGTAAAAATCAAAACTTCGAAAGAAAAGCCGTATGAGTTAAGATTATTCTTATGACAAAATATTGATAGAGGTTCATTTTTGGACTAAATGGAACAAAATTAGACCCAATGTCGGGAAAAATGTTTGGAAAAAATCTTTCACTCATATACAAGCCATACAAAAATTTTGTATATAATATTCGCTCGCTCCCTTCGGTGGAGTTATAATGTTTTGTCTTATCGTTATCGCTCGCTTTCTTACGAAAGATAAAGGATTTCATACCATGAATTCTGCTTACTATTTTCTAGTTGCGGCCTGGAATAGACAGTTGTGTGTGTGTGTGTGTGTAAGTTATTTGTTATACTTAGATGAACCACCGTTTATTCCGCCCACTTTTGGGCATTGGCATCAGTCGCACTCTGCCAGTCTCCTATCGAGGGCATCGCTAGCCCAATGAGGGCCGATATATCTCACAATCTCGTCTATCCACCTTGTGGGTGGCCTCCCTCGCTTCCTTTTCATGTCCCGTGGGACCCGGTGTGTTACCAGCAGGTTCCACTTGTTCCTGTCTCCTCTGGCTGCATGCCCTGCGTACTTAAATTTAAGCCTTTTAATAATATATTCGATATTTTTAATTTTTGTTTTCTCCTCTATTTTATCGATACTAATTTTATCTTCCAACTTGATAATTTAGTAGGCTCCTCAGCATTGCGTACTGAGTTTTCTTAAGTTTAGAGGTAAGCCTCGTTAAAGCCCCATAGCCCAGCACCGACACCACACACATTTCCAGAACTTTTATTTTGGTCTTAAGTTTTATTTTACTTTTTAGAATTGTCTTTTTGGCCCAAAAAGTCTACCATGCGTTTGCTGTTCTGATGCTTATTTATTTTGATGCCCTCCGAAGGATATATTCTGGCCCAGGTATTTGTATTCGTTTACGTTTTTGATTGTTAGTTCCCCTAATTTGATAGATTCGATCGATCCCTTCCTCTTTTGTCATTATTTTGGTTTTAGATGCATTCATGCTGAGACCCACATTGGCACCTTCGTCTTTTAGTTCTGTTCCCATTCTGATAATGTTGTGTCTTATCGTTATCGCTCGCTTTCTTACGAAGGATAAAGAATTTCATGCTATGCGCTAGACCTTAAAAAAGTGACGTTTGGCGCTGTATTTGATGAACTCAATTGTACAACAAACTATGCTACGCAATATTTTTGCATTAATTCAACGGCCAAACAAAAGAATTCAAGTATACGTCTAACCTGTCTGTGTGTTTTCCCCGTTTCCCCTCCCATGCAATACTCAATCAGTGGAAAGGCAAATTCGATTGGTCTGAAGCATCAGTAATAGTCTGTAGCGAAAAAGACGTATTGGGTTTATATAATAATGCTACTTTAAAAAATAGGAAAAATCTTCCAAAATTCAAGTCAAAAAAGGAGCTTTTCAGATAGTTTTGCCTTATTTTTTATTTATTTCATTATTTTTTTATTTACTTTATTATTTTTTTATTTATTTTAAATGTAAGTTCAATTTCACTGATATTTAATAGGAAAAATAGTTTGGAATTTAGGTTAAAAAAGAAGATTTTTTCGGGTAGTTTAGCTTTTTTTTTCTTTCTTATTTTCTTTTTTTGAATTTAAAATAAAACTTAGTTAATTTTACTGATGTTCATATTGTATTCACACCATATTTCTTTTTCTTCGAAGTTTTGATTTCTACCAGTACTATTATTCAATGATCTGCTATCTTCAATAAGCGAAATGGACCAAACTTGCACATAACCTTTTTAGTTCTACTAATTAAGAGTAACAAAAAAGGTCATATTCAAATTTTGCCTATCTACGAATTTGAAGGCGCTAAAATGCTTACAATACGCTATCGTTTTATCGCGCCTTCAATATTATAGATAGGCAAAATTCGTACATAACTCATTTTGTAGATCTCAATCATTAGTACTGTTAACACCATACGTGAATTTTACCTGTCTGTCATACCGAAGGCGCTACAAAGCAACAAAGTATTATAAGTGCTTTAGCGCCTTCAATTTCACAGTTAGGCAAACTTTATATATGAACTAATTTCAGGTTATCGATGAATACTATTAAAAAGGTTATGTAAAGATTTTGTATAACCGGCATTTGTAAGGTGCTGCGTAACATTCAATTTTCAGCTCCAACTTCAAGGACAAATCACTTGGAGAAAATTTAAAAATTTAAAAAGAATTTTCAAAACACATTTTTTCTTTGACCAAAGGTAACTTTTAACGAGGTCCCGCTCAAAAATTCGAAAAAACTTTCTAGCCTACGTATGACTAATCTTCCCTAACAGTGACACGTACGTCACCGCTAATGATATGTGATACGTATACGTACGAGCTCCCCCTTTTCAGGCAAAATGACATTTTCTTACTCCGAAGGTCACTAGTTCTTCCTACTCAAAACCTCTGTTTTTATTTCGTATCTTTCCGACCTCGAGTTGAGAAACTAAACGGAACTGTAAAGTCCCTGTTTTTTTGTTTTTGTTTTTTTCCAACATTCAATGTCGCCGGACGTGACTGTGTAAACCAACGTTTTTGAACTTGAAACCCCATCAGCGGCGAAACACGGACTGCGTACTTCCTATAAACACCACAAACGTGCGATAAAATCGAAAGGACTTCGAGATGCGGCAAGGCAAGGTCTACGATTCCGATTTTCCACACTGTATCGCGTGATAAATACGAAAACAGCATTATAGGTACAGGTACCTCATCCTCCCCCCTCAGCCGAATCGAATGGAAAAGAAAGGAATGGCGATGGCGTCTTTTTCCCTCTTTTTCGTCGCAAGGTCATGATAATTTGTAATTAAACTGCTCACACGCCCATGACTTAGCCCTTCACCTACGCCCAAAAAAAAGAAAAAAAAAAAAGTAAGAAATGATTGAAGCCCATGCATGTACACCACGTACACACTATATTGGCCAGACGTTCGATAAACAATCAATTTTCCAACCTCTGGCGTTGGTTTCACAAATTTCGTGCAATTTTTCACGTCGGCAACGAGGGACGAATTTCAAGCTGAGTTGATTTATTATGAACACGATCGAAGCGAGGCCGAAGTCCGAAATTACTCCGCGTACAATGTATAATATAAAATAATACCGAAGAGTTAAAAAGGCTTTTAGTGTGGCATTGTGCATTCTTGAAAGCATGAAATTTGGCGCGAGGCACGATTTAGTTTGAAGTTTGATACCACAACTAAACCCCCTCTAGAGTCTACGTATGGAGGAAGAGAGACAAAAATCAGAGTTTAAATGCGATAACTTACCTAATAAATATATTATTATTATTAGCCTATGGTGTGAGGTGAGACGTATGGCGATGCACGCATGCCAAAGTGGCTACTGATGCACCGCGCCCCCAGTCCCCGAAAACTACTCTTTCGAATGTCGCATCAGTGGTCGGAGGGAAGCTTTGAGGCCGGCCCGAGCCCCCATTTCGCCTACCGCTTCCGGTGCGCGCTGTCCTGCGAAAGCCACCATGGGTCCCCTAATGACCGAGGTTAACGCTCCCAGCACTAAAGTGGAAATTTCGGGTTCCCCACCGGACGCGCTTCCTCTTCACTCATCCCTCACCTCCTCTTCTTGGTACGTGTGGTGATGCTGGAAGGTGGTGACGGCAAGAATCATTAGCCTATAAGTAATAAGTTATAACAATCTCATATTACATGAAGTTCTACTTATTTATTACGATCCTATATTAGAGCAAAGCCCTCCATCAATCTTGCCCATTTAACATAAAATTTGTTTTGCAGCATTTTGTCTATGTCATCCCTCCATCTTTTAGTTTGTTTTCCTTTTTTTCTTTTACCAAAAGGTTGCCAAGCTGTTAGCTTGTATGCCCATCTGTTATCTTGAAGTCTGCACATATGACCAGTCAAATCCCATTTTTTTGAGTTAGCTATTCTTAACAGGTCTACGTTATTATTTAATGAAGTGTTTATTTTCGAAAGTTCAATTTTATCCTTTTTTGTTGAAGTTCAACATGGAGACCTCTTCATAGCGTTCTGCGTTGTTTGAATATTTTATTCATCCGTTTTTTATTTTCAGAAGATTCGTTTTTGATTATTTTTTCCCCACACCGTATCTACGAAATTTTTGTTTTAAAAGTTTGGAGGTTAAGCAGCTGACTTGCCCCGCAGCTACTGCAACCTGAATTGGGGAAAGGTTGGAGTTCTGTGAATAACTAACCTAATATGTTCTAAAATTAAAAATATCTCGAACTAAAATGAAAGTTCTTTAAATTGACCGTAAAAAAGGTCTCTTGCGAGTTTTGCATAACTACCTGGAAAATTTCGCGGAAAAAAAAAGTGTTAAAAATTTTTTTTTTCCACCATCGTGTATAACGCTAAGATTTTATGGGAGAAGTACAGAATTTTCCGAATTTTTTCGGTCGTAGTGTTTAAGGCCAGTAGAAGGAACGCTTCATCACCCCCAACCAGTTTCCCTGTTCCCGTAAATTGTTACCTGTGAAAATTATTTCCTCCTCCCTTCCCAAAAATACAGCACACGTGTAAGACACAAAAGTCTAGATCGCTATTTTTTTTATTTTTTTTTTGAACTACATATTTGTGTTAAGACAGCAAATAGGTACATAAATAGTAACCTTGTCAGGTCTTCTGGCCAAAATTGTAGATAGCATAGTATATTATGTAAAAAAAAAAAAAAAAACATAGTGTGAACATTTCTGCCGACCTAATTTCTAAAATTAGGCTGATGCTTAGCTAAGCTAGGCCCTCTTCAACCATGCCTCTCAAAAGATAGACTCACTCGATCTTCAGTTCCACTCCAGTCACCTTTTTGGTAACTTCAATTCCAGGGTACTCACTACTCAATCCTGCTCCAGGGTCTTCATACTTCATCGCTGGATATCAGAGAGACTTACTAGAATTCTGTTGATTTTTACCGCGAAATCTTTCTCGGTGCAAATGCTGAAAATGTTCAATAATAACTTCTGTTGCGTCACGATAAATACTAGTATGTAATTTTAAAAAATAGCGTACGAGTACATTCAAAATTTCTTTCAATTTATTGATGAGAAATTGTCAGTTATTACTTGAGGTTTTACTGGAGGAATATAAACAAAAAAATATCAAATCGCCCCGAGCGTTTTTTTTTTGGGGGGGGGGAGGAGGGGTTCAGTTGTTTGTAGCTGCAAGAATTATACTGATGTAGCCGCGTCGAACAGCATTTGTAAATCTTAGACACCTTCTTGGAAGTAGACTCTCGCGATGGTGTCCGTACTTCGAGGCCCATAAAGGGCGAAGGTCTTCTGTAAACGATCCCATTCTTTTCTCTATCTTCTCCTCCCCCTTCCAAAAAAAAATCGTATGCTTCCACCAAAAACATAGAAATTTCTATCACTGCAGTCGGACCTCAATTGGAGAATGAGGTGTCCAGATAATCGTAAGTTTTTTTTCATGTTTCTGAGATTTCTGAGTTTATTTTCAATATTTTTTTTTTATCTTACCCTACCCTGAAGATCCATAGATGCTTTAAAAACTGGAAAAGTGTTAGATATCACTGAGCAATACACGAGTACAGTACCTACTCAATAATAATAAACAGAGTTATTGCCTTTCATTTTGATTTGTATTGGTTTCTAGGCAGAATGAAATTTGAACTTGTGAATGACTTATCCTGTACCTTCTTATTGTCTGGTTCTATTAAAATCTAGTCAGTTAAAGAGTAGAGTCATGATTCTGTGCTATTCGTGACCATCTTCTAATACTGTGCTTTTTAAATAGACTATTGGTGATTTGTAGGTTATTTTCTTTGCAGAAATTCAAAAGTTTCTGCCTGTTTTATTCCTTTTCTCGTAATTGTATGGCCCTAAAACAGATTCTTCGCCAACATTTCTTTGACCTATTTGACTGTTGAAATCTTCCATTATAACTAATCCCTTTTAGTTCTCCTCATGTTGGTAGTATCGCTTAATGTATTTTAAAAGTTTTCTATTTCATATTCATCTGTTAAGGCAGTCGAGGCGTGTACTTGGATGATAAGAAAATTTAAAATTAAAAAATTTAGTGTGGGTTCTTAAAGAAGCTATTCTCTTTGAGATTTCCAGTGTTTCTAAAAATTCGAACCTTTTTTTTTGACATTTCCATGTCTTTTCTTTGGCACATGAACAAAAAAAGTTACTTTTTGAGCATTATTCCTGAGGCGAGAATCGAAATCATGAAGACCCATTGCTACCGATCTCCGCATTACGTATTTCCATCGAAATTTATTCTTCTTCCAGCCGTGTGCTCATTGATCTTGATCTTAGATGGCGTGTTGTTATTCAGCCGTTTTGTTGCTGGCAAGTGCAGTCCTGCAGCCGTGTTGTTCATAGAAATTTCCATGGAGATTTTTTTGAGGGTATGATCAGGTTGAATTGTTTCATTTTTTTTTCTTCTTTTTGAGTATCGTATACGTTTCACTACCGATATTACTGATAAATCGATATTAAAATCGAGACATGAAAATGCTCTCCCGTGGTTGCAGATCCGTCTGGGATGTGTTTTGTCTAAAAAATTTATAACTTTTTCTTTTGGTCAGGAAGCTCACTCTCTTCTGACCATTTTCAAAATTTGTATGAAAAAGGGTTTCCTTTATTAGTTTTCATGACTCTTCTACCAATATTTCTCACTTCTGGATGTTTTAAAATGGCTTTCTCTAGTTCTATTGAGTTAAGATTGATTTTAAGAGGGCATCATTTGAGGTATCAATGGTAAATTTTTGCCTAAATCAGGCTAGCCACTTTTTGGAAACCCGGGAAAAGTCAGAGAATTTGGTAAGTCTAGAAAAGTCAGGGAATCGCTATAACTCTCCTCTCTATATACTAAAAAAGTAAAATCCGCCGCCGCAACTGCCACCGCCGCCGCCGCCACCACCGGGAAAAAACGCACTGCGGGTTGCCTATCTAAAAATCCGAAAAATTGCAGGGGCAGATCAGCTAATTTCAACGACACAATCTGTTCTAATATAAAAGATCTCAAGTTTTAAGACATAACCGACATAATAAGACACTGTGGCCTTCATTTTAGTTCAAGTACCACACCCCCCACCAAGACCTGGCGGCCTTAGTCCCTCTCTACAGCCTTCCCCTTCTGCGACTCCATCGCCCTACGGACTCCTCGCTCAACCACCACGAAGATCCCCTGGTCCTCCAACCAGGAGCTTCCACCACCATGACAAAACCCTCTTCCACGAGAACCCTTCCCTTCAAGACCACCTGCCCGGGACCAGAACCTTCCGCACCAGGGCCTTCATTCGCCTTCCCGGCCGCCTCTCTCACCAAGGACTTCCTCCTCCATCAGGACCTCTTACACACCATCCCCCCGAGACCGTCATCTTCCTCTACAGTCCCCGCCACCGCCGTGGTTTTCCTTCCTTTCAGGAGCTCCCTCTTCCACCATGAGTACCTCTTACACCCCCGGGCCTTTAACTACCAAAATTTTACCGCCCCTCTAGGATCCTCACACACCACTACCTCCTCCTTCCTCAATGGCCACCCTCTCCAACCAAGGATTTCCTCCGCCACAAGGACCTCTAACTCACCACTACCCTCTGGGCTTCATCTCCCATCAGAGCCCCTGTCCTCACTATGGCCCTTCAACCCCCTTGAAGATCCCTGACCATCTACCCAGGAGCTCTCACAACCATGACCACCCCTCCCCCGAGCGCCCTTCTCCCTGAAGACCGCACGCCGTCGCAAGCCCCTCCCGCACCACGGCCATTTCTCTCCAAGGTCCCCTCTCTCACCAAGGACTTTCTCCTCTACCAGGTCCTCTTACTCCCGCCCCACCCAGGGCCTTCATCTTCGTCCACAACCCACGCTCCCATAGAGGCTCTTCTCCCCCTTTAAGAGCTTCCTCCACAACCATGGAACCCCCCCCCCCTGAGGGTGGGCTACCGCTGGAAAATTCAGTAATTAAGGGGCCGGGTAGGCAACCTGCCGCGACTTGTGATCTTGAAGATTATGGGTAATTATGTCATTCTATGTCTTTTTATGTCTTATTATGTCGGTTATGTCTTAAGACTTGGAGATCTTTTATATTGGAACAGCACTACCTCCTCCTTCCTCAATGGCCATCCTCTCCTACCAAGGATTTCCTCCACCATGAGGACCTCTCACCCACCACTACCCTTTGGGCTTCATCTCCCATCAGAGCCCCTGTCCTCACTATAGCCCTCCAACCTCCTTGAAGATCCCTGACCATCCACCCAGGAGCTCTCACAACCATGACCACCCCTCTCCCGAGCGCCATTCCCCCTCAAGACCCCACCCCCACCACCAGCCCTTCCCGCACCATAGCCATTTCTCTTCAAGGTCCCTCCCTCACCCTATGACTTTCTCCTCCACCAGGTCCTCTTACACCTGCCCCACCCAGGGCCTTCATCTCCGTCCACAGCCTACGCCCCCACAGGGGCCCTCTACCCCCTTCAGGAGCTCCCTCCTCAACTATGAACCCCTCATGAGGGTAGGCTACCTCTATTGAATAACTAAGGGGCAGGGTAGGCAACCGCAGCGACTTGAGATCTTAGAGATTATGAGTAATTATGTCATTTTATGTCTTTTTATGTCTCATTATGTCAGTTATGTATTAAAACCTGGAGAGCTTGTATGTTAGAACAGATTATGTCCTTGAAAGTAGTTGATATGCCCCTGCAGTTTTCCAGGGGCTCTCCTCCCCCTTCAGGAGCTTCCTCCACAACCATAAACCCCCTCCTGAAGAGCTACCCCTGGAAAATTGAGTAATTAAGGGGCCAGGTAGGCAACCTGCCGCGACTTGTTATCTTGAAGATTATGTGTAATTATGTCATTTTATGTCTTTTATGTCTTATTATGTCGGTTATGTCTTAAAACTTGGAGATCTTTTATATTAGAACAGATTATGTTCTTGAAAGTAGCTGATCTGCCCCTGCAATTTTTCGGATTTTTAGATAGGCAACCCGCAGTGCGTTTTTTTTTCCGCGGAGGCGGCGGCGGCGGTGGCGGCGGCGGCGGTGGCGGCGGCGGCGTTGGCGGCAGCCGCCACCACCGCGGGAAAAAAACGCACTGCGGGTTGCCTATCTAAAAATCCGAAAAATTGCAGGGGCAGATCAGCTAATTTCAACGACACAATCTGTTCTAATATAAAAGATCTTCAAGTTTTAAGACATAACCGACATAATAAGACATAAAAAGACACAAAATGACATGATTACCCATAATCTTCAAGATAACAAGTCGCTGCAGGTTGCCTACCTGGCCCCTTAATTACTCAATTTCCCAGGGGTAGCGGTTGTGGAGGAAGCTCCTGAAGGGGGAGGAGAGCCGCTGGGGCAGATCAACTATTTTCAAGGACATACTCGGTTCTAACATAAAATATCTCAAGTTGTAAGACATAATAAGACATAAAAAGACAAAATGACATAATTACCCATAATCTACAAGATCACAATTCGTTGCAGGTTGCTTACCCAGCCCCTTAATTGCTCAATTTTCCAGGGATACCCTCAGGAGGGGGTTCATGGTTGAGAAGGGAACTCCTAAAGGGGGAGGAAGGCCCATGTGGGGGCGTGGGCTGTGGACGAAGATGAAGGCCCTGGGTGGGGCGGGAGTAAGAAGGACCTGGTGGAGGAGAAAGTCCTTGGTGAGAGAGGGGACTTTGGAGATAAATGTCCGTGGTGCGGGAGGGGCTGGTGGCGGGATGGGGTCTTGAGGGGGAAGGGCGCTCGGGGGAGGGGTGGTCATGGTTGTGAGAGCTCCTGGGTGGATGGTCAGGGATCTTCAAGGGGGTTGGTGGGCCATAGTGAGGACAGGGGCTCTGATGGGAGACAAAGCCCAGGGGGTAGTGGAGGGTGAGAGGTCCTTGTGGCGGAGGAAATCCTTGATAGGAGAGGGTGGCCATTGATGAAGAAGGAGGTAGTGGTGGGTAAGGATCCTAAAGGGGCAGTAAAATTTTGGTAGAGAAAGGCCGGGGTGTAAGAGGTACTCATGGTAGAGGAGGGAGCTCCTAAAGGGGAGGAAAACCACGATGGTGGTGGGGACTGTAGAGGGATGTAAAGGCCCCGAGTGGGGAGGGGGTAATAGTGAGGAAGGGGTCCTGGTGGAGGAGGAAGTTCTTTGTGAGAGAGGCGGCCGGGAAGGCGAATTAAGGCCATGGTCCGGAAGGTTCTGGTCCCTGAGAAGGGGTCTTGAGGGGAAGGGTTCTTGAGCAGGAGGGGTGATCATGGTGGTGGAAGCTCCTGGTTGGAGGACTAGGGGATCTTCGAGGTGGTTCAGCGAGAAGGCCGAAGGGTGATAGTGCCGCGGAAGGGATTGCTGTGGAGAGGGACTAAAGCCGCCATTGGGAGGGAGTAGAGACTGCGGACCGCCTACCCTGAGCCACTAATTACTTATTTCTCCATGGGTAGCCTACCCCTAAGAGGTGGTTCATGGTGGAGGGAGCTCCAGAATGGGAAGGAGATCCATGGATGGCGTGACCCCAGGAGGGGATAAAAGCCCTGGGTGGTGTGGGGCGTAATGGTGAGTAAGAGGTTCTGGTGGAGGAGGAAGTCTTTGGTGAGAGAAGCGGCCGGGAAGGCAAATGAAGGAAATGGTGCGGAAGTTTCTGGTCCCGGGCAGGTAGTCTTGAAGGAAAGGGTTATTGTGGGGGAGTGGTGGTCATGGTGGTGAAAGCTCCTGGTTGGAGGACCAGGGTATCTTCGTGGTGGTTGAGCGAGGCCATAGGGTGATGGAGCCGCAGAAGGGGAAGGCTGTAGAGAGGAACTAAGGCCGCCATTATGGAGGTTGTAGTGATGGGTGAGGAGGTCTTGGTGGGGGTGTGGTATGTGAACAGAAATGAAGGCCATAGTGATGTGGGGTGGTCGAAGGTCTTGGTCCTAATCGAGGGCACTCGGGGTGGAAGTGGGTGATCGGGGGGAGACTAGATGGAGGACTGTGAACATTGTGGGGGAGGAGTTTGTGGCTGATGAGGGCTGCGAATTCTCACCGAGTAATGTTCAAAGCAGGTAGACGCCACTGGACCGTGGAGGAGGAGGGGGTCGTGGTGGTGGTGGTGGAGGAGGAGGAGGAGGCTCGTGATGAAGAAAGGATGGAAGGGGGTTCATGGTGGAAGATTGAGGACCGCTGATAGAGGGGGAGTAAAAGAAGCACAAAGCAACCCTCAACTCAGGAACAAAAGTTTCAGACCAAACACTGAGGACTGTGGCGGTTGGACGAGGCGCGAAGCGCCGAGTAAGGCCGGCACGAGCGAAGCGAGTGACGGCGGGGGGGTTGGGCCGCGAAGCGGCCAGGGGGCAAAGCCCCCTAGTTTTGATCAAAATCAGGGAGCTTTTTGAGAATAATGAGAATTAAAGAATGTGTACAGTTTTCTTAGTAGTCGGTGAATATCAAATTTGATCTCAAATTGCAAGCATTCTCGAAGCTATGCACAATACTAGCTGAAAAAATGTCAGAGAAAGTTTGGAAAATTGGTCTGGAAAACCGGGAAAAGTCGGGAAAATCGTTCTGGAAGAAGTAGCTATCCTGTAGATTAAGATTTTTTGATGGATAGATGGTGGTAGATTCGAAGGGACCGACGGATTGTTGTGAGCCCATCCTGACTTATCAGATTTACCGGATGAGGTAGATGCCGAATAATTAAGGGGCTGGTTAATCGAAGGAAAATTTTTTAGTACAGATGACTGAGGGATCTGGATAATCGAGATCCTACTATAATTACCTCGTTTTTATCCTTCAAAACACTGCAGGAATCATGTGCATCTATCTGTTTGTGGCATTCCGTATAAAAAGGGTCAATTTTGTCGGTCAAGTCGATTCCCAGTTCAGTCCATTTCCTAATACTAGAGAAAATTTCCTTCAAAGTGAGACCTTGCGAAGCTTTCTATCTTCAAAATTGACGGAGTTAAAACCAACGGCGCAATCAAGGAGGGGGCCAGGGGCTATAGCCCGAATTCTTCAAAAAATTTTCAAAATCTTTTTTGAAACGGAAAAAATTGATTGCCGATGGCCTGATACGGTTATGTCACGTCGTAGGTTCCTACAAATTTACAGTTCGTGAAAATAGGTAAGTACCAAATCGAGCTTTCAACCGTGTCCAGGTTTTTCTTTCTAAATAATAGCCCCCCACCAAGAAAGTTCTGGTTGCACCCCCCTTATAACCATTTCAAGCTGAATGTTTAAAAAACATGGTTTTGAGAAAAACGCGTTTAAAGTTTTGCGTTATGATTTTGTACACGACATGTCAAAACCATCTGAAAATGGCGCATTTTCATTTGAGTAATGTTTTCGCCTGTAGAGGGACTAAAAAAAAAATATTTGTACAATATCCTAAAAATTAACCAGTGTAAGAATCGCGAAGATTAATAATTCATGAAATGTTGAGAAATTGATATTTTTGACCTAAAATTACATTTGGCATTTCTCTCAAAATCGACTTGACTGGCAAAGTTGACACTTTTTATACAGACCGCCACCACATTTTCGAATTCAAGGTAATCGATTTTTAAATTCGCGAAATAAAATTTTCCTCTTATATTCATACACCGACAGCCCCTTACAAGATATGCATATGCAACCCATATCACACTTCATAACTTTCATGCCGCTATAACCCCTTAAAATATGTAACACGTTTCGCGGAACACCTTGTATAGTAATTTTCAAGAACCCTAAAACCATATTGCGTATTAAACTTACGGGGTTATAAAGCACAATTCTCAGGCCCGCCCTCCTGTTTACTCGTAATTGTCACCGAAAGTCGTCGTCCCCCCTCTTCCATGCTTGAGTAGCGTAAAAACCCCGCGCACTTATTTGTGATTCGGCGGGGGTGGGTGCGGGTACGGGTGCGAGTCATTACGAACAAGCCAAGCCGCGTGGCAGTTGGAAAAGCGAGTTGAGAAGAAAAATATCCGGTGATTTGCATTCGCAGAAAGGCGATTAGCGGGTATTGCAAAAAACAAATTACGTATACTTGAACTTTCGAAAGTATGCGCGACTTGAAAGTTGGGCACTTTTGTCATCGTGCGGCGATCGACTAACACACGCAGACGATATGTGCACCCGTATGCGCCTCCGACGGTCTCCGCCATTCGCCTTTTAGCCAATTCGACTAGGTCACACGGAAAAGCGCTTTTTGATTTAGGTCAGATTTTAAAACGAACACATTAAATCCACGCATACCATTTACTTATTATAATAATATGAAAACATGGAGAAGGCAAAAATGGCCAAAGGACCCTTAAATTATTTCGTCACGAGAACGATTTTCTCGCTCATTTTTTAAGGGCAATTGTTTTGCGTTCGTTCTCTTTCTTTTTTTTTCCTTCATTTTTTAAAGAAACGTGTACCTACCTACGGTTATATCGAAATGATTGATAACCATCTAATAGCGTGATTTATCATTTTAATTAGAATATTCGCCCAGCTGTATACGATATTTTTCTTTTCGTTTTGATTTATTAAGCGGAATTCGCGACGAAGATGAGAGGCTTTTTGACCAGCGAAAGGCAAAGGCTTACAGGCCTGGGTTTGGTCGAGCACGTGTATCCAATGTATTCGCGAAAACTGAAAGCACAGTGGGAGGTCCTAGAGTAGGACAAAATGAGAATTTGGTACATCATGGATAATGAACGGTAAAGCTTCAAGTTACCCCCGAATTCTTGCCTCAAGCGATTTTCAATGTAAAAGTTACCTGTAACTCTCTTCTCTGTACAGTTACATTCCAAATTTCTCTTTCTCTTTCTATTCGTCTCAATACGTTTATCATTGTATGAGGAGGCGCTGTATGCGTCCAATGCTCAGACCTTGTAGTCCATTGCACTTTTCCTCAGATTGCTGTTAAGGATCAGCTCAACAGTCTCACTTTTAGTCAAAGTGAGAATTCAGGGTGTCTACTGATCCAAAAATTCCAATAAATCCAATATATGTCAAATACTCGGAAAATGATTCAGTAAGTCAAATCAAAGTCCAATAAAAAAATTGAAAAATAAACAGGGTGGCCACTTTCCATGAAGAACTGGAAATCATGGAAAAGTCTGGGAACTCTCAAAAAATAAATTCTTAATAAAATTGCGTGTTTTAGAAGTATCATGGTGGTTGGTACCTATCTTTAATTCTATGTAAGATTTCTGTCAACTGCCTGTTGGTAGAAAATTACGGTACTAGAAATCGAAGGAAAAAAATGAGTGACAACACTCACTAATGAACTTTCATCCAGTAGACTTATTCATTGAGAAAAAATTGAGACGTGGATCTGAAAAAATCAGGGAAAAGGCAGGGAAATTCATAATTAAAGAAAAGTGGCCACCCTGAAAATTCAAAAAATGATCAGCTTTTGGAACCGGAAAGGACCTTAAACCCGTGAACTTCAGTTGAAGCCTTTCTTATAAAATCAGCCGTTATTTGAAATCAATATCGAAAAATTTACTTCGGTATTGAAAAACTGGATTGAAATTTTCATTGAAAGATGGGAAATTGATGCATTTATTCATTGCCAATTCGTTTGATTGATTAGTGATTCATGATACAATTCTAGGGATAGATAATGGTGGTGGTTTCCGGTTGCCTTCCGCTATGATTTTTCTGTTAGGATTTACTCCTTTTGCCGAACTAGCCAGGCTTGCGTTCGCCTTCTCAATCTAAAGTATTTATGCTTTCCTGGGGTTTGATCGAGTGATTTGTTGATGGTCTGCTGTTCTTGTGCTGTCTTAATCGTATGCGGTATTTAGTGACCCCGTCATTCCCACCAATTAGAGACATCTGCTTTAGCCATATTTATCGCTTCAAGTCCATATCGAACATCAACATTTTACCACTCCGTACTACGTGGACGCGCAGAATTACTCTAGTTGTCATCTTCGCTCTTTCCATCCGTCATTGGTGATCTGGCTCCTCTTGATGGTCTGGACCATCACCTAGGGAACTACCTCTAGCGATGATCAACTTCCTTACATAGAAGGTTGACAGCTTCAGCGATTCCACGACCTCCATTAGTCTGTAATTGTAGGTCTACTATTGGGCTATTAATAAGTTTTAACACTCCGCCATCAAACCGACTTTCATCAGTCTGCACTTGCAGATCTATCATTGGGCGAATAATAGGCTGTAATATTTCGCCCCCAAACCGACCTTTGTTAGTCTGTACTTGTAGGTCTACCATTGGACTATTATTAGACTTAACACTCCGCCATCAAACCGACTTTCATCAGTCTGCACTTTGTAGGTCTTCCATTGGACTATTATTAGACTTAACACTCCGCCATCAAACCGACTTTCATCAGTCTGCACTTACAGGTCTATCATTGGGCGAATAATAGGCTGAAATATTTCGCCCCCAAACCGACCTATATTAGTCATACATTGTCGGCCTATTTGTAGTCTCCAAATTATAGACTTTAATTAGACTTCTATTAGACGTCCATAAAATGTCTATAATAATATAAAATAGACCAAAAATAGACCATAGACCATTAAAAGCCAATATTTGGACGTCCATATTGAGACTATTTTCAACCGTCCAAAAATAGACTCCCAATGGCAAGGATGATGTGGTTCAACGGGTCATTGCGCGGGAAAGCACCTACTCCCTGAGACGGCTAGATGTTACCGCCTAGTCAGGTGATCGTAGTTATAATTTTGAATTTCGGATGATAATCGGGTCAGAAGTATGGATACCATATTTCTAATGCCCCTAGATCCGTCAAAAGTGTCACGGCTCACCACCCAGAGGCTCCACTGCCTCCACACCGCAGAAGAACCAACAGCGGGAAACAAGCTCCAGACCACATCAGTCCCCCGGGAACAGGCCCGCACAATCGTGACCCCTACCAACGGTAGCGCCAGGAAGAGCTGATCACTGGGCCGTAGCCACTCACTCTCACACCTTCGGACGCCATGTTCTGACAGGTGAGTTCTTGGGCAGGGTTAGTCTGGGTAGCTTGTCCCCGTTAACCAACTTACCAGCCGGAAAGACACCATCAAATACGCTGGAAACCGAATAATATAGACAAAAACAAGATGCACACAATCTCCTGTCAAGGAGAAGCCACTACGACGACGACGATTAGTGATTAGTTGGTGTCGAGGTTTGTCATCTTCACTAACCTACGACCACCTGAGGGCACCTGTTTTTCTCTACTCCTGGCGCTGTACGTAATCTGCAAATGGCCGTCCGAGGTTAGAACTTGGGTCAACAGCCCCTACTTTGAGCACTTGGAAATTAGCTATCGAGTCTTCTAAAGCCCCCCCCCCCACGAATTATTTGTAATAAGCAAGGGTGCATGAATTCTTGAGCTCGCGTGGCCTTTTTCGGCGATTTTTTAGGCCTGAGCTGGTGTGAGTTGTCCGACACTGACTTGGGTGGACTTCTGAAGGAACATTTTGTGATGTATGATCAAGTTTTTCATTCAGTTGAAAAATTTGTCACAACATTACTCAATTATTACTGCTTTTCGCATGGAGTGAATGATTTAACTCGTTACCGTCTGAAACATAGCTTGTAAAATAAAAAATCTGACCAAGAAGAAATTTATTGAAGCTGAAAAATCGGGTACAAAAATCCATTTAGGAAAAAATCGCCAGCGGACCAACCCGTTACTTTGGAAGGAAAGGGGAATTTATTTTCTGAACCATGATTTACCCCATTTTTGGTAATTTTTGCTGTCTTATAAGAAAATGAGACATAAAAAGGCACAAAGGGTTTCCGTTAGTCAGCTTTCAGGTTTATCAGCAATTTAGCCAACTGTTGTTCTGTACCTCATATCTCACTGTGTATTTTGAGAGCGTGTCTCTCTCTTCTCCTGCAACCATCAGTGGAAAAAACTCCAAATTCGAATGAGACAGACACACAGATGAATGGACGGGTATAAAGAACACGTTTTGTAAACGAAGTAAATCCATCTGTTTTTTTTGGGTTTTTTTTTTTTGTACATGGATATGTCTATTGGCTGGTCCTTATCCTAAAATCGATGTCACATTTTTCCGAACCACACCAATTCCGACCGACACTAAACTTAATTCCAGTTTAGTTCACAATTCAGTTCAGTTGCGCGTATTGCGTGAAGCCAGTTAGTATAATTTTGGTCACAATTCAGTTCAAAGGTCCACATTTCCATGGAAATTATCTTTCCTTCTAGCCATGTGCTCTTTGATTTTGATTTTTGCTGCGCCGATTAATGTGCAATGCTTAAAAGTGA
Source organism: Acanthococcus lagerstroemiae (assembly GCA_031841125.1). Classification (NCBI taxonomy): domain Eukaryota; kingdom Metazoa; phylum Arthropoda; class Insecta; order Hemiptera; family Eriococcidae; genus Acanthococcus; species Acanthococcus lagerstroemiae. Next base: position 13,535,508 of record CM063111.1, on the reverse strand, counting down.
AAACGATATTTTTCTTATAGCCATGGGTATACTTGAGCGAAAACTGTAAGCCCCCCCCCCTCAACACGCTCGACGCTCCTCTCGACATCCGTCCAGCCGTGTGTTCATTGATCTTGATCTTATAGCTGCGCGACTGCAATCTGCAGCCGTGTGTTTTTAATAGAAATTACCATGGATTTGTTCTTTCTTTTTTTCTTTTTTCTTCTTTTTTAAAATTAGGTTATGAATCAGTGTTAGAAAAACGCAAAAATCATCGTTCTCGTTTTTGTTCGTTCTTCTCTAATTACATGGTTCTCATTCATGTCCTTTTTTCTCCTTACCTTAAAATTACCGACGTTCCCATTCCCGTTCTTGTTCCCACCTTGGTCCTGTTCCCGTTCTCTTTCTCCATCCCATCATGTTCTCGTTCTCATTCTCGTTCTGAGAACGAGCACATGCCGTTTTTCTTCTCGTTCTCTTTTGTTCTTCCAACACGGATGCGGTATTGCAGTTTGATTTTTTCATTAAAAATTTATAATTTTGGTTTTAGGCTTTTAGAATTTTACCGTTGCACCAGCTGCGAAGGTGTTTGAAGAATGCAAAAATCATCTCGTTCCTGTTCTTGTTCGTTCTTCTCTAACTGCATGGTTCTGGTTCATGTTCCTCGTTCTCCTTTCCTTAAAACTACCAACATTTCAGTTCTCGTTCCCAACCTGGTCCTGTTCCCGTTCTCGTTCTTAATCCCACCATGTTCTCGTTTTCATTCTTGTTCTGAGAACGAGAACATGCCATTTTTCTTCTTGTTCTCGTTTGTTCTTCCTATGCTCGTTCATTCTTCTCCAACTGCATGGTTCTCATTCATGTCCTTCGTTCTTCTTACCTGAAAATTACCAACGTTCCCGTTTTCAAATTGTTCCTGTTCCCGTTCTCGTTCGTAGCCAAAGGGGAGGGGGTGAAGGGGGATGTTGCTCCCTCAAGGCACCTGAAATTGAATGTAAATCATGCAAAAATAAGCACGCCTTTACAAGACGTTTTTTCGAAAAATTTTCGCTCGAGCAGTAATTTTACCTTCATTTTGAAAAAATAGCCCTCTAATGTCGGCAATTTTTAAAAACTCTCTCAATTTTCGATTTCTTCTCGCTTAAAAATCTTACTTTGCCCCCCCCCCTTGGGAAAATCCTAGCTACGCCAGTGAGTCATGGGTAGAACAGCTGGGCTGTACATTCGAATCATTCGATGAAACTGGAAGTTTGTTGTTCAGGCTCGAATTCGAACAAGTTGGAGTCGAATCTTTATCGTTGCATTTTTTGGATTTTATCGTAAATTCTTTCAGCCATGTATCCATGTTTTTGAAATAACTCATTGAAAAAAAAAAAATGAATGCGTATACGCGTAAAGAAAGATTAACACTTTTACACCGATCAAATTTTCGAACTTTTGGAAGTAAAAAAATTCTATTTCTGCAGACTTATCAAGTTATCAGTTCTCAAACAGCCATTTAGGTATTTAGCCATCGATATTCAATGTGAACTGGATCGCGAGCCTATATTACTGTGTTTGTAAATAAATTATAATGTAACACAAGAAAAAGGCCTGTGTGTCTGAAACTGTGGATGGACATTCGGGCCCTTTTCTTGTGACATGTCACATTATAAAGAATGACAAACACATAATTCATTTATCTTTCAAAACAAAATCAGTGTTGCCAAGTTTATCTCTCTATATACTAAAAAAGTAAAATCCGCCGCCGCCACCGCCTCCGGGAGAAAAAAAAACGCACTGCGGGTTGCCTATCTAAAAATCCGAAAAATTGCAGGGACAGATTAGGTACTTTCAAGGACATAATCTGTTCTAATATAAAAAATCTCCAAGTTTTAAGACATAACCGACATAATAAGACATAAAGAGACATAACATGACATAATTACCCATCACAAGTCGCTGCAGGTTGCCTACTCGGCCCCTTAATTACTTAATTTTCCAGGGGTAGCCTACCCTCAGGAGGGGGTTCATGGTTGTGGAGGAAGCTCCTGAAGGGGGAGTAGAGCCCCTGGAAAATTGCAGGGGCAGATCAACTACTTTTAAGGAAATAGGATCTCAAGTCGCTGCAAGTTGCCTACCCTGTCCCTTAGTTGTTCAATAGGGGTAGCTTACTCTCAGGAGGGGATTCATGGTTGAGAAGTGAGCTCCTGAAGGGGGAGGAGGGCCCCTGTGGGGGCGTGAGCTGTGGACGAAGATGAAGGCCCTGGGTGGGGCGGGAGTAAGAGGACCTGGTGGAGGAGAAAGTCCTTGGTGAGAGAGAGGACCTTGGAGAGAAATGGCCGTGGTGCGGGAGGGGATGGTGGCGGGGTGGGGTCTTGAGGGGAAGGGCACTTGGGGGAGGGGTGTCATGGTTGTGAGAGCTCCTGGGTGGATGGTCAGAGATCTTCAAGGGGGTTGGAGGGCCATTGTGAGGATAGGGGCTCTGATAGGAGATGAAGCCCAGGGGGTAGTGGTTTGAAGGGAAGGGTTCTTGTAGGGGAGGGTTGGTCATGGTGGTGGAAGCTCCTGGTTGGAGGACCAGGGGATCTTCGTGGTGGTTGAGCGAGGAGGCTGTAGGGCGATGGAGCCGCAGAAGGGGAAGCCTGTAGAGAGGGTCTAAGGCCGCCATTGGGAAGGTCGTAGTGATGGGTGAAGAGGTCTTGGTGGGGGGTGTGGTACATGAACGAAAATGAAGGCCACAATGGTGTGGGGTGGTCGAAGGACGTGGCCCTAATGGAGGGTACTCGTGGTGGAAGAGGGTAATCAGGGGAGACTAGGTGGAGGACTATGGCCATTGTGGGAGAGGAGTTTGTGGCTGAGGAGGGTTGCGACTGTCGAGGTGTGACCGTGGAGGCGGAGAGCAATCACGGTCAACAACGGGGTCATGGTGGAGGAGGAGGAGGAGGCTCGTGATGAAGAAAGGATGGTAGGGGGTTCATGGTGGAAGATTGAGGACCGCTGATAGAGGGGGAGCAAAAGAAGCACAAAGCAAATCTCAACTCAGGAACAAAAGTTTCAGACCAAACACTGAGGACTGTGACGGCGGGGGGGTTGGGCCGCGAAGCGGCCAGGGGCCGAAGCTCCCTAGTAAACATTAAAATGTATAGTGGAAAGAAAAGTTTTGAACAAAACTAGCGAGAAAAATATGAGGAATCCGTTATTTTTGTTCACGAAATTTTGCCAGGAGGCCTCCGGAAAGCGCTAGCCCCTAGCACCCCTTTGACTACGGGCCTGACCTCATTCAGTGTTCTTACATTCCATATCCCTATTTTCAATTCTGATAGTTTCTCACTAGATAGTCTCGGCCCGGACTTCCGAATGAGAGACTTTTTACTTCCGGAATTATTTACTTTGTGTGTTGATATCATAACTGTGAATTGGTGGAGACGCATCTCCATGGAATAATACTAATGTAGATTCCTTTTGCTTTCTACTAATGTAGATTCCTTTTGCTTTCACCATAATTTATCTGTCAGAGTTTTTCTTCTCCTATGTGCCTTTAGTTCTTTAAACCCCCCCCCCCCCAGAAACAAAGGGTACATATTCTAGATTTTCGAATGCCTCCGAGATGGTATGGACCACCTGATGTATCGGCTCGATGGTCGAATGATGGTTGCGAATGCGGAACTGGAAAGGGAGCAGGTGACTTTGCTCAGTGATCACCAGTATCCTGCTGAGAATCACCTTTTCGAAGAGTTTTGCTGCAATCGAAAGCACACACAGAGACCGGACTCTATGATGAGGGGCTTTCCGATGGTTTTCGTGGCTCAAGATGAACGATTATTTCGGTGGCTTCCCAGGCTCTTGGTACATACTGTAGACGGCACGCAGCACGGAATTTCGGTGCCCCGATCAACAGTTTACGCGCTCCTCCAGCGGCACAGACGTGATCAATATACGCGCGAGTGCGAGCGGCCGCCGGGTAACGCACTGATGAACGAGCGCGCCCAGGATGGGTTGCTAATTTCAGTTTTCCGCGCAAAAATAAGGAAAACCCGCGACCGCGACCGCCGCCTCCGCCACAGCCGATTATTTGTGAATCACGAAAGCGCCCGTGTATCGCCGGTGTGGTGGTCAAGGCATGAAACTGCCCTACTTACGGCTACACACACACACACACACACCGCGTGATACCCGAGGGGGTCAGGGGGTCGGGCCGGCGGGGAAGGGCACGTCCGGTTAGCATTTTTCTCCAGGTGAGTTGAAGCGAAGGAGGCGTCCCGCCGCCGTCGACGTCGTCGGTGGAAACGCGACTACGTGTGCCGCGTGTGTGTGCCGTGATCGAGGAGCCCGCCGCCGCCGGCATAGGTCGGCGGAGGACGGCGAGGAGTTTCGGCAACCCCCGCTCAGTGGCCGCCCCGTTATTGCACATTTTCTTTCATGTATTCTTTTCTGTTAATGGTTTAGTTTACAACTTTGCCCCGAATTTATATAAATATTTTGCTTTCTTTAATCGTCCGGCACGGCGACGCATAATTGCCGTATAGTTGCACAGATTATATAATACACAACATTCGGCCTGTGAACGCGGTAATTATGTTCGAGCTTCGTAAGTGCGCATTTCTTATCTGGTAAATAGTATTTTGGTTTTATTTTCCGTTCTGGTTATTCATTTTTCTCATAATATTTCTTTCTTTTTTTTTTCTTTTTATTACGCTCGAATGGCTTCCACTTCTTTTTTCTTATTGAGTTTTCTCCGCATACCGTAGTATCGTTTTTCTTTTTTTCTGTTTTCCTCGCATAGCGATGCGTGGATTTTGTTGCCCTCGCCGACAGATATCCCAGTTTGAAAGTATACAAGGTGGTTGCGTTTGTGTGTCCGCTATACAGGAGTGACGGCCGCCGCGATACGAGGGTATGCTAGCTGTACCGCAACAGCAGCAGCAGCAGGCAGCAACGAGACCGTCGTCCAGGCCCGGCAGTAAGGAGCGCGACGAGTTCGACAAGGACGGAAGCAGCGGCCGAGTCGAGAGCGCCGACAAGAGCCTGGAGAAAGGCGGACGCGAGAACTCGAACAGCATGGGCGATGAGCTGAACGTGGCCAACGACGGCCACATGAATCATCTGGAGAAGTCGGACAGCGAGGACGACGAAGACGAACCGGAGGAGGTGGTGAGTTGCCTCGCATTTCGCTTTTTTTTTTTTTTTCGTTCGCGCACTGAGCTAGAGGCGGCGAAATCCGGCGAGGCCGCCCGTCTCCTGTCGATAAGGTCTGGTGTGAACGCCGGTTATTAGGTTCGAGTCTTCGGCTGTGGGCTGGGAAATGTGATAACTGCTGTGAGGTGAACGTTAGAAGGAGGGGATGAACTGCTCGGAGTTGATCATGAAGCTAACCAGGAAGAGGCGAGCTATCAAGAGCAGATCCAGAGAGCTAGGTGTATATCGAGTACAGGCGAGTACGTGAATCACTCAGTACTACTTGTAAAAATGCGCCATCGCACAGCCTGTTGGGTTTATTTGGTGATTCTGTAAGCTATTGTCTTATCACATTTCACATCAGTTCATGTAGACTGTATATCTTCTTTTCTAATTTGCGCTCAACCCGAACCCTGGAATTCGCTCTTTCGAGCCTTACCTTAGAGACGTCGGGGAGGCTGTTAGGGCTGTTTTAGCTCTCTCCCCTTCTGGCTGAAAAACCGGTTTAGGTCGAAATCTGGCGAACTGCTACGTGTGCTCGAACCCGAGTCTGAGGCTTAAGTATTATGCAGGCACGGGGTTGAGATCACGCCGGTTGAGTTGAGTCAATTGCTAGCCGACTGCGAGAGATGAGCTGTTCTGAGTTGATCTTGATGCTACAATTAACAGGAAGAGATAAACTATTGAGAGCAGATCGAGAGAGTTGAATGTATGTCGAGTGCAGACGTGTATGTATGTAAATCACTCGGTACTACCTTACAAAAACCCGCTGTGGTGACCTTCCCCTCTCCAATGTACATTTTCGTATAAATCATCCTGCCTGGCTAGTGGCTACTTCGTGCGTAGCACGATGCGAACGTCTTAGAAACGTCTTTTGTCTCCTGCATTCCTGCACTTCCAGTACGTGATGTTTTCAAAACCACGTTCTTCTTCTTATTTTCATGATTCACTCTCCTTTTTTATCCTTTGACTAGTCAGACAAGACATCCGTTTAGTTTAGTACATTTAGCACTTCTGGGGAGATCTGTTTAGACTGTCGATCAATCAATACACGCCCGTCCTGTACACACTTTCGTTTCTTTTGTTTTCGAATGCCCTCGTGGTCCGGACTAAATACTTCTCTTACTCTCGTACAAAACTCGAAAAACTCTCTACATCACCATCGCACACCCTATTGGTTTTATTTGGTGATAAATCTGTAGGCCATTGCGTTATCACATTTCGTAGTTCATGTAGACTGTATAGTCTGGGGTCGAGTCTAGTGTAAGCACGGAGTTGAGATAACGTCGGTTGAGTTGAATCGATTGCTAGCTGACTGCGAGAGAAAAGCTGTTCTGAGTTGATCATGAAGCTAAAATTAACAGGAAGCGATAAACCATCAAGAACAGATCGAGAGAGTTGAATGTATGTCGAGTGCAGGCGAGTATGTATGTAAATCACTCAGTATACTTGCAAAAACCCGCTGTGGGGACCTTCTCCTCTCGAATGTACATTTTCTCATGTAAATCTTCCTGCCTGACTATTTCCTGCGTAGCACGATGCTTTGTCTCCGGCATTTCTGTACTTCCAGTATGTGATATTTTCAAAACCACATTCTTCTTATTATAATTCTTAAGATTCACTCTACTTGGTTCTGCTTCGGTCAGTCAGGCAGGACATCACGTTAGTTAAAGTTACAGTTCTACGTACGTTTTTAGCATTCTTGGTGAGATCTGTTTAGACTATCAATCTATTAACAGTACACGCGCTTTCTCTTCACACTCTCGTTTCTTTTGATGCCCAATGCTCTCGCTGCAGTCCGAAATAAATACTTCACACGCTCTTTCTCTTTCTCTCTCTCTCTCTCTCTCTCTCCCCCCCTCTTTCTCTTTCTCTCTCTCTCTCTCCCCCTCTCTTTTTTTAATACCCCTAACGACAGCACACGCTTCCCTATTCGCGGTTCCACTATCGTTGTCGTATTCATCCTCGCCCTTACTGCCACCACGTCCTTGTATCACCTTTTGGTATTTCTCTCCGACATGGCGACGGGCCTCGGTTGCAGAGCTGACTCTCCGATGGGGGAGCCCTCCCTACTTATAGGGAGTCCTCGTCGCTGAAGACCTGCTGCGCGGATGCTGTCCGCAGTCTCACGCGTTCGGCGTCCTCGTTGGCCCGGATCACAGTACCTGTAAATTAGTCATCGCTGCCCAGTTCTGCGGGCCGGCCAACATCACTCCAACCATCGTCTCGGGAGTGATGTGGCTGCCGACGGATGTCTCGAGCGTTGCTCTTGCGTCATTCCATGCAGTGCCGCAAAAGATAGTATTGCGAGCACTGGCTAGGTACCTTGTATAACCACTGAAACACCCATGCCGGGTGAGCATCTGCGTGAGATGGTACGTCAGCTCACCGTGCCGCTGCGAAAGCCATGCATCAAGGTCGTGTAATAGCCTTAATGTCCAGCGGCCATGAGCGAGCTCTTGGAGGCGAACCACCCACTCTTGAATTATTCACCACCGGACTTCTCGTTTGATCGTCTCCTTTGCTCCTTTCTTTTTTCTATCCGCTGATGGGAGCTTCTGGAAGCGCTGATACAGCATAGCGCTCTCTCTAGCCAGCAGGTCAATAGAAGGCATTCGGGCTAGTACTAGAGCCGCTTCATATGAAACGGTTCTATACGCGCAGATTATGCGCAACGCCGTAGCCCGCTGGACCCTTTCCAATGTCTTCTCTGTTCTCGCGGAATGCCGCGACTGGCGCCCAATTGGGGGCCCCATAGAGAAGAACCGCGTGGATTACTGTCGAATACAGTCGTCTTCGACTTTCACTCGGCCCGCGGAGATTTGGCATAAGCTGACGCAACGCTCTCAGCGTCCGCTCTGCTTTCTCGGCCGTCGTATGGAGATGCGGTTTCCGACACAGCTCGTTGTCTTCCGTCGTTCCCGGGTACACCATCTGGGGCTGTAGGGATACCGGTTCACCCAGTACTGCTGGGTCAAATGGCTGTGACCTGCCCCCTTTCCACTCATTAAGAAGGACGGCTTCTGTTTTCTGGGCAGCCACCTCTAAGCCATTCGCCTGCATCCAACGAACCACGATCTCGTGAGTATAGACCTGCTGCGAACTTCCTGCTCCGACCTCCCCTGTACAAGGAGAAGGGTGTTGTCGACAAAGCAGATGGCCTGGGCTCCTTTCGAAAGTGTGAGCCACAGGACCTTCTCTTTTTTCTAATTTTGGCTCTCAACCCGAGCCCTGGAATCCGCCCTCTCGGGCATTACCTCCGAGATGTCAGGGAGGCTGTTAGGGCTGTCTGAGCCCTCTTCTCTACTTGCCGAAAAACCGGCCTAGGTCGAAATGGAGTGAGTCGTTACGTGGGCTCGAACCCGAGACCAGCGCGCTATCCACTCAGCCAACCAGACCCCTATCAACCGCAGGACCCTGTCAAAATACATGTCTCACAACAGGGGTCCTAAGATCGATCCCTGAGGTACACCCATCAAGATGATGTTCTGGGCCTGGCGATCTTCTGCGTCTATATCTATATACGCTGTCGTTCTGTCTGCCAGGTAGCTCCTGATGATCTCTCGTAGGTACCCCTGGAGATCCCACTCATCCATCTTTTACTGGACACGCTTCCAAGGCAGTGTATTGAAAGCGTTCCTCATATCGAGACTAACGGCTACGCATAAACCACCTTTGCTGCCTACAGTGTTGATGATCTTTTACACATACAACACCGCGTCATTGGTCAGCCGACCCGCTTCGACAGCCCATCTTCCCAATAACTCGTCTGTGTCATCCAGTAGACATAGGGGGCGGTACGAGGAGGGCAAGCCCTTTGGTTTGTCATTGTCTTTGCAAAGCAGGACCAGCCTCGCTGTCTTCCATATCGTCGGGAAGTGGCTCTCTTCAAGACACCTAGTGAGGTAGGTACGCAGCCATTCCGGCTTCAGCGAGTGGATCGGTTTCAAGGCCAGGCTAGGTATGCCGTCCGGCCCCGGGGCTTTCCTCTTTCCTCTGATCCGATCCACGACTACTCTCAGCTCATATAGGCTGTGACTTCCAGTCGCGGATCCCAGTCCTACCTGGTGAGCTCCCGCCTTGGTGGTAGCGGCCGTTGCTGGGGGAAAAGGATGGCAACGATTTCCCCCAGCGTTGCGAGCGTTAGTCTGGTCATCGGAGAGGGGGACGGGAGTCGTTTTAGGACCACCTTATGTGAGCGGCCTCACGGATCATCGTCCACTCTCTTGACGAACTCGACCCACTTGTCTGCTTTTGCTCTCTTGACGGCTGCGCGCAGTGCTTTCTTGGCAGCCATCCACTCGGCATTCGCCTCCTCAGCATCGTCAGCTCGGGAGGCTTAATGTCTTCTGGTAGCCCGCCGACGCCTGATAGAACACTCACGGTAGAGTCGCTGTATCTCTTCATTCCACCAGTACGTACTGCGGCGGGCTTGACCTGCCTTTACTCTTGGCATTGCTGCACTGCACGCCTTTGTCCGTTCGACGATCCATGTAGCTGTCTGTGAGGCACTCAGGGCTTCGACCATGCTGCTATCTTCTGTAGCCATTATTGTGGTCTCGAATCGGTCATAATCAAACTTCCTTGTGTTCCATCTTCTGGATGTACATACGAATTGTTGTATCGGCTCGCCTCTTTTCGCCCCCCCTCCCTTCTGGAACTCGATGTACCGCGCTTTACCATGATTACATCGAATAAGATCTAGTTTTTGGAGTATTAGATATTTTTTTGGGGGGAGGTGGGAATGTCAATGATTGCTGAGTGAGTAAAATAGGTATCGTTTATTTTGATTTTGTAACAGCAAAAAAAGATTACATGATTCCTACATTCGATGATGCGTGGTTTCGAATCCATGAATCCACTTATTTATTCGGATCCGATTCGAATCACAGTAAACATGAATCATCCTCGAATCATATTCGAATCCAAAATAAGGTAGTGATTTGTGGATTCGGATTCGAATCCAATTTTAGTGGATTCGTTTTCAACCTTGATCTCAGATAACCATGTATTGTTTATTGTGCACTACTTCCTTATCATCAGTTATCACTTATCAGGGTCCTATCCCAGTACATACGGTGGCTTTGGGTTTCAACGACCGGCTCTGGCTGATAGTTGTAATACGGTGTTGTCGGCTCGGTGGTATTCCTTAAGGTCCTCATAATTTTTTGGTGCAATGTTCTTACAGCTTGGTCGTGCCTTTCCTTATATGTATTCTTTTGGAGCCGTTCGGCACATGTTATATCGTTTCAACCGTTTTGTCGCATCGTCGGCATCTGTCTTCCACTCGACCCTCCTTGATTATAATACTTCCGGTAGTTCCATCGGGCGCCACTAGCTAAAACTAACTCGATCTAATTCAATTCAAATTGTATCGAGACTCAATGGAACTCGCTGAAACTGATAAAAACTAGTTAAAACTGATTACAAGTCTTTAAAATTGATTGTAATTTGTTAGAGCTGTGTTAAGATTTTGGGAAACTCACATTACAACTCGGCTTAAACTTGTTTAGTTTCTGTGAAAACAGTTTAAAACTTCTTAAAACTCGATCTAGACTCGGTCCGATGGCAACTTGCACCCCAATTGGTCCCAAAAACTGGTGATTTCGGGAAATGATCAAAATTCCTCCGTAAGGCCTCTGCTACTGTGTAGTAGTGAGAAGGGACATATTGACTCCCCTTGGCTTTGTAAAAAGTTCATATTGAGAACATTTTGTACAAAATTGTGTCTCTGTATTTAATATTTCTCAATGTTTTTGCAAAAAAAAAAAAAATTAATCAATTTTGGGGGCACAAGATTAGCAACACATGGATTTTCAGTGTTTTTCCTTCTCTCTGTAACTCAAGAGACCTATATAAATAATTTCTGCCAAACTCGCTTATATTTAAAAAAAACTTTTAATTTTTCTCATTTGCTTAGACCGAGAGAGGCTATGATGGTAGGGCCAAGAAAAACAATTTTATTTTTACGTCAAAATTCCGTGTATTCTTTCTACAGAAGGGGAAGAGGGCTTCTGACGGGAGCTCTTCTGATCCTATCAACCTGAAAAGTTGTACGAATTTTATTTTATTGAAACCAGTTTAGAAGGAAGGACGAGGAAACATTGGTAGCCAAAAATAACGGCTACCTTAGTAAACGTACACAGAGTACCGAATCATTGAACTCATCTTCTTTGATTTCATGTCGGAATGAGCAAAAATATCTTGATAGCTCTTGTCTTCTAATCAAGAGAGACATTTGATGAATTCTAGGCATTCTTTTTGGACTGGAATCGAACAAGAGAGCAGGCGGGGTTTAGGAGGGGCTATTCAACCATTCATCGTATTTTCATACTGAACCAATTTTTGAAGAAAACAAGAGAGTACAATATGCCACTGGGCCTTATGTTTATAGACTTTAATAACGCATTTGATTCAGTCAAACACGCGGTGGTTTGTGAAGCATTAAGAAAACACGGGGTAAGTGGAGATATTGTGAAATTACTCGAGAAAATGTACGTCAAAAGAACAGTTTACGTAAAATTGGACAGGGTCGGGTAAAAATTTGGAATTCTAAGAGGACCCGCATTCCCCGAACCTGTTCAACGCCACTTTGGAATAAATTTTCAGAAATCTAAATCTAGAGGGGAATGGAGTAAAGATAAAAATAGTCAATTGTACGGTTTGCTAATGACATAGTATTACACTACACAACAGCATAAAAAACAATGCGATGAGATTACATGATTTTAGTTGTATTTTGAATGCTGAATACGATGGCGTTAACCATTTTTCTCGAGAACTTCTCGTTTTCCATATTCAAAATTAAAGTTCCATCAAAATTTTCTCGTTTTATTCTTTTTTGTTGTCCACGAATAGCTACACTGGTACTGCTAACAATACTGAACAGGCGCATAGCTGTTCATCAGTGGTGTCATCTTGATGATACTAAAATTCGCATATAAGAAGGAGATCGCGAACAAACTGAACTATAATAAAAAAAATTGATATCGGCATTAAATTTCTCGTTGAAAATACGTATCTAGAATCATATATTCTCATGCCATTGTTTAAAAAAAAAAAATCTCAAATCGTTGTGTAGTGTTATTGAGCAATGATTCCCGGACAATTCATCTCCTGCAAATTCATCCCAACACAATTGATCTTTCGCAATTCATCCCGGTGAAGTTCATCCCAGTTAAATTCATCTCAATGATATAGGCTCATCTCATACATCTCACGTCTCCCGTTTTCACGGTGACTGGGTGACAGGGTGTCTACTGAAACTAAAAATAGAAAAAGGTTACTATGTGATTGCCATACGTCAAAAAATTTCCCTTGTGAGTTCTTTCACCTATGCAATCAAAAATGGAAGCCTCTGGTGCCCCTTAGGCGATACATTCAGACGCAGAATTATCTTTTCTTTTCAATGATGCCAAAAACTCAGTTTCAAAAAAAAAGGGAGAGAGAGAAAGAGAAAGAGTGATGAGTCCTTTTTTCGCCATCAGGGCACTAGAAATGACAGATCTACTTCAGCAGTTTCTCATACTTCAGGTAGACAACCCACCTAGCTTTTCTAACCTGCGAGGAAGGAGGCGAAGACCAGGATTCCAATATATTAGGTGTATCTTGCTAGAAAATATGAACACCCATGACTCGCAATTTCGCAGGCAGAATTCCCCAACTTGATTACATAATATCGGGAGAACAAAGAATTTAAGATCACGTAGTACTGATCGAATTAAAGGGTGTTTCACTTTACTCAGCTCCTGCCAATGTTCAAGTTCAAAATTCTCTTCAGAAAAGGCTCTTTTTCCTCAGTATGAATTCCTTGGTTAAATAACAAAATTGCTGTTCTGTAGAATTCTTCAGCGTTAACTCAGAAATCTAGAAAAGGAAATGAAAATGCCTCTCCTCATGAATACTGCCCTATCGTCCCCCTAGAGGAAATAACTGAACATTCCTTACTTGTAATCGTGTTTTAATTTGTAACTGCATAGTACCGATTAAATTTCTTTTATCTTTTTGAGATGAATTGTTTTCGGGATGAATTTGAAGCGGGTACAAATTGCGCGAGATGAATTCCGAAGATCCTAAGTAGTGACCTGAAGGAGTTGTGAGGAGCTATGGCCGAGGAACTTGGTATCGAAAGCATGAAGATCGGATTGTCTATGGAAGTGGCGTGCGGTGATTTTTTCTAGATGGTAAGCGATAAGCGTGGAGGTGAAGTAAAAATTAGAATAAAAAAATGAAATGTGCTACTACAAAACGGCATTGAAGAAATTATTCAAATTGTCGTATCCCCGTGTAAGGTCATTCCATATGCATTTATTATTTTCTGTGACGAATAACAGACACAGGGACGTACCACCGAATAATTTTTCTTGGGGGAGGGGATTGTGATGGTGTCTCAATTGACTCAACTCAAAATTCCCAAACATCACAGCAAAAAAAACCTTTGACTTGTTGGATTTTTCCAACTTCGCAACTCAATTCCCAAGTATCAAAGCAAAAAAAAACTTGTTGGATTTTCCCAACTCCGCTTGATTGAAATTGTAAATTTTCCTAACTGCTGAATGAGAAATTCTTACAGGGGTGTCCCCCCCCCATCGGTACGTCCCTGAATAGACATGGTGAACAAAACAGTTTTCCACCATATTCACAACCGGTTAATCCCAAAATGTTTTCATATTGCGATACGTGGCAATATCTAGTAAAATTCGCACCTCTCTTTTGCTCAGTTTTTAAAAATGGTAATTCTGGTTTAGGTTTTCCACCATTAATAATTTCTAATTCTCATTAAAAGTAATTCGCGAAAACGGTTTTTCAATAAGATCTCAAATATGTACGCATTTTGTGGGCAAAAAAAAAAAAAAAAAAACGCGTAACATTCAAACATAACGCGTTGACTAGCAGAAGAACATAATCACGTTTCACTGTCAACTTCAACGTTCGTGTGTAGCCAAGCTAGCCAAGCCTGACTCAAAGCGCTTCCAGAACGCAACCAAACGCACAGGTTCTGTCGCGTTGAACATGATAGTGTGTTTTTGTGTTGGAATTAACACGGAGGCGGAGCGTAAGTCGTGCAGTATGGAAAAGAATCGTTAGATCCGACGCACACCTTGCTGGCCTATTGGGATTTAAACCTGCACTAGAGTGCGCTGCGAAATTACCTACGCGAGTGTTGGCGGATGAAAATGAGTGAGTGATTATGTGTACTTCCAAATAGAGAAACTACTATCTTCAGGAGGGCAAAAAACCGAGTAAAACTTATTCTACCACTGATTATAATTCATTTTTTTGGTGATGATGCAGTTAAATTTAGGACAAATTTTCTTTTAAAGTGGATTTCTAATCGACTTAATGATAGTTGAAGTTCGCTACGCGCTTACGGTAAATCGTACGTAATCACTCACACACGTATACAGGGCTGCCAACACTTGAAGGTCTAAGTTTAAATCCCAATAGGGCTTTTCCAGTACTCCATATTGCATACTTATCTGCCTCTCCTGTTATCAAGTTGGTAGTGTATGATAACAGAATCTGATGTGCGAAATGGACCCGATACTTGGAAACGCCGGAGATTAGCATTTTTTGAGAAAGTTTGAGTTCTTTCGGCAACGCAAACGTTGCTGAATTGCGTTGCCGAAAGTGTAAGCCGAAAATTGAACTGTTATAATGAAATTGATGATCATACGATAAGCCCATGAGGAATGATCGAAAAACGAAAATTTCGAATTATACAGAGAACAGAGAAGACAGATGAGGTATTATAAAAGGTATGACACGAAAGATAAAACTCAAAACTCACTGGTACGACCATAATATTACGAAATTAGATTATGTCCTTATCATACACTACCAACTTGATAACAGAATAGGCTAATAAGTATGCAACATGGAGTACTGGAAAAGCCCTGTACGAATATAGATATACATGTACGAGGATTGCTGAACGCCGAACAGTATATACATTTCCCGTGAGTTTATTGTATACTTAAGCGTAAGCGTCAATACAGTCGCTGTCTTGCTCAATGTTTCATTATCTTTTATTTGTTACAAGTTGAAGTTGATATTGTACGAGTATATGAAAACTTATTTTCTCGGGAATGTTCAGGGTAAGCGGTGCTTACATAGCTTGCCTGGAATGCACGCCACGGTCAGTGGATAAGGTAATGTGTAACGTACATGAGGAGAGATTTTCGGTGAGGGAGGCTGGAGGAAATTGAAATTGTGAAATAATATCATTACCTTTATCACATGGTTGCATTCTTGGGAAGGTAGAAACTGGAGTTGAGAGCAAGGACAGCGGAAACTTGGAAAAACTTCTGGGCACACAGGGAGATGCTGAAAGGCAACCTACCGATGAGGGCAAAAATAAAAATTACAGATCAGTGTGTGATATCCAGCTTCACCTTCGGAGCTCAAACTTGGTCCCTGATGAAGTTACAACGCGACAGTTTGAGGATAACCCACTTCAGGATGCTACGCAGCATAATGAAGACAAAAGATAAAATAAAGGTAAAAGATTAAAAAATAACATAGTCGCAAAATGCAGGTTGGAAGGTCAAAAAAGCTAAACTGAGCTTCCCGAGACACATAGTGAGGGGAGGGGACAAATAGCGAAAAGTAGTTGAAGAATTGTCGCCGAGGAAGTGGAAAAGAGGAAGAGGTAGACCGGCGACAATGTGGAAGGACGAGTTGGCAAGAGAATTATTTGTCCAACCGCCACAGTCCTCAGTGTTTGGTCTGAAACTTTTATTCCTGAGTTGAGATTTGCTTTGTGCTTCTTTTGCTCCCCCTCTATCAGCGGTCCTCATCCTTTCTTCATCACGAGCCTCCTTCTCCTCTACTACGACCCTGTCGTTGACCATGGTTGCTCTCCGCCTCCACGGTCACACCTCAACAGTCGCAACCCTCCTCAGCCACGAACTCCTCCCCCACAATGTCCATAGGCCTCCACCTAGTCTCCTCTGATCACCCTTTTCCACCACGAGTGCCCTCCATTAGGGCCACGTCCCTCGACCACCCCACACCACTATGGCCTTCATTTTCGTTCACGTACCACACCCCCCACCAAGACCTCTTCACCCATCACTACGACCTCCCCAATGGCGGCCTTAGTCCCTCTCTACAGCCTTCCCCTTCTGCGGCTCCATCGCCCTACGGCCTCCTCGCTCAACCACCACGAAGATCCCCTGGTCCTCCAACCAGGAGCTTCCACCACCATGACCAACCCTCCCCCATGAGAACCCTTCCCTTCAAAACCACCTGCCCAGGACCAGAACCTTCCGCACCATGGCCTTCATTCGCCTTCCCGGCTCCTCTCTCACCAAGGACTTCCTCTTCCACCAGGACCTCTTGCTCACTATTACCCCGCTCCCCACTCAAGGCCTTTACCTCCCTCTACAGTCCCCGCTACCACCGTGGTTTTCCTCCCCTTTAGGAGCTCCCTCCTCTACCATGAGTACCTCTTACACCTCCAGGCCTTTATCTACCAAAATTTTACTGCCCCTCTGGGATCCTCACCCACCACTACCTACTCCTTCCTCAATGCCCACCCTCTCCTATCAAGGATTTCCTCCGCTACAAGGACCTCTCACCCACCCCTCCCCCCTGGTTTCATCTCCCATCAGAACCCCTGTCCTCACTATGGCCCTCCAACCCCTTGAAGATCCCTGACCATCCACCCAGAGCTCTCACAACCATGACCACCCTCCCCGAGCGCCTTCCCCTCAATACCCACCCCGCCACCAGCCCCTCCCGCACCACGGCCATTTCTCTCTAAGGTCCCCTGTCTCACCAAGGACTTTCTCCTCCACCAGGTCCTTTTACTCCCGCCCCACCCAGGGCCTTCATCTTCGTCCACAGCCCACGCACCCACAGGGGCCCTCCTCCCCCTTCAGGAGCTCCCAGTTCAACCATGAACCCCCTCCTGAGGGTAGGCTACCCCTGGAAAATTGAGCAATTGAGGGGCTGGGTAGGCAACCTGCAACGACTTGTGATCTTGAAGATTATGGGTAATTATGTCATTTTATGTCTTTTTATGTCTTATTATGTCAGTTATGTCTTAAAACTTGGAGATCTTTTATGTTAGAACAGATTATGTCCTTGAAAGTAGTTGATCTGCCCCTGCAATTTTCCAGGGGCTCTCCTCCCCCTTCAGGAGCTTCCTCCACAACCATTAACCCCCTCCTGAGGGTAGGCTACCCCTGGAAAATTGAGTAATTAAAGGGTCGGGTAGGTAACCTGCAGCGACTTGTGATCTTGAAGTTTATGGGTAATTATGTAATTTTATGTCTTTTTATGTCGGTTATGTCTTAACACTTGGAGATCTTTTATATTAGAACAGATTATGTCCTTGAAAGTAGCTGATCTGCCCCTGCAATTTTTCGGATTTTTAGATAGGCAAACCGCAGTGCGTTTTTTTTTCTCCCGGAGGCGGTGGCGGCGCGGCGGCGGATTTTACAGATATTATCGGGCAGGTCGTGGAAGGATAAGGGATGGTAGAAAAGGTCGATACACGCCTATGCCCGAAACCGGATGTATTCGACGACATACATGATGGCTCCCCACACAACCAAGGCCGATTTGAATAAAAGGCTATAAAATGGGGGGGGGGACAAAAGCCCGAGAAAGACATTAGATGAACTAGGCAGTCTCCGTGCGCTACAAACCTAAATTTAACCTTTCTCCTTCCACCTTCGCTTTGAAAAAACGAAGTTCAGAGCCAAGATGGAGGTACCGAGGGTCGTCATCTCTTTAGCTCTCGGTATTGAAGCGTTGGTGGAGACTTTTCCGCATGAATGGGTTTCGTAATCCGAATTATTACTGTTGATGCTTAAGTGTAAGTTGTATCGGAGCATCAACACTATTGGCAAGTGCTGAGGAAGTCTGAATGAGAATGAGTCTAGTCCTAACAGAGGTTGGGTCATCGAACGACATTTTCAAACCAACTGTCTACGGTCTCCAAAGGATCTCGTTCACTTTTCTGGTGTGATTCTACAGTTAGTCGAAATTCATCGCACGGTTCCCCAGACACCCTTGACCGTGCTGTGCCACCGTGCCGTCGCGCGTTCCCGCGAGTCTGCTTGCTGTCAGCTCGATTTTCTTGTCTTCGGTACTGCTTGGATTGCGGTATCTCACCTGTGCACCACTTCCCCCTTCCTTCTTGACACCCACCGAGATTCGTGAAAATCGACCACGTTCCGTGACTGCTCTCCGAAATTCGGCCCCGCACCTCGCATGCTCGCCACCCGCTTTTAGGAAGCCCGTGGCGACCTTTGAATCCGTACTCACACGATCGAAAACCAACGGCCGAACTTGTGCCATCATTCGTCCCCGCCCTCCCCTACCATTCGTTCGAGCGCTGTGCTCGGGCCGGCGAAGCGTTCAACTTTATCGAACATCCTTTCGACATTCCAGGGCCTGTTTTGAATTCATTAAGTTCGATTATCAGATAAAGTAGCGGCCGATTGGTGGAGTGAGCTCTGCCCCAACTTCGTAGTACATATACGCGAAGGTACCGTGGAACGTGAAGCACCAGCCGGCGGCTTTCGATGTAGTTGAGCAAGTTCATCGTTTTTATCGTTTTTTTTTTTTTTTTGCCCGCGATAATGTATTCGGCATTATCTTTCGTGCGTTGTAGCCTCGGCCGTACGTAGACTACGTGTCTGCCGGGCGATGAATTCGAAAATTACGTTCGTATTGTGTCGCCTCTTCCGATGTCGTGTGCGCGTCGAGCTGGTGTCGGTGTCGTGAAATCGCTGTCTCAGTCGGCCGCTGACAAAGGAGCTCGCTATCGCGCGCAAATTCTGTATTTAAAAGCCCGAATTGATGGCGTAACCGGTGTTGGGATCGTAGAGCACGCCTTGAACGCAGCGAGCACGCCACTCGCGGCCTCCTGTCTGGACCAACGGTAGAGTGGCGCACGGAATGACAGATCAGAAATACCAGATTGCGAGATAGGTATGGCGAGATCGACTGAAAAGCTGAAGGTGATCGGAACAGATTGCCTCGGAGACTGACCGAAGGGACGGGTCATCTCCGGGGAAGCTCTGGGGATGGTTGTAGCAGAGGCGGTTTCGGACAGTCACACACGACGTCGCTTATTCTTATAGATCGTATAGTTGAAAAACAGTTCGTAATGGTTTCTTTCGTTTTGTACCTTTTCAGACCCAGAGTCGCAGATCCGGTCGCGGTACCGTACCCGGACTGCTGTCTAGTCCGTCTCCCGGCACTAGCTTCTGGGCCTCGGCCAGCCGACCTAGCAGCCCCGGTATACCGGACAACGCCAGCGAAGCGTCTTCGGTGATGCCGATATCGCAGCAGAATGCGGTCATCGCGAAGAAAAAAGAGAAATACAATCACCTGTCCTACTGGAAAGCAAGGAAGGTAAGTGATCATAAGTGATCCGTGCTGCCTTGACATATTACTAATGCTTTGTGATGACCCCTGGCGCTACCTATCGCAGTGTTGCTAGTGTATGGAGCATTCGTTTGTCACGGAATAGCATTTTTCAACGCATGAAACTTTTCCACCTCTCCTAGAATGTACTTTATGTACGAGGGGCGTTCAAAAAGTAAGGTAACAAGGGCTATTATGAAATAACTATAAATCATAAAATTCTTGTTTTACGAAATTTGAGACAATACAACTTTAAATTACTTCTGAATATAGTTACCTTCCAGATTGAGGCATTTATCCAATCGGCTTACTAACGTATACCTTCCTTGTAGAATTCGCCGTCCAACGGTGTAAGCCGAGCGTTCAGAAAGTAAGGTAACAGAGCTTGTTGTGTTGAAACCAGTGGACGGATTGTAAATTTGGCGACATAGCACGATTCTACGTTCTTTTTACGTTAGGAAGATACACTTTCTCTCCATTTCAGTAATTGTGTAGACGGTTTGCTGTGCTGCAAACAAAATGATGTCATGCGTACCTAGTCGTTTCGAAACTGACTCCAGATTCTCCAAGGCTTTCATAATACTCTTCCAAACGGGTTTCAGATTCTTTAAAACACACTCACGCTGCTTACACTTGAAAACATTTCTGGGCACGTTTCAGAAGATTCCGCAGACTCAACAAACTCTTTTTCAGACTTTTCCGATTTCGTAGAAGATTCCTTAACATCCATCTTATAGCTGGACACGTGTAGAAAAAAGTTTTAAAGAAGTTTGAGAAAGCCGCGAAGAATCTCAACAAATATAGGTATTGAGCAAGTCAGAGTGAGTCTTGAAGAGTTTCGAAGAAGTGCAGAAAAGTATCAGTGGGCGTAGAATAATGTAAAGAAGCCCAGTCAAACTAAAAGATTAGTGCTAAGCAGGTCCGAAAGAATTTTCTATAGGTAGTCTTCGAGAAGTCTTAAAAAGGTCCAAAGCAGTTTTGAAGAGCCTTGAAGAAGTCTTGAAGAGTTTTGGCAACTATTCAAACACTTTTAGGAACCTCGAGAAGTCCTGAAAACTCATCTTTTGATCATTTAAAGAACCTTGAATAAATCTGTAAATTTTAAGGGCCACAAATAGGTCTGGAAGAGACTTGAAAAGAGTCTGGAATAGTTAGAACACGTTTAGAAAAACCTTACAGAGCCTCAGAGAGTCCTCAACCCATTTTGGATGAGTTTTCAGAACTCTTTATTTGTTTACAGCATATTTAATGTGTACCTATATAATCCTAGGACATAGTGGGGCCCAACATGACGGGTCACGTCCCTCTATCTGTTTCCCCACACATCACCCATCTTTGGGCAATTGCCTCCCCCTCCTCCCTCCATTTCTTACGGTCAATTGTATGCCTCCTCCTACTTTGGCCCAGTTCCTTTACTATTTCGTCAGTCCAGCGGGTTAATGGCCTCGCCCTCCTCCTTTTTTTGTCACCGGGGACCCAGCCTTCTACCTTATTTTCCCATATTTTTACCTCTTGTCGCCCAGTGTGTCCCGCGTACTTCCATTTTAATTTCTTGACAAAATTCCAAAAATCTTGAACTTTCGTTTTGGCTCTGATTTTGCTGTTTGGAATTTTGTTCCTGATTTTGATATTCAGCATGCTTCTTTCCATCCCTTAAAACTTCTCAACATTTGTCTTAGTGAGGGCCTACAGTGTAAAACAGTCTTAACCAGGTAACAGTAAAGAAAAAGTTTTGGCGAGTCTGGAAAAGTCTTGAAAATGTCTAAAAATCTTGAAAAAATCCTGAATCTTGAAAAAGTTTTAGTCAGACTTGTAATAGTCTCAAACTAGTCTGAAAGTTTTAACGAATCTTAAACCTGTTTTGAAGAATTTTAATGGTTCTAAGACATTACTTCAGGTGTTTTGAACAAAGCTATAAAGAGTCTCAGAGAGTCCTAAACCCGTCGAGAAAAGTCTGAAATCAGTCTAAAAGAGTTTCAACAGGAAACAGTTCAAAGAAAACGAGTCTAAAGAAAGTTTTGCTAATCTCAAGGAATTTTGAAGAAATCGTGAGTCTTGAAAAGTCTCGATTAGGCGTGCGATATTATTGAACAGTCTGAAAGAATGTTAACGATTTTTAAAGGTACGAGTATGTTGAGGAATCCTGAATGACCTAAGATTTTGCTTAAGGAATCTTAAACGAATTCTTTCAAGAGTTTTAGCGAGTCCTACTTAAATCCGTCTGGACGAGTCTATAGAAATCTAAAATCAGTCTATAAAAGTCTTAAATAACTAATAATTAGTTTAAAAAAAGTAAAAAAAAAAGTTTTGGCTAGTTAAATAGAGTTGAGAAAATTTCAAGAAATTTTTAAGTCAGAAAGTCATATCAGATCTAAGATAGTCTTGCATTTGTCCGGAAGAATATTAACGAGTTTTAAACATATCTTGAAGGTCCTATAGAATCTAAATCTTTGCTTCAGAGATCTTGAACAAATCTTTAAAGAGTCTTAGCGAGTATTAAACAGATAACAGTTGAAAAAAAAGTTTTGACTGGTTAAATAAAGATCTCAAAAAATCCCAAGTCCTCAAAAAGTCTTATCAGACCTACGATAGCGTTGCCTTTGTCTGAAAGAATATTGACAAGTCTTGAACGTATCTTGAAGATCGTAAAGGATCCAAAACTTCGCTTTAGATATCATGAACGTGGAACAATCTTGAAAATATTCAACCAAACCGGAACATGTCTAAAATTGTTTGAAGTCTTTCCAATGTTTTTCAGTGAAATTTTCGTGCATGTTCATTTACAAAATCCAGAATAATTTTAGTTGAGACCATCGTCAAAGTTGAAAGTAAAATTCTGTATATAAGTCGATCAAACTGGTCTCACTCACCTGCTCCTCCTCAATCCATACCCCCTCCCCCCCCACGCAATGCCCGAAATGCTCCTCAAATGGACTCACTGTCGAACATATACTTCACTGTCCTTCACTTAACTCTCATCACCAAAAACATCAACTACCACCAACAACGAAAAGCATGCTCCAAAACAACCCAATAGATAAACTCATCTCCTTCCTCCACGACACAGACCTCTTTCCATTAATTTAACCATCCCCACCAACCGAGAGGTATAGCCCTTGGTGCAGCTAGTGGCTCGTAAATAAATTAATTTTTAAAAAAATCAGAAATTTTGGTACCTCAAAGCAGAGCAGGCGTTGAACCTCTCCCTATCCGTTATTTAGGAAAAACAAAAAACAAAATAAAACTTAGTGTAACATTCAGTATAAGGCCTTGTGGTCTTCCAACTTGGAAGGCCATCTCAGGAGGGACATTTATAGGAAGAAGGTTCATACTGTCTTATTTACTAATATTGTTTCGACTTGTAAGTCTTACGAGTTCGTCGCTAATGACTAACTGATGTGACACTACGTTTTTGAATGCTCTCGGTAATGTATGTATTTTATATCCAGTGATTTCTTACTTTTGACTTATTTACTAGAAATGTTTTCGACCCATGAAATTTTGAGAGTTCGCCACCCAGCCAGTGCCAATATTCGAGCCATCTCTTATGACAGTCTGGGTTGGAATAACGAAGGCGGAGATATCTTGCATCCAGGTGCAGTCTTTCCAAAGAGTCCTAGTCACATCATTTAGGTGTTATACAAAGATTACGATATTGGTTCCTTGCACTGGCGCAGGAAAGTCTCAGTCTGGGGGGGGGGGTCAGTGGTTGCTTGCTATAATTAATACGCTAAAATACATTCTGAAATGCTCTTCTTGGGTCGCCGTGGGCGAGGTTCTAACCCGAAATCCCCTCGTTCCTATGCCAGTGGTTCCTGAACACACGGTGCTGATATGGAAGTAATCGTAACTTGGAATTAAGTGGCACTTCTGCGATTCTTCCCCGCGACTGTCTTTCCATACTGAGAGGCGAAAACGCGAATAAAAATACACAAGAGCTTAAATCGATTACGTGGAGTCCATTCGCGTCCCTCCATCTTGCCAACAGCTACTTTGTCACCTCGTATTCTTTCACTTTTCGACTACCCCTGCGGAAGTGTTTCAAGAACAAAATTATTACCTCCCGAAACGCATGACGTGGTAGTCCACCCTACAGCCAGCTTCATTATGGTTTTGGGTCATGAGGCAAATGAGGCACTGATATCAATTCGCGATACGTTGTCCGTTCTTATTCGAGCCACTGCAAGTGCGTGATTGTGTTTTACCGGGTGAATTGAAATCGGTGTACCCGAAAGTGCCCCGTCCATTTTTGTTATTCGTTTCCCGGCGTTTACAATACCTACAAAGAGAACCATAATGCATTTGTGACGAAATAATATCGCAATGACGCGAGAAATGATCAGGAAAATATTCCTTTAGCTCGGCTGGCAGATTCTAGTATATATGAAGGTTTCGCTTATGAAGCTGATGAATGGATCCATGATGTGAGAGAGGACAGGAGTGTAACTGCTGGTAGATGGAGCGTCAGGTAGGAGCATATTTACTCGAATTGACTTTCATCTGGTTGATGAAGTCGGATCAAAATTCTTTCGATTGTTTGCTGGCTAAAAAGCTTATTGTTGAACACATGAATCGGCCTAAATATATAGCAGTATAGGTACTCGTATCTGTTAGTAAACAGATAACAGTTAGCATTCCATTATGAGTTTTCTACAGGTAGTCTTGATTCTGTCTAGAAGAGTCTTAGAGAAGTCTTGAAAAGGTCCAAAACAGTTTTGAAGAGCCTTAAAGAAGTCTTGAAGAGTGTTGACAACTTTTGAAACACTGCATGGAGCCTGAAGAAGTCTTGAAAACCTGTTTGGATGATTTTCAAAGAACTTTGAATACATCCGTAAGTTGTAAGAGCTGCCAATATGCCTAGATAAGGCTTTAAAAGATTAAAATAGTCTGAACAAATTTAGAAAAACATCAAAGAGTCTCAAGGATTCCTCAGTCTCTTTAGATGAGTCTTCAGAACTCTTAAATTTAGTATAAAACAGTCTTAAATATTAGGTAACAGTTAAGAAAAATTTCTGGCGAGTCTAGAAAAGTCTAGAAAATCTCAGAGAATCTTGAAAAAATCCTGAATGTTGGAAAAATTCTTTGTCAGAACTGTGATAGTCTTAAACTAGTCTGAAAGAGTTTTAACGAGTCTTAAACCTGTCTTAAAGAATTTTATTTACTCCAGGTGTTTCGAAAAAGCTATAAAGCGAGTCTCCGAGAGTGTCATAAAATCGTGAAGAAAAGTCTGAAATCAGTCTGAAAGAGTTATAACAGGAGACAGTTCAAAGAAAACGAGTCTAAAGAAAGTTTTGCTAATGGAAAATATGCCAAAACATGCTTTTGTACTCAGAATATACCAAAATATGCTCGATCAAGTATGGCTCATACTTACAGATTCCAAAAATAAGTATGCTTTTGCATGTTCTTTTCTATTGAAGTAGGTCTAGGGAATATCCATGTTATTTTTCAAGAAGAATGAGCCATACTTGATCGAACTCATTTTGGTATATTCTGAGTACAAAACCATGTTTTGGCATATGTTCGGCTTTATTTAAAGCATATTAAAAGAATATTTGGCCAGTTTCCCCCATTTTTGCAGAATACCTATTTCTAACTTTTCTCAGTAGTGCAATATTTTTGTCTTCTAGAAGATAAAACTGCAATAACTGCAACTCTTTTACCAACCAGATAATTTTTTCCACCTATTTATATGTAGAACGAAGTTGAATATCTTGAGTGTTCGCCTGTGAAACAAGTCTTTTTGCAAGGTTACTTTATGACCTTTTTCTTTTGCATATCAACAAGTTCATATCAGTGATCTCTGATCCAGCCATGGGCGCGTTTTCCAGTGACGTCACGAAGTGAGTTGCTGCATGGTTACTGTTAGCAAAAATACCCATCTTGGTTCCAACGAATGTATCGACTAGCAACCCTTCATAATGTACCTACTCGTAGGTAATAAAATGTGAAATATTTTAATGGGTACTGTTTTTCGTTCCCCTGAAAAAATTTCGACTTGGCTACATAAGAACCATCCTATAATATAGGTTGGTGAATGTGAAATCGTGTGCAGTTGGAAAAATTCTACCCTCTCTCCCTTGCATATGAAAGTTACTTTATTAATTTTGCAATATATGAAAGTTACTTTATTAATTTTGCAATAAAATGTGTACTGTAATTGTTTTCTATCTTTTTTTTTTTTTTTTCGTTTTTAGGTGACGTTCTTTAAAAATGGCGACCCGTACTTCCCCGGCGTCGAGTTCAGATTTCGGCCAGGCCGCGATGTGGTCAGCCTCGAGTCGTTACTGGACAAGCTCTCGCTGCGAATGGATCTGCCCAGAGGAGCCAGATTCATATTCAACATGGAAGGTGCTCAAATAATGAATTTAGAAGATTTAGAAGATGGCGGATCATACGTCGTATCTTCGTTTAAAAGTTTTAAGGTAAGCCCTAGGTTTTTCTTTTTGTCATCTTGTTAATGAAAGCATCATTGAACCTCTCTGGAATTGTAATTTGGCAGGGGTAATGTTACGGGGAGGAAGGAGATGTCATACCCCCAATAATTTTTCGAATCAACAAATGTTTTTCCGAGTAGATGGCAGATCTGTTGATTTGTTCTTAGTAAATGTGCCAATAATAAATTAATGGATAGAAACCCCTTCACTTATCCATAATCCAATATTACGTTATCGAGACTAATACGTTGTGGCGGGCCAAGAAGAAATCCCGACTCCCTTGTCCTTCTCCCTTTTTCTTCGTTCTTGTTTTTTTTTTTTCTTCTTTCTTTCTTTACTCTTTCACGATTGTAATTTATTGAATCCGTTGATGAAAAATAACTATTTGGGAGTTTTTTGAACGACTTTATCGCTGCGTATTGTTTTTTTATTCACGTTGAAAATAAAAAGTCTTCCATAGTTAGTGACTCAGTGTTGTTCAACTTCGAGTCGCTGGTTTCTTGATTGGGCGATTTCATCACAATACCATCCAATTTTCTTTTAAGGAGGAGGAGAGAGAGTTATTATGAAGACCAGCTGAGACTCCTCAGTCTTCAAAGTTCATGTGAGAACCTCTCGAACTCTCCCAGAACCTGTAGGCTCGTTTTAAACACTTCAACGGTTTTCCAAATTTATTGATTCACGATTCATTAAAACTCTTTAAACTATCTGAAAAATAAAACAATACAGATTCTTCAAAAGGTAAACTTCGTATCATTTTTGAGAATTTTTTATCGCACAGGTGTGGTCAAAGACAACAAGATTTGAAGAAATTTGTAAGGGGGCCCTTTACTACCCCTGTATTTTAACAAAATTTCACGTTTATGAATGGGAATGACGATGAACGGCATTCAGTTGAACAGAACGCTGAACGGGATGATTTTTTTTGGTACATTTATGAACGGAATGTGAACAGAACAAACAGAAAAACACCTTAACGTGAATGAACGCCATTAAAAAAAAAAACTTGAAATGCGGCCAACAGTGCTTCAAAGCACTTGTTTGAAATTCACCAGCTGTTCAAGTTTGGTTTAGTAAGGTAGCTTACAAGTCTTTCAGACTCTATTAAAAAATTTTAACTCTCAAGATTGAGTCATGGTCATGACTAATAACGATCAAATATATTTTGAAACGTATTATTCTGTGTACAAAAGCATGTTTGGCATATGTTCTGCTTTTTTAGAGCATATAGGTCAAGAAAATTTGGCCAGTTGCCAGTTTCCACAATTTTTGCTGAATATTTCCAACTTTTTCCAATATTGCACTATTTTTGTTTTCTAAAAAGGTAAAACTGCAATAACTGCAACTCTTTTACCAAGCAAATATTTTTTTTCGCCTATTATTTAGAGCAAAGTCAAAATACCCTATATTTAGTGGTCGCCTGCGAAAAAAGACTTTTTGCTTGATTATTTTAGGACCTTTTTCCTTTGCACATTGACCAATTCGGATCAGTAATCTTCTGATCCAGTGATTTTTCACTTGTCATCGCTCAGTATCCATATTGCTATTTTGATAGGGAATATTTTGATTTATTTCAGGATTTTTAGGGAATATTTTAGCATACTTGATGAACCTTTTCAGAGCATATCATGTTTGGAGTCCCTAGTGATGCAAATCAGTTTGCAGCCTTGGTTTTTGTCTGTAGGCTCGCTGCAGCAGCTGCACAACGTTATCAATTATCATGAATACTGTAGCCAACACAAAACTGTTTCATCCTTCCTGATCTGTGGTTCGATCCTTCCTCCCAGTTTGTTTACAAAGTTGAATTTTTCAGCCTATAAAAGGATCATTGATCAAAGTGGAATGCTTTACACAGGTTTCAAATTATGAGTTTTTTTATGAATTGAATTGAAATCATAATTAAGTTTAACATTACAGAAAGTGATGTGGAAAGTGATGTTCGTTCAGTGTGGTGTTCCTGTGGATGTGATATGTTCTTAATTTTTGAAATATTTTCTTGTTTCCTGAAAACTGATAACAGTATACCTGCAGTTGTTGATTATACTTAGATGTGTGTGCAGAAAGAATAAAGAAATTCAAAAAATGGGGGGGGGGAATTTTGCAAAAATCGCGAAAAATCAAAGTGAATGATCGGGTAATCGAATGAAAAGTGTAGTACAAGCGATACTTTAACTTATAAGACCAAATTCCACGTTTTTTCAGTTATTTTTTCTAATCAAACTTTAGCCCGAACCAGAATTGGTACTACCTTTTTTCAGACCCATTATTGGTACTGTGAATTTACTCGACTTTAATGTGTTTTTAAAATACTTAAAGAAGTCAAATAAGACGAGTCGACGTGTTTTTAAAATTAATTTGAAATGCTTACTTAAGTAAACTACATCATTTTTCATTTGATCTATTATAGCTCCCTACCAATTGTGGGTATATCAAAAAATTTCGTATCAATTGTGGGTCGTTGCCAATTAATATATAAGTTGTTCGGATCGAGAAAATTCCACCTGGAATTTTAAACAACTTAGAAGGCCTCAGTGTCATTTGCGAGGATATTTTATAGTGGATTGCTGGAGAATCAGAAAATACCCATAATTGGGAGCAGCACTCAATCTTCGGTTTTGAGAACTT
Source organism: Acanthococcus lagerstroemiae (assembly GCA_031841125.1). NCBI lineage: Eukaryota > Metazoa > Arthropoda > Insecta > Hemiptera > Eriococcidae > Acanthococcus > Acanthococcus lagerstroemiae. The sequence continues at coordinate 13,506,925 of CM063111.1, read as the reverse complement.
TTGGGGAAAAATTCACCAAAAATCCAAAAATGCTTAAAACTCAAAAGTAACAGTCACAAGTAGTAATAAGTTCTTTATGATAGGCAATATTTATTACTGTTGAAGCAGGGCGTGACAATGAACAAAAACACCCTCAGTACTCCTATTGAGGACGTGAAATGTACAGGATAATTTGATCACTTCTTATTTTTTAGATACAGAAGAACGGGTAATCCGATTTAATTTTCAAAAATTACAAAGCTTACACATTTATGAAAAAACAATTTCATGCTTCATTTTCTTTCATTAAAGAAAATTATCAAAACGTATAAGTATAAGCCTGTTTATTTCTATATAGGAATTTACATGTAATTTCGTTTCATACTATTGCATATGTTTGGGCAAAAGTACCGCTCAGTACTTCTATTGAGAACGTGAAATGTACAGGATAATTCGATCATATCTCATTTTGGAGATAGAGAAGAATGGGCAATTCTATTTAATTTCCAAAGATTACAAAGCTTATCTGCTTATCCATTTTAGGAAAAAACAATGTCATGTTTCATTCTCTTTATTTTTTTCCAAACGCCTGTTTTTTTTTCTGTATGGGAATCTACATGTTATTTCGTTTCATATGTACTGATGCATATGGAATTCAGCTAGTATATGTATAGTCCGACGGTTACGTATCGGTGAGTACGCGGTAAGAATAACGCATGAAGAATTTATTCCGGATTTGAGAGTGCATAAAGAATTATTCCGAATTTCGACAAGGCTATAGCTCCTCAAATAAGACTTGTGAGTAAATTCTTGTAATAGATTTCTTTGTAGAAAATTTTGCAAGGAACATTCGTTTACTGAGGTATTTTCTTCCTAGAATGTCATAAATTTGAGAAAAATCAAGGAAACCGTTTAGAATTTAATTTTGTGTAGCCCTCTTCGAACAGTGGAAGTTCCCAGTGTGAGGGCGGTGGCTTTTCATCACTTATCATAGACACCTTCTTCAACATTTTTCAGCAGTCGAACCTTTTGTGCGAACTTTTTCTAATCGAGCCTGTTTCTTGATCGTAATTATCCTGAGCTATTACGTTTAAACAAGTTGAGATATATGAATTTGGGGCGCAAATCAGCGCTGGGGCGCACTGGGAAATTTCCCGGTTTCCCGCTAAGCCAGTCCGTGTGTGCCAGGGAGATGTATCTGTGCCATGACGCTCGTTTAGTTTTACCTGCTGACCGAAGCACTTTCCAGGATGTAGCGCGTGGAGCCATTAACGAGCATTGGGCCCCTCGTGGAGACCAGTTTGCCTAATCCACCTGTCACAGGTGCTGTCGTTTTCGCATAAAAGGTATACTACCCCTGTACAGCCTATACAGCCGATGGCCCATCTTCTACCCGAAATCAGTCACAAAATACGATCGAGCATTCTCACCCCACTGCTTTTGGGGAAGAAAAGTGGGCGTGTGTTTGGTAAAGAATGCTGCCCCCCCCCGTGATTCAAGTTCGAGCGTGAAGAAAAGTTCGAGGGTGTTTGCGTTTCATGTTGACAGGTTTCAACCTTGAGTGAATTAAGTCATATCGTTTGCGAGTGCATTCCGAGCTTAAAAGTTATTTACGCGTACGACCCACGATCGAGCAACGTTCTCGAAGTCGTTGACAAGCGACGTGGAGAGCGACAATACCGCGAATTCGTTCAACCTAATTAGCGCGGTAAATGATATTCGGTTCGCGTTACCCCGGAAGAATAATTAGCGGTCGGGGGAAGTGGCCGGGGGGGGCGAGAAGGTATATACATATCGATCCCTGCGATGTAAATTTTCGCCTTCGACGGAATTACACAACAACAAAAAAATCGCGTAAACCGTTTAACGTCGAACGATTAAGTTTATGGTAATTTCTCTCCTCCCCCAGCCCACCTATTTCAATTCTAATCGTTCCGTGATGGAATAATTCGAATATAAAAATGCGAAACACGTCTTGAGATTTTTTAGAAATTATTGTATTCGGTATAATATTGTAGCTGTTAGGTATTTCTTTTTTTTTTCTTTTTTTTTGTTTTTCTGTTTTCGCTGTCGCTTTTTCTTCGCTTTCTCTCCTTTTCCTTTCTCTTACGCCGTGAACATTGTATTTTATACCATTAACCTAGATATGAGGAGGCGATAAGGTGGCCAAAAGCAGAAATTTTCTTTACGTTCGGCAGTTGATAACGTGAAAGGGTCGGCTGTATTCAAATTAACCTCTTTAACACGGGACTCGGACTGACCCTTTTTGCGTCACGGCACTCGGCGTGTGGCGGTGTGGCGCGCGCGCGCGCCGCTGCAGTCGTCGCCGCCGCTCGGGCTAATTTGATCCCTTTCGAAAACCCAAACAATGTTACGCAATATTAGCTTATATCGCTTTTTAACGACCCCGATTAATATACGACCTGCCCCCGCCCCGCGCGATATTTACCATAATTAGCCGATATAATTTAGCGGCTAATTAGCGCTCGCCCGTTTGTGCGAAATGGCCGACGACGTAAATCTTGGGGGGCTCGTGAAATTTCCTCATCCCGTCCGGTCGTGCCGATACGCATAGGCGTGTGATAAGCCGCAGGAAACGGCGGGACAATTTCACTTTTTTCAAATTATCCCTGAAATGTGCCGACTTAGATGTCCGAGATAGCACGATTGGGGTTAAACGGGGATCGTATCACTTTGGACAGAAGGTTATCGATAGTCGAGGTCGAGTGTGCGTTCCGGAAACTAGTGGACCGATTGCGAATTGGAAATCATGAACTCATAACGTGCTGGGTATTTTAAAAAAATAATAATATATATAATGAAATAATTAGTTTTATGGCAGCTCTGTCGCCCAGAATGAAAGCGTGACCAAATCTTTTTGCGATGTCCTCGGAAAAGAACCTAATGTAACATTACGCTTTGGTCCTTTACCCGGGACTTTGTTAATGGTGTACGGTCACACTTTATACTTAGAGCGATGGTTGTCTGCCGCGTCATGAAATACCTGTGGATTTTTGAAGGTCGTTGATTTCCAGAGTGATTTTTGGACTTGACTCCTTGAGGTACCATCGAGGAGGGATTAGTCCGAAAACAACTTGTTATTTCGAGCTTGTATCCAATTTACCGGTTTCTAAGGTCGCTGAAAAAATTTTCCCCATCCCCCATTCCCTGTCTCCAAGCCTAAAAATAATTTGGGATATTCCAGATTTTTCAATAACTAGTCCACGTTTTCCATATCTGGAGACGTACACATAAAGTTGCTCCTAGTTATCGAACAGACCATATCCTTCCAAGGTCGCCGTATTCAGAAACTTGTTACTGTCAATTCATTATCAAACGGATGCTGCAGCATTAGTATGTTTGTAATTCATCAACTGATGTAGGGACGTACCGAAGAGTTTCTCGGGGGAGGGGGAATTTGTGAAAGTCTTAACTGACTCAGCTCAAAATTTCCAACTATCAAAGCAAAAAAGGGGACGCAAATAAGGGGACGGCACGGGGGCTACTTAACCCTCAAGCCTCCGCCATAGTTGGGAAATTTTTGGTAGATGAATCAAAAGTTAGGAAAATCCAAGAAGTCAAAAGGTTTCTTTTTTTAGCCAATATGAATGTTGATACTTGGAGAACATGAGTCAGTTGGGAATTTAACAATTTTTGCCCCTCCAGAAAGAATTCTTCGCTGCTACGTCCCTGCCCTCACAAACATTGAGCTTTTATAATCTGTCGGGAGGATGGAATTATTTCTTCAAAATAAAATAAAAGTAAATTACATGTTATGCTTCACTCTCTCGGGGGTCGATTTCAACTGTCCAATGACCTTGGACCTTAATAAAGCATTTCGTTTCCCGATGTAGCTCAATTCGAAACAGGAAGTTGCTAAAAATTTTGGACTTTTCCTAAAACCCCCTGAAAGCTCCCTCAAAAACTTTAATTTTGTGGCAAAATTTATTGCTCTTGCTTGTTGAATTAAACAATCTCTGCCAGTTAGCAATATCGGAACCTTACTTGGCAAAACAGAAAATTTATTTATTTGTTGATTTGTTTGTCTATCCATTTGATACTTTTTCTTCATTACCATTCAGCAAAATGTTTCCGAAGGTCAGTTATCTTTAGGAATTGCAAACATTGGGATTTCTATTTCCACTCTCCCCCTCCTTTCTATCCAACAAATCTGCTTTTATTAGTATGTCCCTGAATTCCGCTCGGCACTGATGCGATGCCCGAAAGGGTAGTTTCCGGTGCTGGGGGTGCGATGTCTCAGGGGCCACTTTGGCATGCGTGCATCGCTATACGTCCCACCACACCACACCATGTCCCTGAATTGAAAATGCCCAAAATTGGATAATCATCTCACTGTTAACTGTCTCTGATCTCTGCAACCATTACCTAGCCCCCCCCCCTTGAAGAAATTCTTCTCCCTTCAAAGGGCTGTTGGTAGGCTTCGACATTCCGTCAACATTCAAATTTCAAGTAGAGGGTATCGAAAAAGCAATCGAAGTATGAGTATTTTGAGTCACTGACTTGGAATATTCGATCACGTTTTTGATACGGCCCCGATTTGAATCCAAAATCGAAATTTCATATTCATTAAATAGGTAAAATGAACCATGTCAAAAATGTGGAGGCGTATGGTTAGCTTTATACTTTCCAATTTGAAATTCTGAAATTTTTGGAGTATTCTAAACTCCTAGCCCCCTTTCGAATAGAGAAATTTTTCACGTATGAAGAAACTAGATCTCGTCACTGGAGTAGTCTTGTTCATTCCGCGTTGATCTGACCTTGTATTTAAAATCAAAACAAGATGGGGATGGTCAGAGTCAGTTTTCTCAAATAAAATTCATGATTCCGAGTTAATGTGTGGTTTGCAACCGACGTCTCTTATTGGTTGCGGTGTCAAAGAAATGATAGAAACTGAATCTCAGCTTTCCTAGAAGCCGCCCAAGAGAGTTGGATCTGAAAAATAATTTTAAAATCAGTACAGCGACCTTGAAAACCTATGAATTGCGTGTTGCGTACAAATAATTGGTGACCAATTATTGGAGGTCCTCGTAGAATAACCTTAATTTTGTTTACTTTCGATTTATTTTTCTCAGCGCCCTGATCAGTGTCAAGAAAAATAAATATTCCCCACATTAGAAAAAATTATAAAGGGCAATACGTAGCTTAAAGGGAAAATTTATATAAGAAATTACATCAAGCTGGAAAAACATGTTTTTTTTTATTAATGTAAAAAATACTTTATTATGGGGGGAGAGGGAGATTTATTTTTAGAACAAGCTTTTCTAACAAAAGAGCTAAAACTGTTTTTCAGGAGATAATGAACGTTTTTTCTATGAACTAAAAATGTTCCTGGAGGAAAAAAATTATTTTTCCCAAATATTTTTTGGGAAGACGGTTTTTAGTATTTTGCGGAAAAATGTATTCAGGAAAAAACACTTGTTTGAGAAAAAGAAAATGGGGAAAAATTTTAAAACATTGTTTTTTGAGAGGGATTTTTTTTGAGTGAGAGAGAATTCACTGTTTCGTTAAATAAATATACCTTTTAAGGAATAGAGTTCTCAGAAAAATATTTCTTTTTTGACTGAAGAAATGTATTTGCAGGAGCAATTCTTTTTTAATATTTGAAATATTTTTAGGGTGACGGGAATGTTTGTAAAATGATTTTTTTTTTTCAAGTACTGAGTTAGAAAAAACTATTTGTACAGAAAAACAATGGAAAATTTTTTTTGAACATTTTTCTGGCATTTTTTTGAAATGTTTTTATTGGAAACCTGTTTTTCACGAAGTAAAAATATTTTTGGGGAATGACTTTGTTTTTATAAGAGAAAAAATGTTTTTCCAGAGGATGTATCCTTAGGGAAAGTGGGTGCTTCTTCTATTTAGATGTTATTCCAAAAAAATTTTTGAAAGAGAAAAAAATTGGAAAAATTGTTTTTGGGGGGAAAATTTACCCCTAGGAGAAAAACGTTTGCTTAGAAAAGCTACATTAAGAAAGATTTTTGAAGAAAAATGTTGAATAAAACAAAGTTTTAGGTTTTAGGGGAAAACAAATATTTTGATTCGACAAAATATGTATTATTAGGGGGAAAACTTTTTGTAATGGACAAATGTATTTTTGAGGAAATATTTTTTTTTTAAAGAAGTAAGTAGAAGTTTTTTTTTTTTTAGAAAGACGCACTTGTGTTGGAATCTTTTTGAGGGAAAAATATTATATTTTTGGTGGAAAATTTGTTCCGGAGGGACCAAAATATTTTTACTAGAAAGCAACAATGATCATTTTTATTAAAAATTTAATATTTTCCGAAAAATTATAATATATGTTTAATGCAAAATGTATTTTTGCAGTAGTTTTGTTTTCTTTGGGGGAAGGCAGGGTAAATATTTTTTGGGGAAACGATGGTCTTAGGAAAAAATGTTTGCTTGGATATAATTTTCTTAGAGGGTTCTAGAGACAGAAATGTTTGTATGAGATAAATGTATAAATGTTTCGCCAAAATTTTTCTTCAAACCCGTTTTTCTAGAATGAATGTCTTTGTAAGATGCATTTTTTTAAGATGTATTTTGTAAAATAAAGGTTGAACGTTTCTTTAAGAAAAAAAATTGTTTTTGGGTAACTCTTTCCAAAGAAAATGGTTGTATACATTTGTTTTCTTTCTTAGTGAATTAGTTTGTTTGGTTTTTTTTCTTTTCAATAGGGCAGGAAAATGTTTGTTAGAGAAACAAAATGTTCTTTGAAAAAAAGTTTCCGAAAAGAGAATGTTTTATAGGAAAAAGAATCATTTTCCGTAATGTTTGTTTAACAAGTACATTTTTTGAGAAAAACTGTTGCTTGTGAGAAAAATATTTTTATTAATACATATTATTTCGAGAAAAAAAGATATTAAAAAAAAAATTGAGAAAATTTTTTGTAGTAAATTTGTTTATTTATGGACCTTTCAATTGGTCTTTCTACCAACAAAAAGACCCGATTCCCTAGTTCCTCTACCATTTCTAAATCCAAAGTGATCTTCTCCTTCCCTTTTTTCCATTTTTGTGAAAATTTTATAATGTGAAAGTATTGTACAATTTCCTCTGTCAGACTCAACTGAACTTTTTTTTTTTTAATAATTTACAATGGAGAAGTAGGAAAATGGACTAGAAAAATCTGAAATATAAGCTTTTATTACTGTGTATACTTGAGCGAAATCCGTAACACTCCCCTCGACATGAATTCAGTGGTCGACATTTCCACGGAAATTTATTTTTTCTTCCAGCCATGGTTATACTTGAGCGAAAACCGTAACTCCAGCCATGAGCTTATTGATCTTGATCTTTGCTGCACCCTGCGTGACTACAATCTGTAGCCGTGTTGTTAATCGAAATTTCCATGAAAATTGTTTTTATTAGGGTACGAAAGCATGTAATATGCAGAGGCGACACTTGATTTTCATTTGGGGGAGGGGGGGGGAAATATGCCGACAAATTGTTTTTGACAACTAAAAATTCACCGACAAAAATTTCTTTAATTTGAAAATTTGCCGATTTTTTAATCAAAATATTTCTCAATTATTAAAAAAAAAATAAACAAATAAGCGTTTTAAAAAAATTAAAAATTCAAATGAACAGTTTCAAAATTGGCCGACTTCCAAATCATTAGAGGCGTTTCACCCCCCCCCCTCCCCCTGTAGTGCCGTCCCTGCATATGCAGATTGGAACCTTATACCCCAAGCACTCACATTTGCGCACATGAGCATACCCTAGTCTGGTAAGGTAAGCTGAAAGGATGTTCGAAATACTTGAGAGGAATACACAACTTCCTTTACACATTAAGGTGGTCGTTATTTACTCTTGGTGGTATTTTTTTCTGAATTTCTTCTGATTCGTCTTCTAAATTGGTTCCAATAAAATCCCCCCAAAAAATCTACACAGTTTCAGGTCGGTCGAATTAGGGGAATCAGTGCTCCCTTTCGTTCTTATGGGAAAAACACAAGGAGTTTTGACTTTTGTTTCAGACTAAATTTCCCTCTTATATTCACCAGTACCAAAGCCCGTAAATTGAATAATAGAACATTTGCTATCGGATTCTGCTTGCGACATTGGAAAATAAATCTTTTGCGTTTATCTTTTAAATTTTAATAAAATGCTCAACTTTCTAAAATTTCAGTGTATAGGTCAAACAGAGAATCTAGTAAAAACAGAGAATAGTCTTTAAAGTTTGAAATTCAACGTTTGCTACCGACTTTCAGATTTTCGAAATGTCTTCCACATTTCAGCTCTGTTTCAACCTTTCAGGTAACGTTCGATACTCAGCTTGAAGCCTTCGGCTTTTGACTGACTAGTCTCTGACAAGAGTCCAGGGTACCTACTCCATTTTGAGGAACGAAATTTGACTGTCAACTTGGGGAAGTGGAGAAGAAAAATTTGCTGACTAATATTTCTTGAAAACTAAAAATTCGCTGACAACATTTTTTCTAAATCAAAAATTTGTCGATTTCTTAATCAAAACATTTTTTAATTGAAATAAATAAATAAATGAATAAATAAACATTCATAAGAAATGAAAAATTCAAATGAGCAGTTTCAAAATTCGCCGACTGCCAAATTATTGGGGGGAGGGGAGTATTTCAACCCCTCGCACTCCCCTATAGTTTCGTCTCTAATAATATGTTACACTACGTGTCTTTGCAGGAGACACATTTTTATCGAGTTGCTCTAAATTTATTGTAGCAAAAGAAAACAGCATTTGTCTTGAGTATAGAAGGTAAAATTTAAAAATCTCATTTCTGGATACTTGTTTACTGGTCTGTGGTCAACCAGTTTTCCGTACCTACCATGAAAGAAGCGAAGAAGGCATCTATGACGTAGGACAATTTTCGCCCAAGTCTATATACCCACTGCAACATCGTCATTCTCAAAATTATTTTTCTAATAACTGTAATAACGACTGATGTACACATGGAACGTCGACCAAGGACGTATTTACCAGACAGTAGAAACTTAGAGAACAAGTTTCTGTGATTTTTCTAGTGGAGCGCTGATTGAGTATAGAGAAAACAGCAGTGCCCATATTTACACCCCTGCCCATATTTGTACCACTTACTCTATATTTAGGCCTTTTTGTAGTTCCATTGCATAGCCTACAGCCTTATTCGTAATAATACCTACGCCTGCTTACTTTCTGTTTTGCGGCTATGTTAATTGCACTACACTACAGCCAGGGCCGGTTTGAACAATTTTTACTGGTGGGAGGGGGGGGGGGTAGATTATAAAAATATAGAAATTTTAGTCACATTTTTCCGACTTTATAAACCGTCAAAGCCGGAAAAAAAAGTTCAAGTTTTTGGATATTTCCAACTTTTAATTGAAAATTCCCACAACAGAGCTGCCAAATAAGCCGAAAAAAAAACTTCCGACTTGTATTTTTTCAACTTTTTCGTCCGGTATTTTAAAAAAATGAAATCGATGTGTAAAAAAATATCAGTTTCCAAAATTGGCGAATGAAAAAGAACTCCCCAAACCCCCTTCGCACCAGTCCTGACAACAGTATAAAAAACAATGGGATGAAATTATATGATTTTAACTGTATTTTGAATACAGAATCCGATGGGGTTAACCTTTTTCCTCAAGAACCTCTCGTTCTCCGTATTCAAAATCAAAAATTTGGAAAAACTTTAATTGCACGATAAAATAATTCGAATGAGCGATAGGATACAGAACGCTAAAATAGGTGGTCCGAAAGATAGTAAAATGGATTATTGCCCGTTACATGTTTCAAACAAAATAATTACGAACGAACGATAATTGACAAGTAGCTTAAACGATAGGATATTCTGTGTCACTCTCATGAAAATACATTTTTCGACATGACTCGCACTAACACATTGCTGCAAGCATGTCCTAAGTCTCCAAATTAGACTGAATCCTATAAGCATACCGCAGGAAGCAAAAGTTGTCCCCGTGGGTCAAAAAGAAAGAGGGGCCAGGGACGTACCGATAGGGGGCAGGGGAGCAACTTCCCCCCCCCCCCGTTGGAATGTTTCACTCAGCAGTTGGGGAAATTTACCATTTCAATCAGGCGAGTTGGGAAAATCTATAATAATAATAATAATAATAATAGTACCTTTATTCCGGCATTTCACATTTATCATATTTTTACATTTGTATTTATAGCCTATTTATGTACCGGACGCCCATTCCCGAGCATAGGTCTCCTCTATTCGTTCCCAAATTCTGCGGTTTTGCGCTCTCCTCTTCCATAGCACTCCTAGCCTTTCTTCAATGTCGTCTCTCCATCTTTTTGTTGGCCTGCCTCTTCTCCTTTTATTACTGTACGGTGTCCAATTAGTTACCCTTTTTGTCCATGAATCATTCTCCATTCTTGCTATATATCCTGCATACCTAATTTTTTGCAACCTGATTGTTACGAGTATATCCTTTGTTCCTGTTTCTTTCCTAATCACACTGTTCCGAATTTTATCTTTTGTTCTTATTCCCAGTATGCTTCTTTCCATTTTCCGCTGGGTCGTTTGTATGCTATTAGCTTGCTCCCTCGTTAGTGCCCAAGTTTGTGCCCCGTACGTTAGGATTGGATATACGCAAGATTCCAGAATTCTGATTTTGGATGACACTTTCATTTTACCCTTGAAGGTTTTTCCCAGAGCCCAGTACCCCCTCCACACTTTTTTTCTTCTTTCTTGTAGCTCTTTCTATTGTCCTTCTTTGAACGACATAATTCTTCCCAGGTATGTGTATTCATTGACCCTTTCTATCTCAATCCCTTCCATTTTGAGATTTTCTTTGGATCTGTTGCTCATATATTTTGTTTTGCTAGTGTTTAGTTTCAGCCCCACCTCTTCACATTCCCGTGTGAGTTCTTTCACCATTTTTATTATTTCTTCCCTTTTAGTTCCCACCAGTACAATATCATCTGCAAATCTCAGATTATTTAGCCTCTTGCCATCTATAATTAGTCCTTGGTCCTCCCAATTTAATTTTCTAAATGCCCCTTCTAATATTGCATTGAATAGGTTGACCGATAGAGGATCACCTTGAGCTACTCCTTTCCCAATTTTAAACGATTCTCCCAGTCTGTCTAGTTTTAAATGAGCTGTCGCATTCTCGTATGTATTTTTTATTATCTTAATTGTTTTGGTATCGATGCCCTGTTCTATCAGTGCTAGTAGTAAGCGATCATGTTTTATCGAGTCAAAGGCCTTACGAAAATCAATAAATACCAGATGCACCTCTAAATTATATTCCCCAGCTTTTTCGATTACCTGATTTAGGGTATGAATATCGTCGACAGTTGAGTATCCTCTTCTGAATCCTGCTTGCTCCTCTGGTTGTTGCAGGTCCAGTTGATTGTATACCCTGTTTTTAACTATTTTCATGAACACTTTTCCTAAGTCTGACGATAAGCTTATTGGTCTGTAATTATCTAAGTTTCTTTTGTCCCCTTTTTTGTGCAACAGTATCATCTCCGCTTCGTACCATTGCTTTGGTAATTTTTCGCTTACGATTATTCCATTGAACAGTATTTCTAGGGGGGTGAGCAATTCCTCCATGAATAACCTCAAAAACTCGTTTTCTATAGTATCAGGTCCGGAAGCTTTCCCTGTTTTCAGATTTTTTACAACATTTCTAATTTCTTCCTTTAATAACCTTGGCATGGGGTCTACAAAATCCTCCCTTTGCTTTAGCTTCTCTATAATTTCGTTCATTTTTTCGTCCTTTTTCGCACACTTGTTTCCTAACTCTACATCTATTTCCTCTGCGTATATTTTGGCGTAAAATTTTGTTGCTTCACTGATAATTTGGTCCCTATCTGTCACTATGTTTCCCGCATTGTCAACCAGTTCTGTGATTATTTTCGTTCCATTGCTTACCTCCTTCCTCCATTTACGTGTTGACCATGTGTCCTCTATTATTTCCCTAGTTATTCTTTCCTCGTATTGTCTGCAGTCTTCCCTAAGTTTTCTTCTCACAACTAAAAAAATTCAACTGGTTAGATTTTCCCAATAAAGTTGGGAAAATCTAACGAGTTGAATTTTTTTTTCTGCTTTGATACTTGGGAATTGAGTTAAGAAGTTGGGAAAACCCAACAAGTCAAAAGGTTTTTCTTCTTTTGCTTTTATACTTGAGTTGAGTCAATTAGAAAAATCTAAAAAGTCAAAAGGTTTTTTTTTTGCTTTGATACTGGGAAATTCTGAGTTGTGTCAGTTGGGACTTTCACAATTTCTGCCCCCCTCTCCCCAGAAAAAACTTTTCGGTACGTCCCTGAGAGGGGCCGGCCTGCCAAGTCGAAGAAAGGGCTCATTGTCCCATGAAGACGCCATTTTTCAATGATAGCATTTCAGTATTTAACTAAAGTTTTCTTTCTGTCTCAACTTAGGTGATGTGAAGGCAATATTTTATAACGTTTACTTTTGAATTTTTGTAACGTGCACCATTTATAGCGAATGTGCATTTTTAATAGTTGATTGACATTTTTCCACGTGACTAATATTTTTTAGGTATCATTATACATCTTTTATCGTGCATTACTCCTTTTTATCGTTCTAATTACACTTTGTCACAGAGATTTGATTTCTTCTATCGTTAGACCTGTTCTCCTGTTATCGTTTATATGATCTATTTTAACGTGCGATTAAATCTTAGCCGAATTTTGGTATCATCAAGATGATATCACTGATCAAACGACTATGCGCGTTCATTACTGTTATCTCAGTATCAATGTAGCTATTAGTAGACAACAAAAAGGAATAAAACTTTTTTTTTTTCTTTTTACAAAATCTCGAATTATTGTGCAGTGTTATTTTATACTCCCCCATCCAAAAATAATAATTTTCTTCTGGTCATCCCGCTTCACTAGTTCCTATATTGTACCTCGGGCCCAGGTAAGTCTGGTCATCTAGGGCCTTCAAGACCACCCCCCACTCATCAACCTCAAATAAATCACAACCCCAACTACACTCAACACACTCGTCATAATCACGCCCTTCAGCAAAGCAACCCTATCATCCAAAAAATTCAAATCAATCAAAACCTGACTTCTACTCAAAACTTTAAAAAATCACAAAATCGCCAACAAAATAAATCAACCAAAGAAACAAAATCAATTCAAATTGCCACCCTCGACGTTCGTACTTTAAAAAAAATATGAAAATTTAGCCGAACTAGAATTTGCCTTCCGAAACTCAAAATTGGATATTATAGGCCTTGCGGAAATCAGGAGGAATGGCGAAAGCATGATCCTCACAAAAGAAAAAAAACTTTTTGCTATATAGGCTCTCAAAGTGGTCAGAGAGGTGTAGGCTTCTTAATAAAAAATAATATAAGTTACAAAATCACTAAATTCAGAGGAATCTCAGACAGAATAGCCATAATAAAATTCCAACTTGAAAAACAATCATTAACAATAATCCAAATATATGCACCAACAGCCACTACTGAAGAAAAAACTTGTGACGAATTTTATTCACAATTGAAGGAAATTCTGAACAAGCAAAAACAAAACATTAAAAACCACTTGCTAATACTAGGCGATTTTAATAGCCAAGTAGGTCTCCAAAATACAGACGAACAAGAAACTGTAGGAAAATTCAACTATGGAAAAAGAAATCCAAGGGAAGCTAAACTGGTTCTCTTTTGTCAGGAAAACAATTTTAAACTAGTAACCACATTTTTCAAGAAGAGAGAAGGCAAGAGATGGACTTGGCTAGCCCCAAATCAAACGTTCAAATCACAAATCGACTATATACTAGCCCTCCAATAACTTTTAATAATATAACAAATTGTGATACCCTAGCTCACTTTCAATTCCACTCTGACCGCAGACCTATATTTTGCAAACTAGCCATTAAGAATAAAAGATACCGTCCAAATACTCAAAAACTACCTCCCAGAATCTCCTCAGAAACCCAAGAAGATTACCAATTAACTTTAGACAGAAACTTGCCAGAGGTGGGGAGCTGTGGAGAACTACCTAGCTGGGAGCAAATTCAAAAAATGATTCTAGAGGCAGCGAATCTAAGGTTCCCCCCCCCCCACGGAAGGAAAGTCTGAGTTAAAACTCTCTCAAAAAATTTTGGATTTAATAAATAAAAAAAAAGGAAATCTCTAAAAAAACATCCGAAAACAACAAAAAATAAAATTGAATTCAACCTAACTTGCAAGCTGGTAAGAAAACTTTTACGCAAATTTAAACAAGATAAATTAGATAATTTGATTCATCAAATTATGGAGTCTACAAAAAGTACAAAAACAATAAAAAAAAGAAAGAATTTTCGGTAAAAACATTTATGACATGTTTAAAAAACAAAGGCGAAAAAGTATACAATCGTACACAAATAAATAAAATTACTACCGATTTCTATTCAGAGCTATACTCAGACGATTCCGTACCTCTTAGTATTAAAACATCAAGCAGTGACGATTGCGAACCGGACTTTTTGGAATGCAAAGTGAAGATGGCTGTCGAAAGACTGAAGCCAGGAAAAGCAGCGGGTCATGATGGCATCAACAACGAACATGTCAAGCACGGAGGACCAAAATTAATAAAAGTTCTTACAGCTATGTACAACACTATTCTTAAAACAAAAACCATTCCAGCTGATTGGAAACTATCAAATATCATTTTATTATTTAAAAAGGGATCAAAAGACGACATCAAAAACTTCCGACCGATAAGCCTAATTCCAATCTTAGCCAAAATCTTCTCCTCCATGCTAGACTATCGTTTGAGAACGAAGCTTGACCTGATACAATCGCCTTGCCAGGCAGGCTTCAGAAAAGGGTACTCCACGACTGACCACCTCCATACGGTGAATACACTCATTTAAAAATCATCCGAATATAGGATCCCCGTTCACCTAGCCTTCATCGACTTCACCAAGGCTTTCGATCTTATCAATCACAACTACATGATTCAAGCTCTTCAAAATCAAGGGATTAACAGGGACTTCATTCAATTAATCCAGGAAATATACAAGGGGCTAAAAGCAAGAATAGTCACTGACATAGAGGAAAATATATTTGAAATTAAAAGGGAAGTAAGGCAAGGAGATCCGATTTCACCGCTACTCTTCAATTGCGCCTTAGAAGAAATTTTCAGAAATCTGGATTGGGATAAAAAAGGGCTAAAAATTAACGGGGTATTTCTGAACAATTAAAGGTTTGCAGATGACGTGGTGGTAGTAGCGGGGAGTGCATCCGAGCTCCAGGAAATGCTGGAAGAACTCAACAGAGAAAGTGTAAAAGCAGGGATGAAAATAAATTTGGCAAAAACAAAAATTCTAAACAACTTAGGGCAAACAATTATAATAAAAATTGGTACAAAAACAATTGATATAGTTGAAGATATAATATATCTTGGACAATTAATTTCATTCAAAAATCAAACAGAAAAAGAAATTGACAGAAGAATTACATTAGCATGGAGCAAATTTTGGTCTTTAAAATTTATATTCGAAAACAAATATCCTATTTCTTTCAAAAATCAATTATTTAATAGTTGCGTCCTCCCGGCATTATCTTATGGCTGCCAAACATGGTCTCTGACCAAACATTTGGGGGAAAAACTTCGAACTGCACAAAACTCTATGGAGAGGGCAATGCTTGGCATTAAACTGAAAGACAAAGTGAATCTGACAAAAATTAAGAACAAATTAAAATCCAACAAAAATATCATTCACTTTGTTAGAAGGTTAAAATGGGACTGGGCAGGGCACGTGTGCAGAATGAAGGATGACAGATGGACTATAAAAACAACATTTTGGTTTCTAAAAGAAGGGAGAGAGCCGGGGAAGCAGAGGGCTAGGTGGTCGAAAAATATCACCAACTTCATCAGAAACCGTCTCTATCACAGAGTTGCAGCAGACCGGACCGAATGGGAGAGGTTGAAGGAGGCATTTGCCCAGAATAAGGGATTTCGTAGATTTGTAACAAACCTATCTTAAATATGACATAGATAACTCAAATGTAACATACCTACCCCGAATAAATGCTTATCTCTTCTTCTCTATATTATAAATGGGTCGATGAAATGCCATCACGCTCGATAGGCTGAACAGATTCTTTTGAAAAATGTCTCAAATGAAAGCTTGGGTTCCCTAGGAGGTTTTTTTAAAAAAACATTGCAGAGAAGTGCATTCAGTAGGCTGTAATTAAGTTTTAAAGTCGTTTTGCATCTGTGTCTATGTGTGAGTGTTCCGCGCGCTTACCCCGTCATTGTAAACGCGTGTTGGAGTGAACAGTGTGACCAGCAGGAAGTATTTTATATAACACATCGTTAATATAGAACGATCAGGGTTTCTTTCATCTAAAAGCGTCTCAGTGTACATACTGCGGTTGATCAGACTATGTTGCGTTTTTTTATTATTGAACTTTTACTTCACAAATCCTTTTGTAGGGCTTCATGTGTTCAAAACTTAGGCCATGTATCGTGTTTTTACTATCGAATTTTCATTTTACAAATACTTTTTGCTTCATTTTTCATTTATTAAAGAGATTAACGTAATATATAAAGACAAGTCTCGATTTTTCCTCACCAGTGTTCTCAGGTATTACTGAAGGAAATCTTTTTAAAAATGTCTCATCTAGAAGTAAGTATTCCCTAGCAGGCTTATGGCGTGAAAATTTTTTGATAACTGTGACGTAAAACGTACTGACTTTCCGATGCGCAGAATCCCGCCAGTTACCCAAGTAACTGAAAGGGAACCAAGGGTAACTGACAGGTTTCTGGGTAGTCTGAGGGTAACTGGACGCTGTTAAGCATGAGGGAACCAACCAGTAAAATCTGTTTTTTGAGAACACATGATTCGAAGTTCACGAGCCATGTAGAAACTATGTGACATAGCATTTAGGGATAAGATTTTTTCAACGTGAGTGCGCACATTTTTGAATCGGGGGCAAATTTTGAAAAATTATGCTTTTTATGCACTTACCAATAACGATACTAAATTCTACTTTTTATGCACTTACCAATAACGATACTAATAACTCATTCTGCTTACAAATGTCAGCTGGTTCCCTTGCGCTTAACAGCGTCCAGATGACGGTTGCAAATGGGTGACTTTTCTGCAGGTAACTAGGGTAACTGATTGCGCATCCGGTTGGGAGACAGATATACCAAGTTCAAAACTCACTTCATGTTGCGATTTTTTAATATAGATCGTTCATTTTACATACATTTTTTTGCTACATTTTTCATTTATTGAGAAGATTAAAGAGATGTAAGTAGATGTTTCATGTTGCGTTTTTTTACTATCGAACTTTCATATTTTACAAATAATACTTTTTTTTTATTTCATCTGACTGGGACTGGGCAAATTGTAGAAGTGCTAGCGTCGTATCTTTTAGTGTGTTTTTTTTTTTACTATCAAACTTTTATTTTACAAATACTTTTTTGCTTCAAATTTCATTTATTGAAGAGATTAAAGAAATTTAGATGATAAGTATACCGGCTAGGCATTGTCAAAGTGCGAAATTACAATCGTACTGCATACAATGATAAGAAGAACGTATAGTACGACCTGTGACACAAACATACAAACTGTTATCAAAGTTGTTATCTATAACACTACTGAGCAAAATGAAATTTCTTGTTTGCACAACGCATTTAAGGAGGTAATTCTTGATACAGTGCCGTCGGCCGTTTTTCTCTATCACGTCTAGTTTTTCTGATCAAAAACTATAAAAAATTCAACTAAATGTGTTCAAAAAGAGGTTTAGGAACTGAATGTGGTCGTACTGATTCGTGTTGTTGTGTGTTGCGGTCGTGTGTAGTGGTGTGTATTCCAATTCCGTCTGTTTTTCTGTTATTGTGGTCTGATAACACTGATAATATCAGTCAGTGGTACCGCTTATTCCAATGCAAAAACAAAATGGAAACGAATTTCAGTCGTTCAGAACTCCAAATTGTGATGTGATAGAGAAAAATGGGTCCCAGTATCGTGTTCAGCGTTAAAAAGTACCTCAGAATCACCTGTCGAAATGCATTGTGCAAAATAGTTGTTCAGTAGTGTAATTAATGTTTTTGAAAGCCTCTGACTGGGACTGTGCAAATTATAGAAGCGCCAGCGTCGAATAGGTTATAATACTGCAAACCATCACCAATCGAACTTTTATCCTCTGAGGTCTATTCTGAAATATTTTATTAAAAATAGTAATAGTAAGGTAAGCTACCCATTCTGAGTGTAGCATCAATTTGAGTCCTTTTTTTGAAAACGCGTTTTCTCGCTAGATCGAGGCATTGGACAACTGTGAAACCTCTTCCATTCGAAGGACCAACATGTATTATACTATCCATGTTGGTTTCAAGTTCATAACTCAATGTGTTTGTTGTGATGGAATTTTTTTTCAAAGTTGTTATCAAAACATGCCTTATTTTTCATGTGTGTGAAGTATCAATTCTGTGAAAAACGATCGATAAGTACTTTAAAATAATATTTTCTCAACCTATTATATATGGTTGTGTAGAGGAGAGCCTAGGGAACATTTTTCTCCTTGAGTTTTCGATTTCGATCTACATATATGTGTGTGCGGAAAGAATAAAGGAATTCAAAAAATGAGGGGAAAAGTTTGCAAAAATCGCGAAAAATCAAAGTGAATGATCGGATAATCGAATGAAAAGTGTAGTACAAGTGATACTTTAACTTATAAGACCAAATTTCACGTTTTTTCAGTTACTTTTTCTAATCAAACTTTAGCCCGAACCACAATTGGTACTACCTTTTTTCAGACCCATTATTGGTACTGTGAATTTACTCGACTTTAATGTGTTTTTAAAATACTTAAAGAAGTCAAATAAGACGAGTCGACGTGTTTTTAAAATAAATTTGAAATGCTTACTTAAGTAAACTACATCATTTTTCATTTGATCTATTATAGCTCCTTACCAATTGTGGGTATATCAAAAAATTTCGTATCAATTGTGGGTCGTTGCCAATTAATATATAAGTTGTTCGGATCGAGAAAATTCCACCTGGAATTTTAAACAACTTAGAAGGCCTCAGTGTCATTTGCGAGGATATTTTATAGTGAATTGCTGGAGAATCAGAAAATACCCATAATTGGGAGCAGCACTCAATCTTGGGTTTTGAGAACTTTTGGGGAAAAATTCACCAAAAATCCAAAAATGCTTAAAACTCAAAAGTAACTATCACAAGTAGTAATAAGTTCTTTATGATAGGCAATATTTATTACTGTTGAAGCAGGGCGTGACAATGAACAAAAACACCCTCAACACTCCTATTGAAGTCGTGAAATGTATCGAATAATTTGATCACTTCTTATTTTTTAGATAGAGAAGAACGGGTAATCCGATTTAATTTTCAAAGATTACAAAGCTTACACATTTATGAAAAAACAATTTCATGCTTCATTTTCTTTCATTAAAGAAAATTATCAAAACGTATAAGTATAAGCCTGTTTATTTCTATATAGGAATTTACATGTAATTTCGTTTCATACTATTGCATATGTTTGGGCAAAAGTACCGCTCAGTACTTCTATTGAGAACGTGAAATGTACAGGATAATTCGATCATATCTCATTTTGGAGATAGAGAAGAATGGGCAATTCTATTTGATTTCCAAAGATTACAAAGCTTATCCATTTTAGGAAAAAACAATGTCATGTTTCATTTTCTTTTGTTTTTTTCCA
The DNA here is from genome assembly GCA_031841125.1 of Acanthococcus lagerstroemiae. Classification (NCBI taxonomy): domain Eukaryota; kingdom Metazoa; phylum Arthropoda; class Insecta; order Hemiptera; family Eriococcidae; genus Acanthococcus; species Acanthococcus lagerstroemiae. The sequence continues at coordinate 13,487,305 of CM063111.1, read as the reverse complement.
AACGCCTGTTTTTTTCTGTATGGCAATTTACATGTTATTTTGTTTCATATGTACTAATGCAGTTGTTTGAGCCCGTCCGAAGGACAGGTAATTCAGCTAGTATTATTATATTGTATCTAATATTCATGTTTTCATCTCTTTCTTCAAGTTTTCTAATTTGTCTGTCTCATTCAGTGTCCTCACATTCCACCCTATTCTCAATCCTGATATAGTGTCTCTCTTGGTAGTCTCCGCTCGGACATCCAAATGGGAGACTTTTTACTTCCGAAAGTATTATCTCGAAAATCGGTAAAACAAAGAACACTTTAGCATGGGATGCTTAATAATTCGTGCGCCAAATGCAAACGAAACGAAATATATGAGATCTGAGATTACGAACTAATCGTGAGTTGACCCGCAATGACCCATTGTTGAGAACTCGACCAAACAAAGGCCTAATTTAGAGCACTCGAACCAGGGCACGAGCCAATAAGTCGACACGAAGATTATGCACGGAATTTTCCGTATTCGATATAATTTGTAAAAAAAAAAAAATATATAAGTACAGGGAAAAAATGAAAAATAAAAAGTTAAAAAAATAATCTAGTCGAGGAACAAAGCGATAAAGGAAATAAAGAAAGGGAGAAAGGGAGGAAAGGTAAAACCGTTTTCATCTTAAACGCCAGAAATTAGCACTTAGCACCCGCAAAGGTCGCCACACAATAAAACGGCTTAAACGTTAATTATATTTTCATCGAATAAACGATATCCTTGAAACTAATCATAATAATATCCACCACGCTAAATTGTAATATTTACGTGCGGACATAACTTCCTGCCGCCGAAGGTCCGTTCTGTGTATGTGTGAAAGTGGCCACCATAAAAAAAAAAGCGGTATACGTTGTATACATCTTTTCGGAAAAACGGACTGCGCCCCCGTCTCCCGTACACCTATAGCATTTTCACGCTGGCCGGAATTTTTATTGCGGGGGAAGGGGGAGTGTTTATAGTGTACTCGTTAATGATCTGACCGTTTACACGTAATACAATTTCGTAAATAAAATTTCACGGCGCCCTTTTTCGCTTCTCTCATCATCGGGCATCGCATGTCTGCGGTGCATACCCTCGACTATATGTGTGTGTGTGCGCGCGCTAATGAATTGGGGAGTCGCGGCCGGCGGCGCGTCAATGCGTTAATATTTTCGCCGTATTTACGAGGGGTGAGAAAAGAGCTGAGGTTGAGGCGGGCTTTCCTTTCTCTCTCGTTTAGCTTTTCGAAAACAAGGAGGAAAATAACGAGAAAAGAAAGAGGCAACAACCTTGAATTTATAATGCCGGTATTATCGTCTCGGGTGTTTTTGGACTTGCTTATCTTGATGGCCTCGCTCTTGCATAAAATGTGTACCAGATCGAGCAGCACCTATATGAGTGCTCTGTTGTGGCCACCGCGAGTGCTCGCGAGTCGAAAAACAAAATTCGTCCGCTTAGTCTCGCTCGGTACGAGGTGGCCAAAAAGCGTTTTCGTCGTGGAACTTGAACTTGGAGCTTGGCTGGGGTTCTTTTTGTCGTGTACCGTGTCCGACGTTGAGTCCGGTGAGGCCGCGGTCCGTGGTCGGCGTCGCGGCGTGACAAATTTCGCGCGGTTCGTGCGGTCGCGGACGGACGTCCGTCCGGAGATCGGCAGGAGGTCGCCGCTGAGTAGCGAGGTCCTGGCGGAGAGGTAGACGCGTCCACTGATCTCGAATCGATTGATGGATTTTATACATGGATTCGTCGTTTTCGGTTGTGTCGCATCACGTGCACGAGGACGAGTTGGCGGTAAGAGCTGCTGGATTTCTTCCGTGGTACACCTTGGTTCAAGTGGACATCGTGTCCGGACAGTATATTTAGAGTACAGGCGATAAATCATGACCGTAAACATTTTGATGTAAGGTAACGTGCCAGTGGTTGAAAGGATATGGAGGTTTCATCAAATTTTTAATTATTGCAGAGCGAGAAAGTATCACTGGTATTAGCAAGGGCTATACTAGGCATTTGTATGAATATTTCATTTTCTTTTATGAATGTTAACTGAACATTTTTCATAGTGATTGAAACCCTTAAATTTGAATTTGTCTAGTAACTGAAAACCATTTTGTCCAGTGGTTCGAAATCTCAATTTTATTATTCAAGAGGTATTAATTTTAGTTATTCGTACTTTTTAAATAGATATTTCTGTATGGTCTCAATTGTAGTTTGAAATAGTAATTGTGAGTAATACATACGTTATACAGGGTGATCAAAGACCGGGATAAAATGGTATTTAGAAGGGTTCTCTTTTTGCAAATACTAAAACTTTACCAATAAGAACAATTTAATAATAACTCGTAACCGTAGATTAGGGTTACTTTGAAAGTTTTAAGGTATATTTTGTTTAATTGCAAATCAACCAGAAAAAACCTCAAATGGAAATGAATAGAGCTCAGTGAATACTATAACATGGCGCAAACATGAATTGCCCATTATGTTTCTGTGAGGCGCAATCCGCCAATGAAGGGTCTTTTGAAGTCAGACAGGTTTTGGCGTTACTTTGATTCGTGGAATTCGATAGATTTCCACCTAAATAACTACCATACCAAATTTCAGCCCATTCGGTGAGGAAACGCTGGAGATATAGGCCATTCTGAAAATAGGACAAAATTCGAGAAGAAAAAAACATCAATTCATCTGCCATTTTATTTGAATGTTTTTAACGAGGTACATACTTCACTTCCTGATGAAGAAAATGAACTTTATAAACCACCTCATTTGATTTTTTTAAACGAGGTACTAAACTTTCTTATAAAAAACAATCTCAGCTTAAAATTTTCGATTATTACCTCTTCGAAAAAATACATAGTTTCTCTGATCCAACGCTATCTGTAAAATTGGTTTCGTCAACATTGAATATGTTTGTGCCGGGAACCTCCTTCAATGTTTTTTCAATTTCACTGAAGTATTCTTCAAGTGAGCTAGAAGACACTTTGGCGCGCGATTGATCGATGCAAGAAACTAATCTTCCGGCGATTTCAGACTGATGGCGATTTAGCGGTCCTCCTTCCCAGTCATCACCTGGCAGAACACCGTCTTGATCGCTTTTTTTACCTGAAAACATGAGGTGTTCATAAAAAATTTCAAGGTACCAAGGTTTTGAGATTGATAAAGACTGAAAATTCACCATCTGCTAGTAAATAATGTTTCATGAACAATCCCTCCTCTTGGGTGATAACTTGCCGTGGTGCGGAGGCTTAAGCGTAAGAAAATTTAAAAAATACTCTCTATGAGGTTATATATCGTTAAAATCGCGACCAGAAGCACCTAGAAGGCAAACTCCGACAGATAAACCCTGTTGAAAGCAATGAAACACTACAACAGTATCTCTTTCCAGGAAATGTATAGCTTTTCCAAATATTAATTACTGATGATGAAGAGGCTTCTTGATCTAGGAATAGTTGGAATAAGTGAAGTAAGGTGGAAAGAGAAAAATGATTTTTAGTCAGGAGACTTTAGAATGGGAATGAAAGGGCAAGCAGGCGTCGGAATTGTTATGAATAAACAAATAGGTGATAAAGTTATACAATATAAACAACAGAGTGAAAGGTTAATCTTAATAAAAATCAATTATAAATGGATCGATGAAATGCCATCACGCTCGATAGGCTGAACAGATTCTTTTGAAAAATGTCTCAAATGAAAGCTTGTCTTCCCTAGGAGGTTTTTTTTAAAAAAACATTGCAGAGAAGTGCATTCAGTAAGCTGTAATTAAGTTTTAAAGTAGTTTGCATCTCTGTCTATGTGTGAGTGTTCCGCGCGCTTGCCCCGTCATTGTAAGCGCGTGTTAGAGTGATCAGTGTGACAGGAGTGGGAAGTATTTTATATAACACATCGTGAATATAGAACGATCAGGGTTTCTTTCATCTAAAAGCGTCTCAGTGTACATACTGCGGTTGATCAGGCCATGTTGCGTTTTTTTATTATTGAACTTTTACTTCACAAATCCTTTTGTAGGGCTTCATGTGTTCAAAACTTGGGCCATATGTGTCGTTTTTTTATTATCGAATTTTCATTTTACAAATACTTTTTTGCTTCATTTTTCATTTATTAAAGAGATTAATGTAATATATTATAAAGACAAGTCTCTATTTTTCCTCACCATTGTTCTCAGGTATTACTGAAGGAAATCTTTTTAAAAATGTCTCATCTAGAAGTAAGTATTCCCTAGCAGGCTTATGGCGTGAAAATTTTTTGATAACTGTGACGTAAAACGTACTGACTTTCCGATGCGCAGAATCCTGCCAGTTTCCCAAGTAACTGAAAGGGAACCAAGGGTATCTGACAGGTTTCTGGGTAATCTGAGGGTAACTGGACGCTGTTAAGCATTAGGGAACATACCAGTAAAATCTTTTTTTTGAGAACACGCGATTCAAAGTTCACGAGCCATGTAGACTAAACTATGTGACATAGCGTTTACAGATAAGATTTTTTCAACGTGAGTGCACATTTTTGAGTCGGGGGGGGGCCAATTTTGAAAAATTATGCTTTTTATGCACTTATACCAATAACGATACTAAATTCTACTTTTTATGCACTTACCAATAACGATACTCAATGTCAGCTGGTTCCTTTGCGCTTAACAGCGTCCAACTAACGGTTGCAAATTGGTGACTTTTCCGCGGGTAACTAGGGTAACTGATTGCGCATTCGGTTGGGAGACAGATATACCAAGTTCAAAACTCAGTTCATGTTGATGTTGCGTGTTTTTTTTTTTTTTTTTTTTTTTTACTATAGATCTTTCATTTTACAACATTTTTTTGCTTCATTTTTCAATTATTGAGAAGATTAAAGAGATGTAAGTGGATGTTTTATGTTGCGTTTTTTTACTATCAAACTTTTATATTTTACAAATAATACTTTTTTTTATTTCATCTGACTGGGACTGGGCAAATTGTAGAAGCGCTAGCGTCGTATTTTTTGTGCGTTTGTTATTATACAATGATAAGAATAGGTAGCTTACCTTACTATTACTATTTTTAATAAAATATTTCGGAATAGACCTCAGAGGATAAAAGTTTGAATGGTGATGGTTTACATTATAACCTATTCGACGCTGGCCCTTCTATATTTTGCACAGTCCCAGTCAGAGGCATTCAGAAACATTAATTATAGATAACAACTTTGACAACAGTTTGTATGTTTGTGTCACAGATCGCGCTATATGTTCTTCTTATCATTGTATGCAGTACAATTGTAATTTCGCACTTTGAAAATGCCTAGCCGGTATACTTATCATCTAAATCTCTTTAATCTCTTCAATAAATGAAAAATGAAGCAAAAAAGTATTTGTAAAATAAAAGTTTGATAGTAAAAAAATGCACTAAAAGATTCGACGCTATAGTGCTTCTACAGTTTGCACAGTCCCAGTCAGAGGCTCTCAAAAACATTAATGATATCGGCTTTGATAACAGTTTGTACGTTTATGTCACAGGTATACCGCTATAATATATATGTTCTCCTGAGTCTTAGCATCAATTTGAGTCCTTTTTTTTTTGATAACGCGTTTTCTCGCTAGATTGAGGTATTGGACAACCGTGAAACTTCTTCCATTCCAAGGACCAACATGTTTTACACTATCCATGTTGGTTTCAAGTTCATAACTCAATGTGTTTGTTGTGATGGAATTTTTTTTCAAAGTTGTTATCAAAACATGCCTTATTTTTCATGTGTGTGAAATATCAATTCTGTGAAAAACTATCGATAAGTACTTTAAATTAATATTTTCTCAACGTATTATATATGGTTGTGTAGAGGAGAGTCTAGGGAATATTTTTCCGCTTGAGTTTTCGATTTCGGTCCACATATATGTGTGTGCAAAAAGAATAAAGGAATTCAAAAAATGGGGGAAAAATTTTGCAAAAATCGCGAAAAATCAAAGTGAATGATCGGGTAATTGACTGAAAAGTGTAGTACAAGTGATACTTCAACTTATAAGACCAAATTTCACGTTTTTTTCAGTTACTTTTTCTAATCAAACTTTAGCCCGACCCATAATTGGTACTACCGTTTTTCAGACCCATTATTGGTACTGTGAATTTACTCGACTTTAATGTGTTTTTAAAATACTTAAAAGTCAAATAAGACGAGTCAACGTGTTTTTAAAATAAATTTGAAATGCTTACTTAAGTAAACTACATCATTTTTCATTTGATTTATTATATCTACTTACCAATTATGGGTATATCAAAAAATTTCGTATCAATTGTGGGTCGTTGCCAATTAATATAAAAGTTGTTCGGATCGAGAAAATTCCACCTGGAATTTTGAACAACTTAGAAAGCCTCAGTGTCATTTGCGAGGATATTCTATAGCGAATTGTTGGAGAATCAGAAAATACCCATAATTGGGAGCAGCACTCAATCTTGGGTTTTGAGAACTTTTGGGGAAAAATTCACCAAAAATCCAAAAATGCTTAAAACTCAAAAGTAACAGTCACAAGTAGTAATAAGTTCTTTATGATAGGCAATATTTATTACTGTTGAAGCAGGGCGTGACAATGAACAAAAACACCCTCAGCACTCCTATTGAAGTCGTGAAATGTATCGGATAATTTGATCACTTCTTATTTTTTAGATAGAGAAGAACGGGTAATCCGATTTAATTTTCAAAGATTACAAAGCTTACACATTTATGAAAAAACAATTTCATGCTTCATTTTCTTTCATTAAAGAAAATTATCAAAACGTATAAGTATAAGCCTGTTTATTTCTATATGGGAATTTACATGTAATTTCGTTTCATACTATTATATATGTTTAGGCAAAAGTACCACTCAGTACTTCTATTGAGAACGTGAAATGTACAGGATAATTCGATCATATCTCATTTTGGAGATAGAGAAGAATGGGCAATTCTATTTAATTTCCAAAGATTACAAAGCTTATCCATTTTAGGAAAAAGCGATGTCATGTTTCATTTTCTTTATTTTTTTCCCAACCCCTGTTTTTTTTCTGTATGGGAATTTACATGTTATTTCGTTTCATATGTACTAATGCATATGTTTGAGCCCGCCCGAAGGACGGGTAATTCAGCTAGTACAACAATAATACAAGTCTTAGTGTATATGCCTACTAGTACTCACGAGAACGAAGAAATTGAGGAGGTATATGAAGAATTAGAAGAATTTATGATTATGAAGCATGTTAGAGGCGAAGAGAATCTTATTATTATTAGTGATTGGAATGATAGAGTTGGTGAGGGAAAAGAAGATAATATGGACGCTAATCAGCGTAAGGAACCAACCAGCAAAACCTGTTTTTTGAGAACACCTGATTCGAAGTTCAAAAGCCATGTAGAAACTATATGACATAGCGTTTACTGATAAGTTCTTTTCAATATGAGTACAAATTTTTGAATCGGGGCCCAATTTTGAAAAATTCTACTTTCTACGCTCTTTCCAACGATACTAATAACTCATTTTGTTTACAAATGTTGGTTGGTTCCCTTACGCTGAATAGTGTCCATATAGTTGGGAATTTTGGATTAAGAGTGAGAAATGAAAGAGGAGAGCGTTTGCTACAGTCGAGTATAACTTTGGTATAAGAAACACTCAATTTAAAAATCATTATAGAAGAAGGTATACATGGAAGAGTCCAGGTAACGAAGGTAGATATCAAAGTGATTATATTACAAATATTACAAAATAACGTTTTAGAAATCAAATATTAGACTGTGAAACTTATCTGGGAGCCGATATTGACAGTGACGGTAACTGGGTAGTAATGAAATGCAGGCTTAAATTGAAGAAACTTGGTAGAAAAGAAGAGGTACAAAGATGGAATTTGAAAAATTTGGAAAATATCAATACTAAAGAAAAATATCAAGGGGATATTGAATTAGAATTAGAAGGTGAAAAAACACAGGAAATTAACAGTGTGGAGGAAGAGTGGGGTAAAATAAAGGAGGGAATATTGAAGTCAGCAGAAGAAAACCTAGTTAAAACTAAGAGGGAAAAAAAGAAACCATGGATGATGGAGGAAATCCTCAGAAAGATGAATGAACGAAGAAAATATAAGAATGCAAACGATAGGGAAGTTAGATTGTAAGTTAAAGAATGAAATAAAGAGAGAGTGCAAAAAGGCAAAGGAGGAATAAATATAGCTTTAAAATTTTCTGGGGAAAAGGAAGGTCAAGTCGATCTTTTAGGAGAGCTTTGCAAAAAACGCCAAATGTATTCTTCTTTCACCCCCCTCTCTACAAAAAATTGAATAAGTAGAGAATCTTTCATTTTAATTTCGAGAAATAGAATACTTCTTGGCTCAGTAGCCTCAGTTTCCAAATAGATAATTTTCGTTTCACTCCTCCGTTCTCTCTTCCAAAGGAAATTTATTGGCATAGTCCTAATTTCAAAATAATTTTGCTATGTATTTATTTTTCTCGACAGATGGAATACGTGTCGGCTCAGTATTCTAAATTTCTAAACAATTTCGGTATTCATTTTTCTTCCATCATCCCCCTCCTCCCCCAAAAAATACTCAAATTTTGTAAAATGGAATACTTCTTGGCCTAATAGTCTTAATTTCTTAAGAATTTCTTTCTTCATTTTCGTCCCACAGCTTTCTCCTAAAAAGAAAAAAAGGTCAGGCAGGAGATTCAGGAGATTTTGTGTTTTGATTTCGAATGATGGGAATAGTTCTTGGTCCAAATGTCTTAATTTCCAAACTATATTTGGTTATTAGTTTTCTCTCCCCCCCCCCCCTTATCTAAAAAAAAATGTTTGCCCTGAAGATTTTTCGTTTTAATTTGGAAAAATTGAATAATTTTTGACCTAAGAGTCTTAGTTTCTAAACAAATTCGCTGTTCATTTTCCTTTCACCCCCTCCCCTTAGAAATTGGTTCGACAGAGGATGTTCCGTTTTAATTATAAACATGTAAACATGAAATATGTCATGACCAAAAAATTTGAATTTCTCAACCATTTTCTTATTCATGCCCCTTCGTATCTTCTTATATTTTTAATTCTTGTTCGCCATTTATTTCCTTTTCACCCACTTCGCAAAGTGATCCGAGACTTTGAAACGCCAGCATTACTCAAAAAATTGTGCGTAAAATGTCCCAGGAAACAAACCTCTTCTTTCTCTATTGGGGACAAAATTCTTCAACTTTTTTTTTTTTGGAAATGAGGATTTTTAGTTAGAAATTTGGTGTGCTGTACCGCTACAATGTCGTACATTTTTTATTATTACTATTTTTTTTCAATTTGTAAAGGGGCACGTTGCCTTTTTGCCTCCCACTTCTGCTGCATGTGGAGGAGAAAACTGGCAAATGTTGAATTTTCCCCGACTCGTGTAATCGAGATTTTGGAATCTTTGAGCGGCTCATTTGTTAAGTTGAATTTAGTTATTAGGCATTCACATCATCATTGGGCTGTAATTTTGCTAAAACGCACTTCAGGGACGTACCCTCCCAAGAACACTGAAATTTTGAAAGTTCGAATGTATTCTATAAAATGGCGGGGGAGGGGGGGGTAGGTGTTAACCGTAGATTTTTGTTTTTCAAAGGAAATAGATTCCTTGCGCATAACTCCCAAAAATTTGAAAAAGTAAAAATTGGGAGGTCAAAATGTATTGTGAGATGGGATATACGGAATTTAATTTTGCTAATTGGAAACATTTCAAAATGCATAATGTATATCAAATTTATGAACTCCTAAATCACAGGGACATATAAATGTTTCGAAGGTGGGTGGAAATGTCCCCTCCTCTAAAAAAAAGTTACTCGTTAGCGGAATACAAAAAACTTTATTTTGCTTACCGATTCTGAAAAATTTTTGCAGTGCTGAGAACCACATGGGACAAAAACTTTTTAAAATTGTCCCTCATTTTCTGCTTATTCGACTATTGGGATGATGGGAGGGGGGAGCAAGCCATTATCAATTTTCAGTTGATCAATTAAAAACGTAGTTGTTTTGTCTGACCTCTCAAAAGGTACCACAATTCTTATCCTTATAATAACTGTTATGGAAGAAATCATACTCAGTAGCAGTTCTCTAGGAGAAGCTATGCCCATTACATTTTTTCTGGGAAGCAGTGTTGCTCCCTTTACCCCCTTCCTTCCCTCCTGGTGATAACGTGACATGTATTTTTGACCGCATTTGTAAGTCGTATTGTGTGAGGCATCGAGTGAGTTAACTTATTCAACATGTAGATGGAACTTGAAGAGGCGCCGAGTAGACAATTTATTTTGACGTAAAGATCCAATGATGAATATATAAACGTCTCTTGATTTTCCGATATCTATGACCAGTTTGGGGAAAGTATGTGAATGTCCCCTCTTTTGATCGGAACCGATAGAGAGCTATAAGTTCCTCTCCTCCTTGCCTGTCCAAAGTACTATCTTCCTCTATATGATTAGGAACTTGTTAGTATTTTCACGTGTTTCTTTGCCGAGTGTTTAAAAGAAATGGGCACATCAGAATTATCTGACCTGATAGTCCAATGGAGGTTCGACCATTTCATATGGAGAAAAAGAAGAGCGTATGCGTTACATTATTTGGCTGATATCAGGTGCATAATTAAGATGTCTTGGTCGAGCTTTTAAAAGAAAACGAACCCATGAGAGGAATGAAAATAATTTATTGAACTCAGACTCTTCTCGTCCCTCCTGGTTCCTATCGCTATCTGACTTCTTATAAGACATCACGGATTACGGGAATGAGAGGGCATCTCGAACTCCCTTATCTGAAGACGAAAAAAAAATTGATTCAAACAGTTATGTTTTCATTTCTGGTTCTGTTTTGGGTGTAGTTGTAAACTGAAACGTTTCGGAATCACTTTTTGAGTTTTTGATGGGTAAGCTGCTAAAATTTGTAGTTGATGAAGCATAAGAAATAAAAAAGCTCGTTAGTGTTTTTTGCCAGCTACCTAAAATTTTCGAGGCTGGCAAATGAAGAGGAAAAAAAGGAGGAAAAGGAACCCTCTCTCCTTCGTAGATTTTAGAATAATTCCAACCGTTATTGTCGAGCGATAATTGGAAAACAATAACTGCACTGGTTGTTTGTTGAATGAATCGAGTAAAAAAATGGCTTTTTTATTATATTTTTTATTGAAGCCTTTTATCAGATGGATACGTTTTTATTCCAGTAAATTTCCCATATTCTTCAGCTTGAGCTTCTGTACGAAAATTTTATTTGGATAATTCGGTCTGTCCTTATTGAGCAATAAAAAAATGAGTTTAACGTTAATTCCTCTTTAAAGGCGCTAGGATGGCTGGCTCCGAGGTACACGTACGGGAGGTTCTTTATGGAAAATAAAATGAACATTTATTTTATTACTATTTTCACGGCTCGAGCTACGGCCGTAGCTAGAATCTTTTCAGGCTGGGAGAGGGGAGGTAGACAATTATAAAAATTTCATTTGTAATCTAATAAACCTCACTTCACCAATTCATTGAATGCCGACTTTTCGAACTGCATTGGAAAGGAAGGACTACTCCCGTTGCTGTGACCCTGGTTCAAATTTCTATTAATTATGCTTTTGTTATTCTCGACAAAAACGAATTTCTGGTCGATGGATCCTAATGTGCAGCAAGTTCGAATTCCGAAAGGATTAGCAACGTTGCTCCTTTTTCATAACTGCGCAATGGATCCAAAGGTATTGCTCTGCTGGTAAATAACTTCGAGTAGGTGAACGTACATGAATCTGTGAGGTTAAAGAATAAAGCGAACGATAGACCAGCTTTGTGCTATTGGGGAGGGGGGGTGTCAATCATTTCTCAAGCCGAAAACTTTTAAATTTTCCCTCATTAGTCGGCAAATTTGTTGGCTTATTAATTTTTGTATCGTTAACAAATGTACTAAAAATACATTAATGAATACAATACCCTCCAAAGGCTTTTCCATAATCCCAAATCACGTTGTCAATATTCGGCGATACTGGATTTAGGGAGCCACCCTTGGAAAGGTAGTTCAGAATGTGTGAAAATTATACTTCCTACCCCTACTTTTTTCCTTCTGCGAGGGGCCAAGACCTTACCCGGCGGCCAGTCCCGAACTCCCTCGGGTGGCTCCGTGTATCGTGCAAAATACATAAAAAATGACTGAAGGGGTGTCCCCCTCCACTGTCGTATATACCTTAGAGTAGGTTGAGCGCGGGGTAGGGAGGGGAGCTCACTTTCTTAGATTACATAAATGATTGCAAATAGCTTATTTATTACTACAATCTTAAAACTAGACTAGTCAGTGTGTCCTCGGTCAGTCAGCATCTATGTCTCTGTAGTTTTCGTTGGTCGTCTTCGAATTCACAACATTTTTCTGTCAGCTTCCAGAGGGATGAAGGAAGGAAGGAAGCGCGCCGTTTGGCTAAACTCGAAAATTAAAACTACAGCGAGCTTCGCCTCTAACTTAAACCCGTTGAATTTTCGTCGTTTTGCAGAATACCAGTTATGGAAAAAAGGCTAGTGGATCGTGGTACGCGACGACCGGTTCAGGAGTGGTGGCCGGAGCTCAGGGTTGGAACAAACAGAGTTTGAGTCGCAAACAGTCGATGGGCGATGCTTTAGAAGCGGCCAACGCTACATCAGCCCCGCTCGTGGCCAGCGGCGGGAAGGCGACCGCCGGCAGGGTGATCAGGATTATCAATAACGCTGACCATACTGTGCAGGTAACAGCTGGTTTATTTTACAGAAATCACTTAGCCCGTCCTTTCAATGCACAATGTATCGTCCGTCTGTTCCAGTGTCGCGTACTCCTAAATTTGAGAACGTCTCAGCCGTTCGAAGAAGTGGTCGAAGACCTCGGCCAAGTGCTCAAAATAAACGGCGCCAAGCGAATGTACACCGTATCCGGGCAAGAGGTGAGCAATAGTATATTAACACACCAAGAGTCAAAAGTGAGTGTTTACATGCGAGGGAAAGTTTGCGAATGAGTGTAGCGAGTGAGCAATTCCCGAATTATGTGAACTCACTTTTGGCTCTTGTTTAGTAAGATATTTTTTACAATACATAATCAGAAAGGGAAAACATTACCGCTTTGTCTTGTCAAGAAAGCAACACTGAAAAATTTAGCATATCGTTATAGCTTAATTATAAAACCTTCTAAGTACCATTATGAAAATTTTACAGGAGAGACAAACAAAATTGAGGAGGGCCATTTATTCAAATGCTACACATTTGTTTCATTCTTAAAAATTTTTTAAGTCGTTTTAGAATGTTTTGTCTATTATCACTTCTATCTCATCAACAAAAAGTCATTTTTCCAAAAGTGGTCTTTAGAAGGTTTTGTAATTGAGCTGATGATGTGTGTTTTCCTAACTAAAAGGAAACCGACAGTTCCAATAACAAATAATATCGGGAAACAACAATTGCTGTGAGATAACGGTGTAATAACATCCTCGGCATTAGTCGGCTATTCTTGGCATTTGTCGGTATTCTTGGTGTCGCTCCGTTGTGTCGGTTGGTGAACGTGCCTGCATGTAAAAATGTGACTCATGATTTTACATTGAGGCATGTTTACTTTACTTTAAGGTTATGCTTGTATCTGATTCTTCCATGGAAAAGTGCTACTTTCCACTTGCAAAATACTAGCATAAATATCGTCTTTCTGATCATGTAGTGTAAAAAAGCTTTTGAAAAAGCATTTAGGATTATGAGAGAGCTGTTCAAAAAGTAATGATAACACTGAGTCTGGGGGAATGTGTGATGTGATGGTTGGTAATACTGCATACTGTCGTGTAACCTATTCTTTTAGCCATTTATAATGATTAGTTTGAAGCAGAGCTGTCAAAACTGAAGGAATATGGTTAACAGTTATTGTTATGGTTACATTAATGGATTCATACTGTTAACAGTTATGGTTACAAATATGTTATTTCATCTGTATGGTTGCGATGGACCCCTTCGCTCCAGTGTACATTTTTGTATAAATTTTCTGCCTGGGTACTTTCTGCGTAGCACAATGTGCGCGTCAGGAACATCTTTTGTCGTCTGCTTATCTCTGCCGATCTTTTCTGAAACATGCTTCTCTTTTTCTTATTTTCGTGACTCGTCCTTTATCTCCCTCAGTTGGTCGGGCAGGACATCCGTTTAGTTCGCATTAAACTAGTCATATGACTGATAACATCATCATCACTCTCTGTTAGATCTACTTTTACTATCAATCGTTTAAAACACGCGCTTTTTCTACATACTTTCTGTTCTTTAATTTTGAATACCCTCGCTATACGGTCTGGACTAAATATTACTCTTGTACAATTACCAAAAAACCCGCACAGTTAATGGTTACAGTTGTTGTTACATTGTTTTACACTTACAGGTATGAATTATTCAACAGTTAAGAATAGTTACTGTTGAAATTTCAAATTATTTAGATTTTTTCCTATTTTCATTATGGGTATGGCCAGATGGAAGCATTGACTCTGATCTCTAAATAACAATGAAAACTAAGACAAAGACCCTAACCCCTAACTTTGAATCAGGTTGGCATTTTATATGTAAAATATGATTTATTTTATATTTTAGATAAAATGCATGTCGAAATGAAAAATGTAAAATGGATATGAAATGGCGAAAAGACATGATTGATGATTGATGAATGATAAGGTTATCCACTCAAATATCAAACTCCTTATGAAAAATGAGATTGATTTATCTAAGTACTTACTTGTCTTGTCTGAAGTTAGAAAAATAACTAACATGATGTATCAACTCAGTGAGCTATTATGACTATTGGTAAGTTGAGGGTGGGGGAGGGTGTCGAAGGGTCAAGTATAATGGAATGATTAAGATGGAATAAGTTTTTAAAAGCGAAGAAGAATGAGTTTTAATTCATGTATAAAGTAGTGAATTTGAGGAGTATAAATTAGTATAAAATTGAATGATAAATGAGACGACCATTTTTACTGTTGTTCCAGTTGTGTGCAAGTTTTTAATTTTAATTGAAAAACTGTTTTCCACTAATTTTGACTCATTCTACATTCATTGTGCATTCACATGTTAAGTGTATAGTAAAAAGCTGTTTTATATCGATGATTTTACATGTAAAATGAGCATGTAAGATGTATTTTACCTGCTAATATTACTTTAAATTTTGATATTTTTTAAAACGTTGCATTTCGCTCCGTTTTATGTTTTTGTATCACCTCTCAAGTCCAAATTTAATTATTAGTAACAAAACAAAACGAAAAAAAAACAAAAAAAAACTATTAGCAGGAGTTAACATTCATTTTAGAGTAACTTTCAGTCCAATTACAAAATTCAGAACGCATTTAGGTAATGATAGAAAACAAGAAATAAAATAATAAAACTAAGTAATAGTAACAGGAATGTACATTTTAGATTTTCAATAACTTACAGGTTACAGAACTATCAGTCAACGTTCAAAATCAAAACTCCCTTAATAATTTTGAATTGAAAAATTACCCTGAACAAGGCAGAATTATGTAAAAGTAAAGGTCTCATTTCATGATTCAATTCTGTATCCTTTCTGTTTCTTCTGATGTTATTAGCAAGGCAAGGCAAAATATGTCTTAGCATATTTTTTTCTGTGACGATTCAGTGTATATACGGATTATCGATTATATTTTTGCGAATCATAAAATTCCCAGTAAAATGAGTCGTACCTCTTTGTTTGTGCAGATTTTTCCATATTTGGTGGTAAAATGCTTATTTTCACATATTTGCATTATTTTTAGGAAATATTGGAGAATATTTTACACATTTTCTCCTTTTTTGGGAATATTTTCAAATATTTTTCTCATTTTGAACAAAATTTGTAACTGGTCTCATCTGATAGAAAATTACAAGACAAATAAATTTTATTCTCAAAATTTTTGCATAAAAATCAATTGTTTACGATCTCACAAGATAGGTAGGTATTTAAAAATTTTGCCTACGCGTAGCTGTAGCGCTTCATGCTTCATTTACTTGACCTACTTGTCAGGCGCATATTATACTATGAATTTCCACCCATTATCGTGCGAGATCTATTTTTTGATACCCATATTGCGCAAGAATATTATCGCATATTTTGAATTTTCAAAGAATATTTTCGCGTAGATATACATAAATATTATATTATATTATCACTTTGGTTTTGACATTTTGAGAATATAATATGCGCATATTTCGTGATTTTTAGTGAATATTTTGCCTTGCCTTAGTATAAAAACCAGGAAAAAGGTTCTAATGAAAACAGAGCTTAAGGGTCTTTTTCTAGCGCGTTTCTTGTCATCCAATGATGCGAACAGTAATTTAAGAAGAACTGAAATGATAGATTTTTTTTCACATTCAATATTATTATTGTCACATTTAATTAGGGCTCTATTATGGAGACAAGAGACATGCTTGTCGGTAATTTGGTTGGTTCTTAATGATCTCATCAAAGGTTCATTAATTTTTTGTTTTGGAGATTCGTTTAAAATTCAATAATAATACTTTTAACTTCAATTCTTTTTTAATTAAATTGTAATTTTCTGAGAAGATAAACGGACAGTAAATTGACGGCAAAATCCAAAAAGTATGTAGGCCTACTAACAGTAAGGGAAACGAAATTTGAAAATAAAAAGACATTCTAATTTACACGAAAATGTAAGCATTTAAACATCCGAACTTTTCTGCGCGCTGCTGCTGGCTTGTTGCTGTGGTATACTTATTCGGTTTCTAGCTTCTAGTACTCGAGATGTCGAACTCGACTAAACAGTAAACAAAATAATCTGGATGGTGTAGATGTAGGTATCACCGTATCACGATCACGCAGCACGCGTTTTACTACGACGCGGGTTTCAAATTATATCCCCACTACTTGCGAACATATGTCCGCTGACGATGTTCGCTAAACGTCCTCACCTTTCTCGAGATCGCGTAAACATAAAAGACATGTAGGGACAGCCGCCATTTTGTTTCCAGTTTGTTCCGTGAAACGAGAACTAAAGTGTAAACTAAAGTCTGCTCCAGTTAAGAAACATAACTGGCTACCCACAAAATACCCTTTGATAGCATGGGCATTGTGAAGTTGGAGGGGAAGAAGGACGAGTTCAAGAACACGTTATCAATGCCGCGAAAAAAAAAAATTATGTTTCTCAACTAGAGACCTATAACTAGTACAAGTGCGGCAACCTGCCATTTTGTATTCTGCTCCGATATGGACAATAAACATGTAAAACAGCTGATATTTGCCATCATACTGAAAATGGTATATTACTGTACGAGCAGCGAAAGTGAGAAATATCGCAACGTGTTCGATGGATAGCGCCACAAGCGAAGCGAGTGGCGCTAATCGAACAGTTGTGATACTCACGAATCGCTGCTCGTATTTGTAAGATGTTTTTTTAAACAAAGACATATTTAAGAAATCTTTTTATAATACAAATCAACGCAACAAGTTTCAACTTTCCAAAATCAAACGTTTACGAAAACGAGCAAAATTTTGGAGCGCTGTTACTTTTGACCAATAGAAATCGTTGAAACGTCGACCAATGAAAATCGTCGATAGCAGTGGCGAAAAGTAAAAACATGAAACGCGGCCCAAGAAAAGGGCCTTAGTGTCTAGTTACCACACAGGCCTTTTTTCTGGACCACGTCGCAAATTCCATATCCACACTGTTTTACTTTTTTTCGCCACTGGTTTCATCGTTATCATTGTTGCCAAATCCGGTGCGAATAAACGTAAATTTTGCTGTCTGAATTATCGCACTTTCGCTGCATAAGTTTAAAAAATTATGTTTCTCAACTGGACCAGAGTTTAATCTGTGGTCATATTCGTAGGATGTTTACACCTTAGCTGATTTTTTTCTCGAGGGATCGAACTAGAAAGAAAATGGTGGCTGTCTTTGCCCTTTGCTCGTAGGACGTATAGGAAGTTTTAATCTAATTGTTATTATTGTAACGTTATTTGATTACCGTTAAAAGTTGCGGTGTTGTGTTATGGTTCTTGGTTCAGCAACATGATATGGTTATCTTTACGGTTATGGTTACATGTTTCCTTCAGTTAAGGGTTACCTATCTAACGGTTATTATTTGGTCAAAGTTTATGGTTTGACAGCTCTGGTTTCCAATCGATCGCTCCAGTGAGAGGATGTGGGAGACGCTCGTGTGTTCCATATTCGCCTATCGTGTGTTCGATATTCGCCTACCATGTCCAGCAAAATTTTACTGCACATGATGACAGTGCACCGCCCCATGTCGCTCATTCTGTAGTAGATTTCTTGGAACTTGGAAGCTCGCGGCATCAAAGGTACTCCACCTACTGTACAGTCCAGATTTCGTCCCTTGCCACTTTGGGCTCCTGAAGTCAAGTTCGTGCTTAGGGGATGGAAATTCAAAACCAATGACGAAGTTGTTAAAGTTATGAAGGCGGCGCAAGGAGCTACAGAAAGACGGTGCGTTTGTGTTTATAAAGTGACAGGAACGGTGGAGAAATTATATTAATACCGCGGGGGTTACTTTGAAAAAAGAGCATGTAAATTCAATGCTTTTTTTTTTCATGAAACGTTTTTATCATTAATGTTTGAACAGCCCTCTTATTAATTTCGTCCGAGCGGGTGTTAAGTAGAGCGCGTTAACCCGCGTATAGTCGTACGCCATTTTGAATCCTACCGTGCCCGTGGATGCTGAATCCGACTAGTCCCTGGGTACCGCATTATCAGTTCGGTATCAACGGACGCGCTTATATTCAAAATGGCGTGTGGCTGCATTCATTCGGGTTCAAGCGCTTGAGTGTTACCAGAGGTGTGCACTGGGGTGGAGTCGAGTCCTGATGTGTAGTGCCGATCCATTGGTCGGAGTCCCGACCTCTCGAATATCGAGCTCGATCCATACCTCCGGTGTTTAGTGTCCCTGTTTCAATTTGCAGTAATATTAATTTTGATGTCGCGTCTCCAGGTACGCAGTTTCTCGCAGCTACGTAACGAGTTTTCGGATGTGGACACGTTCTACTTGGGTGTCGGTAACCTAAACTCGCCATTCAAGCGGTCTCGGTCCCGGGGCACCGTCGTCGTCGATCCCACCGGAGCCGTGCGGTCGGAGAGGCAACGCAGGGCGCGAAGCAAAAGCCGGCCCAGGTCGTTGTACGCAGCTGAGACCGAAATCGTGAAACCAAATTCGACAGGTTCGAGCTTGCATACTTTTTCAGTGTTCTACATAACGATTTAGTTGGTAGTTTTTGGGAGATGTGGTGGTGCTGAATTTATGTGCTAGGATGGTTGATTGGTGTATTCCTGTTAGTGATACATGAATGCCAGTTCTGCGGTGAATAGGAAACTACCCTTTGTGTTGAAGTGGCTAGTGCGTATACCAATTGAATACCCTGTCAGAGCAGAGCCAATTGGCGTGTACAGATGAATCTTAACGTGTAGTTCATTGCCATACTTATCTGAAAGAAGGAGTAATATACTCGAAATGATACACCTCCATTCTAATGTGTCAACCAATCATCAACAATCTGCTAACTGTTGGTGACTGAATAATTGCTTCTTAGTTCAGGTGAAAATTCAGAAGAAAAAGGTGGTAACAAGCGAGAGTTAGCTGATTATATTTAAGAGTAATGTTCTGACTAACATACTGAAAGCCCCATCTCTGGTCTTTCTGCTGTTTTTTTCCAAGTGTTTGAACCTTTGAACCTCTGAAAATCATTCTTTTTTCTCCAAAAAAATCTCGAGTACTGCGGGATATACCAAAGAAATTTTCAACCAAAAATGATTCTATCAGATTCTCTACAAAAATGGTCTCTATAGTATTTTTCTCGTATTCACCCGAGTAACGTCACAAATGAGAGGTTCAAAATACCACTTTTGAATTGCACAGTTGTAACACAGACCTCATGGAGGGAAAAGTAGTTCTTGAGCTTTTCTCTCATTTTATAGGATTTTGAGAGCAGGAGGAGTTCAAATTTTATAAGCATTTGGTTCTCTACTGCTGTCATTTTCTGCTCCTGTAAAATTTTATCCTTCTTGCCCTTACCCATCTGATACCACGCGTGCGAAATCGGCTGTTTTTGTGTTTCATTGGCTTGAGCAGGTACTATTTTGGAGCAGTTTCCAAACTGACTAAATACAAAAATTCCATCGGGATATTGGTTGTGAGGTATTCGGGGGCTTGAATTGCCACTACTTTTAACTCACGTACATCTCTTCTTATTCATTTTCAGCCGACTATACATTGCTGGAAGTGATGAAAGAAGAACCAATACGTGTTACCATAAAGGGAATGAGAAGAACGTTCTACCCACCGCTGCACCACCCACTACAGGACAACGCTCCGCCCGAGAAGAGATTGGTTTTGAACTGGGTGTATCCTTTTTGTAATTTCACGTAGTTATTTCAAGTATATGATTCTTCTGCTGAAGGAAGAGAGTCTCAGAACTCATTATTATACTGTCGTTTCAGATTTCTGCTATAACATTGGCACCGTCGGTCCTACAACGGGGATGATAGTTTTTACGGGACACTTTCAGACAGGATTATAACTAGGTTGCTTGATTGAAAGAGTGTTCGAAATTTAAAAAGGTGGTAAGCGGAAATGTTTTCAATTTTTAGCAAGTGTAAACGAAAGAAAAATTCATTTTTGTTACGTAATGGAGGATTTGAACCCGCGAATTCAACCTCTCCTGCAGCTATGGCCTCGCCTTAGGACTTGTATGAAGCTGAATTTTTTCAATATTCGTTTGCTCTTATAGGATTCGATGGAAACTCGGAATTTTTAATATATACTCGAATCAGATTTTGATACTTGTGTCACTCTATTGCCGAGTGGTATTGTACTCACCTCGGATCTCCTTGCGATGGGGGTTTGATTCCAATGCCGGTCCCCCTCCCCCCATTTCAGCGAAATAGAGCGGCTACAGTGCCATTCGAGATGGACAGATAATGTGTTCTGCAGTTCCCAGCCAATGCTCCGGAACAAAAGCATTATGCTCGCAAAACATGTTATCACAGTAGTATCTGAAAACTTGTAATTAGTATAGGTAATAGTCATTTTGCATGTTCACGTTGGCCTTGGTTCTATAATGTCAGTGTTTTTAAAGCGAACTGAACCAACAGTCTAACCCCGCTGTCATATTTTTGCTCAAGTATCCAGCGCGATGGATTTCTCAAGTCCATGAGAAAAATCTACTTAATGTTAGCATTGTTGTTCTTTTATAGTCATACTGTTTTAGTCCTGGTAGAATTGTAGATACACTTTTCTTAACGCCTGTATCTCAGTCATGGTTACCGTGGAGTTGACTCACGACGCAATTTGTGGGTCCTGCCGACCGGCGAACTCATGTACTACGTTGCTGCAGTAGCTGTGCTGTATGACAGAGATGAAGATGCTCAGAGACATTACATCGGTCATACAGAGGACATTCAATGGTAATAAGAGTTTTTGCTTCTACTATCATATATGAAGAAAAGTGGGGAGGAGGTCGTAGAGTACGCCTCTTTCTGATTCATTTACGTTTTGTACACGAACAGTGTATTGCTTTTCTGTTACAAAAGTACTTACTTATGATTAATATAATCGTTGTAATAAAAACAGGCGATGCCAGGCATTGACCTTACATAACATATTACACAAAGAAAAAACACATCACATTGCATTATCAAAAGTGCATCCCTGCTGTAACTTGAAGAAACAAAAAAGAAGTCGCTGTATCAGTGAAAGTGGAGTGTATGTGAAGAGTTTGAATGTTGTTCTATAAAACTTTAGTGGTGTGTAATAATTGGTAGTATTTTTGATAGTATCGATAGTTTTTAGTAAATTTAGTAGGTACCTACTATCAAACTATATCAATAGTTACTTTGTTGCCTACCAACACTATTGATAGGTAGTTCTTGAAAACTATCAATCATCAAAATGAATGTAAATAAAATTGTCATTTTGTCACTTGTAAACATCAGCCCTTTAGCCGCGCAGTGTTTTAAATTTATTTAATATTTACTGATTTTATGAACTGTGCGATTTCGTCCTTTCAGACGAATTTTGGAAGCTGGGAAAGAGACTATATATGCTCACTAGATTTAGATTCGTTCTCCCAGTCGTTTCTCGATGTGTATACACATCACTAATTAAAGGATTAAACCCTGTTTTCGTTTTGACGTGTTCATCTGTTGACTACAAAATATAGGAATCACAAGTGAACCGAAAATTGGAAAACTGATTTGAAAGAAGAAAACAGCAGCAGGCCTAAGCCAATAGTAAAATACTAAAATACAAAGAGTTTATTCATTATTTCATTCGAAAAAATTCTCAATCTAGTTCCTAATAAATAATTAATAACAAAATAGTGAATAAATCTTGTTTTAGTACTGAAAATAAATGAAGTAAGTATTCATCGATCCTAAAATTTTTAATAATTATTATTTTAAAGCTATGAAATAAACTTTGATAGTATTGGCAGTATTTTAAGTTACGACTAAAACAATCGATAGTCGGAAACTATCAACAACTACACATCACTAAAAACTGTCTATGTAGGAAGAAAGTAATGTATACTTACTGATGTTGGATGTTGAGAAGCAAAATACCATAATATTTACAGAATTTGAGAATATCTTTAGTTTCTCATATCTATTTTTTATCCGCCTCTGTGTCTTTATGTCTTATAGATATTACCAGTTAGAAGTTTCAAACAGGAGATGATTCATATATTACTTAATAATAATGGAGTTCTGGAACACCCTGTTCCAGAATATATACCTATAGTTAGTGTGTGTTAGTGAGCATGAATTGATTACCTACATGTATTCAACAGTGATCAATGTAATTTGACATAATAAGCAGAGCTGAATTTTAGTCACCTATTTCATCATATTATATGATCATGGATTTTTCAAAAACCTAGAGATTGAAATTTGAGATGAAAGCTAGAAGTAAGTTTAGCCTATCAAATAACTTTGATTATTGTTATATGTACTTATAGGTACTCAATTCATGCTCAGTTATGCTGGATTTACACCAAAGTTATAAGCATGCTATTAACAAGTATGCTACATTAAAAATGTTAAGGCATTACTTGTTAATAGCATGCTTATAACTTTGGTGTAAAACGAGCATTTTATACTTATCTATTCCCATTAACTTTAATTGTGTTTGATGAAGATATGAATATTACATGAGTTACACATTTTTAGGTTGGGTGTATTTCTGTTTACCTCCCTATCCATATAAGTATCTTTCTCTCTTCATCTTTACTATTTTTTTAATATTGGGTTATCACTGTTATCTGTAACATGATTGAATTACCTACTGCAGAACAGGGTGTTCTAGTAGATGATACTCTTGTATTCCATTCGATATACTTTAATTAATGTAAATTATCTCATTCTTGAAAGTACTAATTGGTAATATCTATGAGACATGAAGACACAGAGATAGATATAAGATAGACATGAGACTAATAAGATATTACTGAATATTTTCAAAAAGATTCTGTTTCCGTTCGAAAACTCATTGTTCGACTAGTTTCATTTTCAAACCACTGGAAAATCCTCTTGAACTGTCATGTTTCTAATTGCAACCATATTTTATGATGTTTGAGGATTCTTCTTGTTAGTGGCAATAGTAGTGAAAGTGAAATAAAACTTCCATACCGGTATTGTTCTACCAGACTAGTCTGTCATAGCCGTGTTATGATTCCTAGTTACTTACAGTCTGGTAGAAAGCATGCTGATTTGTCGAAATATTAAGTATGCTTCTAAATTAATATCTTGACATGTTACTGATTTACTATTTGATGAATGCCCACAGCATGGACCTTCATCCATCACGCGATATGGTAGCCTCTGGACAGAAAGCAGGGAGAACCAGGAAAACGCAAGCGCATATACGAATCTGGAGTACTGAGAGTTTGTTAACATTGTATGTCTTTGGAATGGGCGAATTTGAAGTCGGCGTGTCAGCAGTCGCATTTTCACAACTTGTGAGCATTTCTATTTGACCGTTTATCCAGTGAGGATACTAATTTGTATATCCAAATTCATACTTTATCGTTTAATCTATTTCAGAACGGAGGAAGCTATGTCTTGGCAGTGGACGATGGCAGGGAACGAATTCTATCCGTGTGGCAGTGGCAATGGGGTCATTTGCTCGGAAAAGTGGCGGTAATCTTCGGCTATAAGGATACCTAATTTTCAAGCTTAAATACTTAAACCAATAAACCGTGCCCATATCCTACCTGTTGATGTTCCTCGTAGATGAATTGCGTACTGTGTACTTTTTGTATGTCTAGCCTAATATCTTTCGACATTTCTGATTGGCTTTTGCAGACACTGCAGCAAGACGAAATGACCGGAGCCGCGTTCCATCCTCTAGATGACAATCTCATGATCACCCATGGCAAAGGACACTTGACTTTCTGGACTCGGAGGAAAGACGGATTCTTCGAGCGGACTGACATAATAAAACCGGTAACAGCATTCATCCTCATCGTCACATATATTTCTCTATATACTGAAAGCGTGGCCTTTGCTTTCTTTCTCCACCCCTGATGGTCGAATACACTTGAAATATCTGGAAAATTACGCTGGCAAATCTGTTATCATAAGATCCAGTCAGAAAGAAAGAGACAGATACTCGTAGATTGATAGATAGCTACGAGGAAGCCACACGAGCACCACCTCAAAAGGATTGCTTACGCTTTCTCTTTTATTTCAGCCATCACGAACGATTGTAACTAGCCTCCAGTTCGAGCAAGATGGCGACGTGGTCACCGCTGACAGCGACGGATTCATCACGATTTACTCGGTGGACAGCGACGGAGCTTATTTTGTGCGGATGGAGTTCGAGGTACGTCATATGTTCTCAACACATAATATGTTTTATATGTTCATAAATTTGCCAGTTAATAAGCACTTGCGTGTTCGATTTTGCTGCAGGCTCATAATAAGAGTATCAGTTCGCTGATCATGCTGTCCGAAGGGACACTTCTCTCCGGGGGTGAAAAGGACCGCAAAATCATTGCGTGGGATTCGCTGCAGAACTATAAGAAGATCACCGAGACTAAGGTACGGGTGTATAAGTAATCGGGTCGATGACGGGCAACTGATGGGTGTGGTTTGACTGCGAGTACGATGGACATAATGACTCGAAAGGATATGCGCACGTTCATACGAACTTACGATGGCATCAATGTGTGCTTATCTTCCTGAACCTCTGTATCGACATTAAACGAATACTCATGGTTGTTTTCGTTTCAGCTGAATGAGAATTTCGGAGGCGTTAGAACTATATACCCGCAACGACCCGGCAGAAACGACGGAAATATTTACGTTGGGACGATAAAGAACAACATCCTGGAAGGATCTCTGCAGAGGCGATTTAACCAAGTGAGTTTGGGAGGGGTCAGATGATATGATCCGACATGAGACTCGATCTCTGCGGGATGACTTAAATCTTTTGCTAATAAATCTGTTTTACTTTATCAACAGATTATCTTCGGCCATATTAAACAATTGTGGGGCTTAGCTGTCCATCCGGACGACGAGCTGTTCGCAACCGCTGGTCACGATAAAACGGTGGCTCTGTGGCGACGTCATAAATTACTGTGGAGTAATCAGGTTTGAGCTTGAATACCCGCGAACGAGAACGGTCGCAGACTGAAAGAAAATTATCCGTGTCCTAAGTTTCCTTCTCTTCCTACACGTTCTACATTGATTTTGCTCTGTTCTGTTTTTTTAGTTGCTGTACGAGTGCGTATCTCTTTGTTTCCATCCTTTCGGAGTGGCGTTGGCCGTTGGATCGACCGAAGGCTACCTGGTTATATTGAACGCCGAGAATGGGGCCATTGTGACCACCGTTAGAGTATGTGGCTCACCGCTGAACTGCGTCGGATATAACCCAGGTTGGCGAATCGCTTATTTCCTATACCTTCCTTTACCGTTGTATGAGCCTGAAGTCCTTTAACTGGGAAGATTGGCTTGGCATGGAAATTCAACCTCCTGAATTGAATAACTGAGTTTTAATGAAGGCTTGCAGATTGAGCTGGCATTTTCACGCATCGACCATCTTTTGGAGTTACGTGGTAAAACCGCATTACTCATTACAGCCACTGATCATTACTGCAAGTTGCTACTCGATTCCGATATTAATTTAGACGGAATTATAAAATTGATGCTCCTAGGTGGTCCAAAATGGAAAATATTGATACATTTCAGATGTGGAGGTCGCTGAATCTACTCCTGATGTAAATATGGCTCGAAGCTCAAAATTTAGGTTCCACACATGCCCGGGAGGAGGGTGGGCAATCGCGTATAACAGAATATTGATATTGAAATAGTGGTTTTGGACGTTGCATCTTGAAGCTGATCACGTGCCGATACAACTAGAGCCGTGGTCAACTCTCTATGGCTGCTGCAAGAGCGATCTGAAATGTTCTTCATTATCTTCAGCAATATCGAAATAAAAACGACCTTTCAGTCGATGAAGATAACATGTACATCTGTAAAATGTAATTGTGGGGGATTTTAGTTGTGCATGGTATTCAGAGTCTGCTGAATAATCATTATCCCTACTATACTTCATAGCTTTTTTGTTATGAGCCCCCTTCTTTACGATATCTGACTCAACTTTCAAATTTTGGTAAAGTTAATGATGAAATCGATTTGGAAGACCTTCAAAACCTACGTTTCTGGGCCTATATTATATTTTACGTATTTTGTGGACCTCGCCCTCTCATTTGACATCTGCGTTTGAGTTTGGGACTATATTGATATTAGAAGTGGATTTGGCTACCTGCACAACCTGGAATATGAACCTGTATTGTACTTCCTGAATTTTCCTATGTTTAACTCCCTTCCTCGTCATGTCGACGACTCAGTCTTGAAATGTTTCCCAAATGAATGTCGAAATCGAGTTCAGCAACTTTCAAAGTCCATGTTCCCATGCCCGTATTGTATTTCACATATTTTGCCCCCCCCCCCGTTTCTTTAATGCCTTGATTTTGTAATTAGGTTCAAACGATGTCGTCAAAACCCTTCGATATTTCCGATTTTCTTACTTATACTTATCAAAGTTCAAAAAATTTGCACTTTTCAAGTCCAGTCTGAAGTCAATAAAACACACACACAAAAACACGGTTTCTCATTTGTGTGGTATCTACGGTGGGGGGGAGCAAAAAATTCCCATGGGTGAATCGGTACGATGCAGATAAATGGGTTCTAGATTATGTGCATCTTTTCAGTACGCAAAATCCGATGAGAGGGAAAATACTAAAAGCCCTAAGCTGATGTCTTCGTAGAAGTATTTTTATCCCCCCCCCCACTCTGCCTCTCTTATGACGTCTGAGGGCAACCGAATAATTGTAGTAGGATGCCATTTTTATGTAAAATCCAATTTAGAGTAATTTTTGTATATTTTTGTACGTAATATTTTTTTATTTATGATCAAAAATCAATTTTTGGGATAGTATTTCATCTCCTATAGCAAGGCCGGCAACTTCTGTATGGCGGGTGTAGCAAATGCTACACATGGCAACACCCGTGGAAATTATTGGTACACTTGGACGCTATTCAGCGTAAGGGAACCAACCAACATTTGTAAACAAAATAAGTTATTAGTATCGTTGGGAAGAGCGTAAAAAGTAGAATGTTTCAAAATTGGACCCCGATTCAAAAATGTGTACTCACGTTGAAAAAAGCTTTTGTCAGTAAACGCTATGGCATATAGTTTCTACATGGCTCTTGAACTTCGAATCACGTGTTCTCAAAAAACAGATTTTACTGGTTGGCTCCCGTACGCTGAATGGCGTCCAATTGGAAGTATGTATAAAGAGAAGCTTCAGCTTTCACTTTGCAAAAGTGATGTTCTTAGGAGTGAGAGAGCATTTGCTTCGGGAAAAAGGTTTCCCTTCGAGTTGTATGCATAAAAAGGAGTGTTACTTCAAAAGTGAAGCTTTCACTCGCGAAAAAATGCATCTAGTCCCGAGTAGACTTCTTTTCGAAAAACACCTGCAGTTATCATTCATCATCGAGAAGATTCCTTTGATTTCCGAAGATAATTTCCGAGGAATTTTATCGAGAATATTAAGGAAAAATTTCCGATAATTTTCAAAGAATTTCATCGGACTCCACTGAAAAAAATCTCCGATGATTTCAGGAGAATTTTGTTGAAAATTTTAAGAAAAATCTCCAACGATACCAAAGGATTTTTATTGGAAATCATCGAGAAATATTTCTGATGATTTTTGAAGCATTTCTTCAGAAAAATGATTCGATGATTTCCAGAGATTTTCTTCGGAAATTTTTGAGATAAATTACCGATGATTTTCGAAGAATTTCATCAGAAATGTTCGGGGAAAATCTCCCATGATTTCCAAGGAATTTTATCAGAAATCTCTGAGAACAATCTCTGATAATTTACGGAGAATTTCATCGGAAATCTTCAGAGAAAATTTCTTATGTTTTCCGAAGAATTTCTTCAAAAATCTTCCGATAATTTTTAAAGAATTTTATCAAAAATATTTTGAAAAAATGCCATGGTCTTTGAAGAGTTTTATCGGAAATTTTCAAGAAAAATCCCTGATGATTTCCAGAGGATAATTTCGATTTTAAACGAATTTCATCGGAAATTTTCAGGAAAAATCTCCCATGAATTCCAAAGTGTAATTTCGTTGGAAATCAAGAAGAATCTCCGATGATTTTTAAGGAATTTCATTGGAAAATCTTGGAAAAAAATTTCGATAAGTAATGAAGAATCTCATCGGATGTCTTTAGAAAAAATTGTCAATGTTTTCCCGTAAATCTCATCAAAATTAATCGAGAAAATTTTCTAATAATTTCTGAAGAATTTTATAAGAAATATTCGGGGGAAAAACTCCGAAGGTTTTGACGAATTTTATCAAAAATCTTCTGGAAAAATATTCGATGATCTTCGAAGAATTTCATCGGAAGTCTTCGAGAAGAATCTCCGATGATTTTTAAAGAATTTCATCCGGAATTCTTGGGGAAAAATTACGATTCCCGAAGAATTGAAACTATTGCGATGGGATCAAAGATTTTCTCCGAAGATTTTTTTTTCATAAAATTTCTCGGAAATCGTTGGGAATTTTTTTTTTTTTTTTGAAGATTCCCGATGAAATTCTCCGAAACAAGATTTCCAACGACATTTTTTTGAAATTATCGGAGATTTTTCTCAAATTATTTTCGATAAAAAATTCTTCGGAAATTGTGGGCTGATTTCCGAAGAATTTCATGAAAAATCTTCAGGAAAAATCTCGGATTCCATCGCATGAGTGGAAAATAGTCTCAATTCTTCGGAAATTATCGGAATTTTTTCCCCAAAAAATTTCCGATGAAATTCCTTTAAAATCATCGGAGATTCTGCTCGAAGATTTCCAGTGACATTATTCTCTGGAAATCATCGGAGATTCTTCCTGAAGATTTTCGATGAAATTCTTCGGAAATCATTAGAGATTTTCCCCGAACATCGTTTTGCACGTTTGCTGCGTTTTCCACCTGTACACCACCATCATATTTGTTTTCGCTTCTTTGAATGATTTTTGATTTAGAAGAAGTTCCTTGGACACATACGTCGGCTGGTAACAACTTGAACAAACGTTATCTTTGAAGCATTCGCTTCATTTCGTGAAGCATTCGCTTTGAAGTGAAAGAGAAAGTTTATGCATACGGATTGAAGCAAAACCTTTCACTTCTATTCTTCCCTTCGGAGCGAAGGCCCTCACTCCGCTCTTTTGCTTTGACGTTAAAGCTTAATTTTTATGCAATTCCTACGGTCTAAAAATACGATAGTAAAACGTTATTGTGTAAAATCAGTGTTGTTTTTTTCTCGCTACACATGGGATTATGAAAAGTTGCCGGCCATGTCCTATAAAGCAAAACTCCAGTAGGATTCCTTGGAACTTTTAGGACGTCCATCAGTTAGCCCTACGGACCAGCTATGCTAAAATTCGTCTTTGTGACTTTCCTTTTTCATCATATTTTTCCGGACTGACTTGCGAAGATTCTTTGAGACAAAAGACTGTTTTGAGCATGTTCAATCATGTAACGTACCTACATTTTCCATCAATCTGAATCTCATAAGAGGTAAAATTATTATTATTATTATTATTTTTTTTTGAGAGAGAGAGAGATTTTTGGAGTTGTTAAGGGGATCCTATGTAACTTTCCCACATCTATTGAAGACTCAGTTGGGATTTAAATTCTTCAGAACTTGTTTGAAAGCATTCAAGACCCAAAGACTACTTTAAGCTCTCCACGACTCTTGAAACCGTGTTCACGAGTCTTCGGAGCCTACTCGAGAATCTTTGAAATCCTTCCAGACATGTTCAAAATTTTGTGAGACGTCTCAAAACCTTTGTAAGACTTTTCAAAACTCGTTAGCATTAGAAGGTTTTTCTAAGGCTCTGGAAGGCTTCTGGAAGATTCTAGAAGGCTTTTCGAAGATTCTGGAAGGCTTCTGAAAGATTGTGGACATTTTTCCAGACTTTTTGAAATCTTGACCACTCCAAACTTTACGTATGACTTGAAAGCGTGTTCAAGAGTCTTCGAGCCCTACTTTAGAATCTTTAGGATTCTTTTAGACATTTTCAAGATCTTTTGAGACTTCTCGAGACCTTTATAAGACTCCTCTTCAAGGCTCGCTAGGACTAGAATGATCCTCCAAGATTTTTTAAAACCTTGACGCCATCAAACTTTCTACGACTCTTCAAGACTTGCTGGGATTAGAAGGCTCTTCTAGAACTGTAGAGGGTTTCTCGAAGATTCTGGAAGGCTTCTGAAATATTTAGGAAGGCTACTTTAAAGCTTTCAGACTTTTTGAAATCTTGACCACTTCAAACTTTACGTATGACTTGAAAGCGTGTTCAAGAGTCTTCGAGCCCTACTTTAGAATCTTTAGGATTCTTTTAGTCATTTTCAAGATCTTTTGAGACTTCTCGAGACCTTTATAAGACTCCTCTTCAAGGCTCGCTAGGACTAGAATGATCCTCCAAGATTTTTTAAAACCTTGACGCCATCAAACTTTCTACGACTCTTCAAGACTTGCTAGGACTAAAAGGCTGTTCTAAAACTCTGGAGGGTTTCTCGAAGGTTCTAGAAGGCTTCTCGAAGATTGTGGAAGGTTTCTGAAATATTTAGGAAGGCTACTTTAATACTCTTTCAGACTTTTTGAAATCTTGACCACTTCAAAGTCTCGATCTGACTCTTGAAAGCGTATTCAAGAGTCTTCGAAGCCTATTCGAGAATCTTTAAGATCCTTCCAGATATATTCAAAATCTTTTGTGACTTCTTGAGAACTTTATAAGACTCTTCAAGACTCGCTTGGACTGGAAGGCTCTCCTAAGACTCTGAAAGGCTTCTAGAGATTGTGAAAGGCTCCTTTAAGACTTTTCCAGACTTCTTGAAATCGTCATAAGACTCATCCCGGTTTGTCTTACGAATATTTAAAACCCGTGTTGGTGACATAAATTTGTGTATCTGAAGAGGATGCTGGATCGTTTAAACCTCTTTTTATTATCTCACGAGGGGCCAAGGCCCCACCCGGCGGCCAGTCCGGAACTTTCTCCGATGGCTCCTTGTATTGGTTGAAAAACATAAAAATAAAAATCAGGGTGTCTCCCCTCCACTACTTCACATACCTTTGAGTAGGTTTAGCGCGGGGTAGAGAGGGGAATTCACGTGTTTAAAATTACATCATGAATGCGAAATATATGTACGAATGAAAACATTTACAATTTCCAGCTAAACTATAACTGTATTATCTGTCATCTGTTGACCAGTCAGTCAGTGTCCTGTCAGCTTGAGATTGTCTATTGTCTCCTTCAATTTCACGACAATTCCCTATCGGCTTCCATCTTTCTTCTCCGCCCGCTTCTTCGGCAACATACCCAAGACGGGAGAGTCGCTCCAAGTAGAGGAGGCCACCTTCATAGTCAACCGGTTACCAAGGCTTCGGCCTCAAGTTCTTTGTCGCTCTTCCTCAAAGTGGGTCGAGCAGATGAGTCGAGTATCAGGTTCTAGGGTCTCCTACCAGTGACGCTCCTCGGTACAGGAGGGGACGCTCAGAGGTACCGAGGTGTCAGTGGGTTTCTCCTTTCTTCATCAACCTTTCTTACCCGCTACGGTCATTGTCTCTTCTGCTGTTGCTGCAGCTTCGGTGGAGTGCCGCTTATCGATGTTCGTTGACGATGGGCCCGCCCTCTTCCAGGATCTGCGACTGACGGCTACGGGTCTCCCTGATTCCCGCCAGTCAACATTAGTGTGCCGCCGACAGAGGCGCTCGGGTACGGGCCCGCCCTGATTCCCGGTGCTGGAGCCTGCGATGGCTTATGGACAGCGGGTACGGTTCCACCCTGATTCCCACTGTCCGTTGGTTGGTGCTGGTGGTGACGACGTGACGGTACTTGCCGCTGAGAATAGCCGGTTCTCCGCTTCCCAGAGACCGTCAACCAGACGTAATCTTTAACGGAATGAAGTGGGTATACTGGACCGCCATTTTGATTCCCAACTAGCCCGAACATCCTTGATCACCCGTTCGAGCGCGTTCGTGAATGCTCGGATCAACTTGGGAATCAAAATGGCGGTCCAGTATAGCCTTGAGGAACTGAAGAAAACGTGCACGGAGTTGAAGTCGAAAATTTTATAAGTTTTCGACGACTGTCGGTTTAGGTTCTCTTTTGTTCGTTCATTATTTTTATTTTGTGCAACTGAAATGTAAAACCTTCATCATCTAGAACTCGTGTTTTCCCTGATTTCTTCTAACGCCCTTCTCTGACCGAACGCCTCGAGGTCATTTGCTTCGTTTTGTCCCTCGAGTAGCCTAAATCCGACGCCGAACATCCCTTAACCTCGAGGCCGGATGCTCGCGATGCTATAACGTAAACGCTAAGACGCACGCGCCATTCAATTTGTTTGTTTTCAGCCGGCGACATGATTGCGATCGGCTCTCAGAACGGCAGCATCTACTTGTTCCGAGTGAGCAGGGACGGGTTCACGTGCAAGAAGCTGAGCAAGATTCGAGGAACGCAGCCACTCATGCAGCTGGACTGGAGTTCGGATAATAATTACGTGCAAACGGTGACCGGGGACTACGACGTGGCTTACTGTGAGTACCGAGCCCCTCAGATAGTCTCTAACTCCGTGTTCGTGTGTGATGTGTCGTAACTTGAGGCTCGCGTTACAGGGGACGTAAAAGCAGCGCTGCAAGAGAAGAGTCACATCGCGATGAAGGACGTCAAGTGGAGCACTCAGAACTGTACCGTCGGATACCTGATCGCCGGTAAGTAAACGAAAATGGCTCAAGTTACCAACGAGCACGTGACTCGACGGAGATGAGATGATTGCATGCCTAACCATTTGCTGTCGTATTTACAGGGATATGGAACAATCGGTACTACCCAATGACCTCGTTGGTGACGACGGTAAATCGAGCGGCAGCCCACGACCTGGTGGTCGTTGGCGACTCGGACGGTTACCTGCGACTTTTCAAGTACGCGAGCGTCGTTTTTCTTGTTGCATCGCGATCCGCTTCGATGGTCCGTCGGTAGCTCGCTAATGCCGGTTTCAATTGTCTGGCTTCAGGTACCCCTGCATCAGCCCGAAGTCCGAGTACAACGAGGAGAAGGTGTATGGCGGAATGATATCGTGCGCGCGGTTCCTCTACAACGACCGAAACGTGGTGACCGTCGGCGGAGCGGATGCGTCCCTGATGCTGTGGGATGTCGTGGACGAGTAGACGTATGGACGCGCTGAATGTTCGTTATATCTTACGTAACCACTTCCTATACTGCCCGACGAATCGTAAACGGGATTTACGTTCGAGTGTAGCGACCCTCAAAAATGTCCGAAAGGGGTACTTTTTCTTCTTTATAATTTTTTCTCCTCTGTTTTCATTTTAACCGGAAAATTTTGTCAGCTGGTGAGACGTGGTCATCGACGTAGCTGTACGTAGTTTTAGGGGCGAAAGAGATTCGGTATGAGCGTAGGAGAGGAGGTATTGGAGAGACTCGAACGACAGCTGTGTAGTTAGAAGGTGTACAGAATCAGTGGCTAGAGAAAGGACTTGAATGAGAGATCGAATAGGAATGTCAAGCTGGTCGATGGCCTCCCGAGTGAAGACGCGTTTCGAGCCCGCTCCTAAAGCGACTGTTGGCCTTTCAAACCTATCCTCAAATGCTATATGCGTAATTGGCTGCGTGAGTTGCTGCCGGCAGTGCGGACACAGCACGTCCACGCGTGAGATCGAATATTATTTTCTGGTTGCACTTACTTTTTTTCGCCTTCCACTGAGAGCACCCATAAAACGGTAAGTACTGGGAACCCCGTCCGAGCCGATGAATCTGATCATGGAAAGCGATATTTAGGGCCGCGATGCTGTAACGATCAATCGGGATCATGCAGTAGATGGACCATTTTGCACTGTATGCGTCAGCTAAGCATCTGCAGCACTTCTAAAATGTATAAACCTTGTATATAATTCTTTTATTGCAATTTTTACATTACAAAATGAATAAATATAACTTTTATTTTACGGAGTTGTCAGTTATTGACTTTTATTCTTGGTGACATTTCTGTCATCGCTTCCAGGAACAATATTCAGTAAAATGATCGGTAAGCGCCACACATTAGCCAATTACGCCACCAGATTAGCATAATTGATTGCTAATTGTATTGCAGATCCAACCAATTTAGGGCGTTTCCGTAATTTTCAAAAATGAGCGAAGTGGCCGAGATGTGGTCAAAATGGGTCAAAAAATGACTCCTGCACAATTTTGACAACGGATTCGAATTCGCCTTGAAAATTGTGCAGGAGTCATTTTTTGACCCTTTTTGACCACATCTTGGCAATTTTGCTCGTTTTTGAAAAAAAAGAAACGCCTTAAATTGGTTGGATCTGCAATACAGTTCGCACCAATAAGCAAGAGCAATGGGTTCGAATTTTGGGCGATGTGTGGCATATCCAATGCGTCGAAGGCGCTAACACAAAAATGTTTTCAAATTTGTGTTTCTCGGCAACGGAGCCACGCCGCCAAATTTGATCACCGAATTCGAACTCGGCGTGAAAAATTTAGTAAGGAACAGTCTTTCATTTGAAATTTTTGATTTTTCAAAATTTTTCAATACTGTACTTCATGACTTTTTAGGAGCGAGAAATTTTCTGAGAGCTTCGGTGTCGGCGCTGGTGCTGATGACTCAGTTTTTCACGTTGCGTTCGTACTCGGCGATCAAATTTGGCGGTGTGGCTCCGTTGCCATGAAACACGAATTTGAAAACATTTTCGTGTTAGTGCCTTCGACGCACTGGATATGCCACACATCGAGCAAAATTCGAACCCATTGCTCTTGCTTATTGGTGCGAACTGTATTGCAGATCCAACCAATTTAAGGCGTTTCTTTTTTTTTTTCTTCTTCAAAAATGAGCAAAATTGCCAAGATGTGGTCAAAAAATGACTCCTGCACAATTTTTAAGGCGAATCCAAATTCGTCGTTAAAATTGTGCTGGAGTCATTTTTTGATCACATCTCGGCAATATTGCTCATTTTTTAAAAATATGGAAACGCCCTAAATTGGTTGGATCTGCAATACAATTAGCACCAATAAGCAAGAGCAATGGGTTCAAATTTTGCATGATGTGTTCCATATCCAACGCATCAAAGGCGCAGATACAAAAATGTTTTCAAATATGTGTTTCTCGGTAACACAGCCACACTGCAAAATTTGATTACCAAATTCGAACTTGGTGTGAAAAATTTAGTAAGGAACAGTCTTTCATTTGAAATTTTTGATTTTTCAAAATTTCTCCATACCATACTTCATGACTTTTTAGGAGCGAAAAATATTCTGAGAGCTCTGGCATCGGCGCTAGTGCTGATGACTCAGTTTTTCACATTGAGTTTGTATTTGGCGATCAAATTTGGCGGCGTGGCTCCGTTGCCAAGAAACACAAATTTGAAAACATTTTTGTGTTAGTGCCTTCGACGCATTGGATATGCCACACATCGCGCAAAATTCGAACCCATTGCTCTTGCTTATTGGTGCGAACTGTATTGCAGATCCAACCAATTTAAGGCGTTTCTTTTTTTCAAAAATGAGCAAAATTGCCAAGATGTGGTCAAAAAGGGTCAAAAAATGACTCCTGCACAATTTTCAAGGCGAATTCGAATCCGTTGTCAAAATTGTGCAGGAGTCATTTTTTGACCCATTTTGACCACACCTCGGCCACTTTGCTCATTTTTGAAAATTATGGAAACGCCCTAAATTGGTTGGATCTGCAATACAATTAGCACCAATAAGCAAGAGCAATGGGTTCAAATTCTGCGCAATGTGTTGCATATCCAACGCATTGAAGGCGCAGACACAAAAATGTTTTCATATATGTGTTTCTCGGTAACAGAGCCACACTGGAAAATTTGATCACCGAATTCGAACTTGGTGTGAAAAATTTAGTAAGGAACAGTCTATCATTTGAAAGTTTTGTGTCAAGTTGGCAGCCCTGCTATGATGCGCCCAGTAGCTACAATCGTTCCTCTCGTTACGCTAGTACCAGTTAGTACATTTTACCGCTCTGTACAAGTTCGGGTACGATGTCGGGTTGCGATATAACCCTCCTGTGTTTGATATTCAATTACAATGTTTCCGAGTTAATAAATACTTGTGTCGTTATTGCGTTTATGGAGTCGGTGAGCTTCCTTACAATCAGCATATCTTATCAGGTTATGGGCCCAGCCGACAGCATGCTTCCTCTGCGCGAGTAAAGGTCGTAAGTCGAGTAATTACACCAATTATTTTACATGAGCGCTCATAGAATAAGTAGATTCACACTTAGATACCGACCAGCGGATCTGCACGCTTCTGCTGTTATTCCATAGACGCATGCATGTTTATTTTAAGGCGCCTAATATTTGTATTTTGGTTAACCTTGAATGTGTTTGTGTACCTGTGCATTTTCAGCCATAGGTCACAGCATGCCGAGACGGCCGTCTATAAATAAAATCCGGAATTTTACTGACGAATTGTTTTCTGATTTGTATAGCCGAATTGTTTGCCAATTTCGAATTCTTTCTGTCAAGGCCTTTCTTTCTTTGCTTGCAAGCACCAGGTTTTTGGCATCAGATGCTGAAACCGCCCTTTGCCGTTCCCCTTTTAGTTTCGTACTTTCTAGAACCTAAATTGCTACTACGCAGTTTCATCATGGTGGATAGCGAGTCAAGATCACACACTCTCAAAGTCTACACATGTGCTCACTAATACAGCAATCCGGCACACGAGTCCGAGTTCACCATCTATCCACCATGCAGTTTCCGAGAAATGCTGTGTTGAATGCGTACGCAACCATAGGAGCCCAACAAGCTAGAAAAGGATCGAATTATGGTCCGACAGAGAGAGGGATACCCAGTACGACGAAAATTAAGTTGCTAGCATTCACACAGTCCGAGCTTCATCACCTGCCTCCTTTCCCCACAACTCATGCTATTTCCAGAACATTCTAGCAATTGGTAAATCTCTGAGAACCTAGTACAATGATAAGCGGCCGGGTAAGCGGGCAGCAGCAACAACAACACGTTTTAGACAAAGGAGCTGTCCGTAGCGCTCTGCGCATTCGAATTTGGCTGAAACTGGTAAGGGGAGGAAGGTTGGTTTTGGGACGCTTCGAGAAAGAACCGAGCACGCTGCGGCATTTCGTGTTTCTGTCTTATTGATGAGAGTACTGTTGCTGTTGCCGATTTTCCAATTTTCGACTTGTTTAAAGCGTCTTCAAATTTCTGTTCATTAGTACCATAAGGGAAAGCATATTTTGGCATTTGCATGGTAGCTTATTTCCGAACTTTTTAAATTCCGATTTTTGAATACTTGTCGATTTTGAATTCTCTTGTGTGCCGATTTGTATTGCTCGATTTACATCATGGAAGTAGATCCCATGTTCCAGCTTTATTTTGAAACGGCTATGGCCAATTTAGAATTTAGGCAGGACTTAGTCTCAGCCAATCTGAAACAAATTGTGCCGCTAACTGCTAACCGTGTTGATGTTGTAAACTAGCCTACCGATGAAATCTTCCCGTTTTGTAAGTATAGTCTTATTCATTACGCAATTTTCACATGGTTCTGAAATCAACAAGTGCGAAGCTAGAAGAAGGCATTTTCCCTTTCTTTCTTGGGGATTAAGTGTCAAGTCCAAACAAAACAATGGGCGAAATTACCGAGTGGACCAATTTTTGAATTTTGATACTAATGTGACTCTTGTAGTGAGACCTGCATCAGTTATAGGTACCGCGGCCTTCCACCTGTTCTAAATCATGTGTAGCGTCTTACTTATGACGCCTGGTTGGCGAGGCAGCTCCACACTTGGGATTTGCTAGTCCCATGGCGGCCTCACTCATGAGTTAATTAATGCGTTCTGCCGGCCGAGTTTGAGCTTGGAATTTAATTTCACACAATTTACAAGCCAATTTTTAGTGCAGGTTGTAGCAATGTAACACCGAGGTTCGCCAAATTTTACGAACGCAAAATTCTAATTTTTACTGGAGCTGTGTATCCTGGTGTACAACAGGATATGTGTCTTTAGGTTTGGGAGGTATGCCACTGCAGCCGTGCTCAGAGCATGACTCTCAATCTAGACCCAGCCATTAGTTACAGAAAAATTAAAGTATGATCCAATTTGTTTTCCAATTTACGAGCCAACTGATTTGCTTTCCGATTTACAAACCAAACAATTTGTTTTCCGATTTCTAAATAAATTATATTGCTTTCCGAGCCTTTTTCAAAAACGAATTTTTTCCGAGTCCATGAAATCTTTACAAGGCATTTTGAAACCTGAATGTGGGTGGGTTTGTTATTGTTATTCTTGACAGATTGTACCCGCGTTTGGAAGTCCCTCCTGGGATGAGGCTTTTTTTTGCGTATTTTCTGGATCATAGTAGGTCCCTGCGGTCTTGGAGGATATTGCGAATTCTTCAAGTTTTCTGTTACTGGGTTAGCAAAGGCCAACGCGTGCATTTAAGTCTGATCAACTTAAATGTGCATGAGCGTTGACCTGTTTGCGTGTTCGGCTGGTACTTGGTGCCACATGGTTTGTTGGATTTGTGTCCTTGGCTGGATACATGGATTCTAAAACGAGTCGAGCATGGGTTCATGGTCGTTACACTGTTTGTTGTTTTGGTCTTAAACGGGATTTTGGCAATAATTTGTCCCTACCAAAGTTTTCCACCTTGCGAGTACAATTTTTGATTATGGGATTCAACAAACAATACCCTGGTTTTGCACATGTGGATTTCAATCCTGGCTTTCTGAATTATGCGGCCTGTTTTCTAATTTTTGAATCTGTATATGTGCAGATTGGGATGATAAGGGCTGGCACCTCCTAACTGAGGTTGCAGAGGAGGTGGAAGAAGCTCTTTTGGCTGTCGACAAACCCAACACCCAGCTAGTGCCACTGCAGCCTGTGGATGTAGTGACGGATGAGATGTTAGCCGAGATTGCTGAAGAAGCATTGCGGGAGGAGAAAACCATTGGTGCCGTGCCGCTTGTGGAGCCAGGACCACAATGCGAGGAGGCCACCCCGTTTCAGCTACCACCCGGCATCCCACTCCCAATACCAAATAGTATAAGTCAATTGCCCGCACCGAGTTTACTGATAGAGGTAGAGCAGACTAATGATTTGTTACAGCCGAGTATGACAAATCAACAGGTGGGACCAAGTGGTGCTAGTTTAAGTCCAGTGGTTTTTGATACGAGCATTTTGAATACCACTTGCCGAGACTATGTCACACCATATGCCATATGCCGTGCCCGCACCATTTTGAGAGGTAACGTAGCTAAACAATCTGCCCAGTATAAAGGACGTGGTTCAAGACTTTGTGGAAATCCCCGCTCTAAATACGCTCATGCTCAGCCCATTAGAATCTCCTTACCAAATACTAATGCAAATTGTTCCCCAGGTACGAGTATAAGACCCCTGCAAAGGGATGATGACGATTTCAAAACCTGGACAACTCAGATGGTGGATAAATTCCTAGAGGTGGCCTGGCAACAATTGGAGGCGATGTAGGATGTGAAAACAATGATGGCAGACTTCATCCAGTTCTAGAAGGAGCAGTATAAAGGACAACCAAGTTCGGGTACAAGTGTCCAACCAAGTTCAAGTGGAAGGGAGGAGCCGATGGATGTCA
Source organism: Acanthococcus lagerstroemiae (assembly GCA_031841125.1). Classification (NCBI taxonomy): domain Eukaryota; kingdom Metazoa; phylum Arthropoda; class Insecta; order Hemiptera; family Eriococcidae; genus Acanthococcus; species Acanthococcus lagerstroemiae. The sequence continues at coordinate 13,447,228 of CM063111.1, read as the reverse complement.
CTGTCGCTCCCGGTCCCCAATATTACAAGGACGCCTGTGATAGACAAAGCCAAGCCCCAATAATTACCGACCAGGTCGCACTGATGATCAAGGAAATCACCAAGTTTGAGGCAATCACTGAGCTATGACTGTGAGGACTCCAGGTCCCAGTCTTTATTGCATTCAAGGTCGTCCTACTGTAGCCAAGAGCCGTCATCCAGGTCTTCATGTTTGTCCACCCACCGCAGCCGCAGTTAGGCATGAGATAGCCAACATAATTGTTTGCCATCCATGAGACGTTTGCACTAGGTAAGATCAGAGCCAGATATTTATGAACTGAGCTCATGTGTATAAAGGGATGGAAAAGTCTATGACATAACTGAACCAAAGGAACTAATGAACCAAATTAAAGAAATGAAATCTGCCGAGACAAGCTGGAATCCAAATTCAATCTTGAGCGAACTTGGCAATTTACGGTATGACCCATCCCGAGAACTGGCAGCCGAATTTAACGCAAAATTCAACGAATTAGTGCAGCGTAGGAATAGGCTTGAACATTTACCAAAATTACCTGAAACGGAATACAGACATTACTACTACAATGCTGTTGCAAACTATTGCGCCATACTTAAAGTACCCTTCTGGCAATACTACCAACAAATTAACAAATTGTACGATGTTGAAACTATGAAATCTTATCTTTTAAAGGAGGAGGCCATAAACAAGGCAAATCTGCCGAGTACGAGTACAAGTAAGGACATGCTGGCTGCGACTGTACATTGTTTTACCTGCGGACGAGCCGGTCACATGCAGAGTGCATGCCATTACGCAGATTTGGGCCGAAGGCGCTGTTATGAGTGCCATCAAATAGCCAGCCACAATGAGGAGGAATGCCGAGGGAGGAAGAAGGAAGCTGGTAGAGCTGAGCGTAGGGGTTGTGGATGTGGGTACATATAGCCGAGTTTTAATAAACAAAAACCGAGTAACTGGGCACCTAAAGGGAAATTTGATAACCGAGGCAAAAAGAAGAAGTCTGATGGTGATAACAAAAAGGGCAAATGGTACAAAAAGGACGGATGTAAACCAAACAAGGTTAAGGGTAAAGGCAAATTTGGTAGTGGTAGTAGTCAGAAAAATAGTAAACCGAGTGACAACCCTCCGGACACCGAGAATAAGAAATTAGGTACGTCTGTAGTTAAAAATTTTGATGTAGTCATTGCGAATTGAGCAGGGATTACCCTGAATGAAATTGGGTCTGGTAATTGGCATCCGAATTCCGAGTCCATTAAGTTTGTAGCTGATACCGGGGCCACCGAACACTTAGTGAAGTCCCGTCCCGTGTCAACCGATTTTCAATGTAGTAACGGAGATTATGTACGTAGCGCGAATAATAATAAATCTGTGGATTTAAGGCTTGATGGTCATGGTGATTTAGTTTACGGGGCTTTGTTGATGAGGGTTTCAGCGTTTATTTGGATAACAAGGTCCTCAAAATCTTTGATGAGGAGTCAGGTGAAGTGATTGTGTGTGGCAGGTATGATCCGCCCATGGGGATAGTTGAATTCGACGTATTGGGAACCAATGACTAGACCGAGATGAAATATGAAACATTTAGCTGCTCCGCACATCTAGCGACTGCCAAGTACGTGTCCTTGGTATGCGAATACAATTTGCGGTCACAAAATCAAAATCAAAACACACTACCCGGCTCTGCGTCAAAGGGAGTAGAGGTTACCGAGTCCGGTGGTGCGACTAAGGGGGCGGAGGACGCTGTTGATAATCCTCAACCCAAGGTCATCTGGAAAAGAATGCTCCTACACTGTTAGAAGATGCAGGTACAAGAAAGAATTCAGAAAATGGAAATCAACCTGTTGCTGAAGAACTAAGTTCTTCTGAAGTAAGTGAATTTCCGAGTACAAATCATGACAAACTGAATTTAATAACGAGCATTTCCTCAATAGTGAGTGTTCCAGCGTCAACTGAGTCACCAAATTCCTTAGAACTGAAATTTAAGGCTACGATTACAGATTGAAACATTGTCCAGCTTGATAACTTAGAGCCCAACGAATTGATATCCGAGTTCGAGAATGAAGCAGTATCACATAACAACATTGTGAAGAAACAACTGATGACTAAAGGTCATAGGTGTTTTCGGGCGACCACCAAAGTTACAGATTCTGTAACTTACTGTAGGTTTTGCTACAGAATGGCGTTCGGGCGACACTTCGTAACCTACAGAAAAACGTTCGGGCGAAACCTACAAGTTACTGCTTACAGAATTCTGTAGGTTTCGCTGCAGTATTTTTTTTTTGCTGCAGGTAAAAATTACAGCGAGAAGTCATGCGTGTTATCACGTTTTTGCGTTATCACTCAAGTGTACATACAAAATTCAAATTTGAAATTCAAGTATTCGAATTTTCGTGATAACAAACAACAGGTTAGGCAAAGATGACACCAGTTAACAAATACCGTTCGGGCGCGCTATCTGCAGTTTCCTACAACCTACAGTATTCTTGTTACAGTTTTCCGTAACTTAGAAGTTGCAGTTCAGTCGCCCGAAAACACCTCATATGTGGCCTCTACAGCTTGGCCACGCAAGCATGAAATATTTGAACAAACATAAGGCTAGTGACGAGTGTTTGAAAAACGTCAATTTTGATGAAAGTATATCCAAATGCGAGGTCTGCACATTGGCGAAAATAGAGCGCTAACCCTTTAAGAGCGAGTGCTGGGGAGCCACACGACCGTTACAGATTATACATTCCGACCTTATGGGAAAGATCAGTCCGCCGAGCCATCCGGGTAAAAAGGTATTCAATGTTTCGTTCATCGATGATTATTCCAGGTTAGCGGATGTCTTACACCCTGAGGACAAAAGATAAAACAGGCCGACGTTTTGAAGCGTTTATCCGTAGTACGAGAAACCTGTTTAGTGAAAACGCCGAGGTCTGTTTTTTGCGCACAGACTAGGGAACCGAGTATACTGGAAGATACATTTCTACCGTATTGGAAATGGAGGGAATTGAAAGACAACTAGCTGCTCCAGATACTCCCCAACATGCTAGCGTTGCCAAAAGATACAACCAGACACTTCAGAACAAGGTGAGAACACTGATGTTTGATTCACGCCTACCAAAGAATTCATGGGACATGGCAGTTGTGGTGGCCGTGCATGCTTACAACCAAACGCCACATTCCAGTATTGGATACAAAGTCCCGTTGAAACGATTTGCGCTGCATATACGTTGTCACATTGAGCAATTAAAATGATTTGGTTGTCTGAGTTATATCAAGATACAACAAGTACCAGAGTCAAAGTTTTCCGACCGAGGTTTATAAGGCATATTAGTTGGATACACAGATACAGCGTACCAAATCTTGCATCCAGAATCAGGAAAAATCTACAAATTAAGAAATGTCCGCTTCAATAAGAACTTGGCTTATGGAGATAAGTTTGGACCTGTTGCCATCAAAGATTGGCCTGAACAAGAAATTCCAAATCCAACCAGAACAGATAAAACATGGTTTGACAAGTTAATTGCCCAAGAAGAAATCTATCTCCATCTCTCTCTATCTCTTATCTCCATCTCTATCTCTACTTTCTATATTTCTATCTCTCTATCTATATTTCTATCTCTGTCTCTATCTCTATCTCTCTCTATCACTATCTCCATCTCTCTATCTCTATCTTTTTATCTTAATCTATATCTCTATATCTCTATCTTGATTTCTATTTTTCTATCTCTATCTCTATTTTTTCTATCTCTATCTCAATTTTTTCTATCTCTGTCTCTAAGTTTCTATCCCTATCTCTATTTTTGTATCTCTATTTTTGTATCTTATCTCTGTTTTATATCTCTATTTTTCTATCTCTATCTCTATTTCTATATCTCTATTTTTGTATCTCTATTTCTGTATCTCTATCTCTATCTCTGTTTTTGTATCTCTATCTCTATTTTTGTATCTCCATCTCCTTTTTGTGTCTCTATCTCTTTTTTGTATCTCTATCTGTTTTTTGTATCTCTATCTTTTTTTGTATCTCTATCTCTGTTTTTGTATCTCGATTTTTGTATCTCTAATTTTCTATTTTGTATCTCACTTTTCCTATTTTTGTGTCTCTATCTCTATTTTTGTGTCTCTATCTCTATTTTTCTGTATCTTTCAATATTTTGCTTTATCTATCTCTATTTTTATCTTATCTGTCTTTTTTCTATTCTACTATCTATTTTTCTATTTTATCTATTTTTATCTCTATCTTTTTTTTCTATCTCTATCTCTTTTTTGTACTCTATCTTTTTTTCTATCTCTATCACTATTTTTCTATTTCTATCGCTGTTTTTGTATCTCTATTATTGTATCTCTATCTCGATTTTTGTATCTAATTTTCTATTTTGTATATCTCCTTTCCTATTTTTGTATCTCTATCTCTATTTTGTGGCTCTATCTCTATTTTTCTATATCTATCTCCATTTTGCTATCTATATCTTTCTCTATTATCTTTCTCTATCTCTATTTTTTCTATATCTGTCTCTATTTTCTATTTCTACCTCTATTTTTCTATTTATACCTCTATTTTTCTATCTCTATCTATATTTTCCTATCTCTATCTCTGGTTTTCTATCTCTATTTTTTATCTTTTCTATCTATCTCTTTCTATCTATCTCTTTTTTTATTCTATTTTTCTATTTTGTATCTCTATCTCTTTGTTTCTATCTTTTTGATCTATCCATTTTCTTCTCATTTTTGTATCTCATTTATTTTGTATCTCTTTCTCATTTTTGTATCTCTATTCTTTTTGTATCTCTATTCTTTTTTTATCTCTATCTATTTTGTACCCTATCTCTTTTTGTATCTTATCTCTTTTTTGTACTCCTTTTTTGTATTCTATCTCATTTTTTTTTATCTCTATCTCTATTTTGTATCCATCTAGTATCTCATTCTATTTTTATCTTTATCTCTTTTTTTATTCTCATTTTTTCGTATCTCTATCTCTTTTTTTCTATCTCCATCTCTATTTTTGTATCTTTATCTCTGTTTTTGTATATCTATCTCTATTTTTGAATCTCTATTTCTATTTTTGTATCTCCATCTCTTTTTGTATCTCTATCTCTATTTACGTATCTCTATCTCTATTTTTGTATCTCTAATTTTCTATTTTCTATTTCTACCTCTATTTTTCTATTTCTACCTCGATTTTTCTATCTCTATCTCTATTTTGTATCTTTATCTCTGTCCTTGTATCTCTTTTTTGTATCTTCTTTTTTGTAACTCTTTTTGTATCCTATCTCATTTGTATCTCTATCTCCATTTGTATCTCTATCTCCATTTTGTATCTCTATCTTGTTTTTGTATATCTATCTTATTTTAATCTCTATTTCTTTTTGTATCTCATCTCTTTTTGTATCTTATCTCTTTTTTATCTTATCTCTTTTTTATTTTTTGTATCTCTTCCTATCTTTACTCATTTTTGTATCTTATTCTATTTTGTACTCTTTATTTTCTTTTTTACCTTCTTTTTCTCTATCTTTTTTATCTTCTCATTTTTTTCTCTACATTTCTATTTTTTTCTTTATTTTTTATTCATCATTTTCCTCTATTTTTTATCTCTATCTATTTTTTCTATTTACCTCTTTTTTTATCTATCTATTTTTTCCATTTTATTGTTCCTCATTTCTATTTATTTTTTATCTATCTTTTTTTCCTATCTTTTTTTTTTTATTCTTTTTTTGTCTCTATTTTATTCTATCTTTTTCTATCTCTTATTTTTGTATCTCTATCTCTATTTTTGTATCTCATCTTTTTGTATCTATCTCTTTTTGTATCTCTATCTCTTTATTTTGTATCTCATCCTATTTTTACTCTATCTCTTTTTGTATCTTATTTTTTATCTCTATTTTGTTCTTTTGTTTTATCTCTATTTGATCTCTATTCTTTTTGTATCTCTATCTTTTTGTATCTACTTTTTGTACTCTATTCTTTTTGTATCTCTATTTTGATCACTATTTATCTTTTTTGTATCTCTTTTTTATCTCTATTTTTTTATTCTTGTATATCTATCTCTATTTTTGTATATCTATCTCTTTTTTTATCTCCATCTCTATTTTGTATCTCTATCTCTATTTTGTATCTCTATCTCTTTTTGTATCTCTATTTTTCTATCTTCTCTATTTTTTTGATCTCTATCTCTTTTTTATTTCTATCCATTTAGTTCTCTATCTCTTTTTTGATCTCATCTCTTTTTTGTTCTCTTTTTTGTCATCTCTTTGTTTTCTTTTTTTATCTATCTCTATTTTTCTTCTCTTTTTTTATTTTATCTCTTTTTTTGTATCTCTATCTCTATTTTTGTATTTATTCTTTTTTTATCTCTATCTTTTTTATCTTTTTATCTCTTTTTTGTATCTCTATCCTATTTTTGTTCTCTTCTTTTGTATCTCTATCTTTTTTATTCTATCTATGTTTGTTCTATCTCTATTTTGTATCTCTATCTCTATTTTTCTATCTCTATCTCTATTTTCTATCTTATCTCTAGTTTTCTATCTCTATCTCTAGTTTTCTATCTCTATTTTTGTATTTTCAACTCGATTGTTGTATCTCTAATTTTCTATTTTGTATCTCTAATCTTCTATTTTGTATCTCTAATCTCTATTTTGCATCTCTATTTTTCTATATCTATCTCTATGTCAATTAAAAATATTGACAGATATACAAAAATAGAAAATTAGAGATACAAAATAGAAAATTAGAGATACAAAATAGAAAATTAGAGATACAAAATAGAAAATTAGAGATACAGAAATAGAAAATTAGAGATACAGAAATAGAAAATTAGAGATACAAAATAGAAAATTAGAGATACAACAATCGAGTTGAAAATACAAAAATAGAGATAGAAAACTAGAGATAAAAACTAGAGATAGAGATAGAAAACTAGAGATAGAGATAGAAAAATAGACATAGTGATACAAAAAAGAGATAGAGACACAAAAAAGAGATAGAGATACAAAAAAGAGATAGAGATACTAGGG
>CM063111.1:13219822-13439724 GCA_031841125.1 Acanthococcus lagerstroemiae | reverse complement strand
TTCTTCTAGCTTCGCACCTTCGCACTTGTTGATTTCAGAACCATGTGAAAATTGCGTAATGAATAAGACTGTACTTGCAAAACGGGAAGATTTCATCGGTACGCTAGTTTACAACATCAACACGGTTAGCAGTTAGCGGCACAATTTGTTTCAGATTGGCTGAGACTAAGTCCTGCCCAAATTCTAAATTGGCCATAGCCGTTTCAAAATAAAGCTGGAACATAGGATCTACTTCCATGATGCAAATCGAGCAATACAAATCGGCACACAAGAGAATTCAAAATCGACAAGTATTCAAAAATCGGAATTTAAAATGTTCGGAAATAAGCTACCACGCAAATGCCAAAATATGCTTTCCCTTATGGTACTAATGAACAGAAATTTGAAGACGCTTTAAACAAATCGAAAATTGGAAAATCGGCAACAGCAACAGTACTCTCATCAATAAGACAGAAACACGAAATGCCGCAGCGTGCTCGGTTCTTTCTCAAAGCCTCCCAAAACCAACCTTCCTCCCCATACCAGTTTCAGCCAAATTTGAATGCGCAGAGCGCTACAGACAGCTCCTTTGTCTAAAACGTGTTGTTGTTGCTGCTGCCGGCTTACCCGGCCGCTTATCATTGTACTAGGTTCTCAGAGATTTACCAATTGCTAGAATGTTCTGGAAATAGCATGAGTTGCGGGAAAAGGAGGCCGATGATGAAGTTCGGACTGTGTGAATACTAGCAACGTATTTTTCGTCGTACTGGGTATCCCTCTCTCTGTTGGAACATAATTCGATCCTTTTCTAGCTTGTTGGGCCCCTATGGTTGCGTACGCATTCAACACAGCATTTCTCGGAAACTGCATGGTGGATAGATAGTGAACTCGGACTCGTGTGCCGGATTGCTGTATTAGTGAGCACATGTATAGACTTTGAGAGTGTGTGATCTTGACTCGCTATCCACCATGATGAAACTGCGTAGTAGCAATTTTGGTTCTAGAAAGTACGAAACTAAAAGGGGAACGGCAAAGGGCGGTTTCAGCATCTGATGCCAAAAACCTGGTGCTTGCAAGCAAAGAAAGAAAGGCCTTGACAGAACGAATTCAAAATTGGCAAATAATTCGGCTATACAAATCGGAAAACAATTCGTCAGTAAAATTCCGGATTTTATTATTATAGACGGCCGTCTCGGCATGCTGTGACCTATGGCTGAAAATGCACATTAGCACGAAGAAATGCACAGGTACACAAACACATTCAAGGTTAACTAAAATACAAATATTAGGCGCCTTAAAATATACATGCATGCGTCTATGGAATAACAGCAGAAGCGTGCAGATCCGCTGGTCGGTATCTAAGTGTGAATCTACTTATTCTATGAGCGCTCATGTAAAATAATTGGTGTAATTACTCGACTTACGACCTTTACTCGCGCAGAGGAAGCATGCTGTCGGCTGGGCCCATAACCTGATAAGATATGCTGATTGTAAGGAAGCTCACCGACTCCATAAACGCAATAACGACACAAGTATTTATTAACTCGGAAACATTGTAATTGAATATCAAACACAGGAGGGTTACATCGTAACCTAACATCGTACTCGAACTTGTACAGAGCGGTAAAACGTACTAACTGGTACTAGCGTAACAAGAGGAACGATTGTAGCTACTGGGCGCACCACAGCAGGGCTGCCAACTTAACACAAAATTTTCAAATGATAGACTGTTCCTTACTAAATTTTTCACACCAAGTTCGAATTCGGTGATCAAATTTTCCAGTGTGGCTCCTTTGCCAAGAAACACATATTTGAAAACACTTTTGTGTCTGCGCCTTCGATGCGTTGGATATGCAACACATCGTGCAAAATTTGAACCCATTGCTCTTGCTTATTGGTGCGAATTCTATTGCAGATCCAGCCTATTTAGGGCGTTTCCATAATTTTCAAAAATGAGCGATATTGCCGAGATGTGGTCAAAAAGGGTCAACAAATGACTTCTGCACAATTTTGACAACGGATTCGAATTCGCCTCGAAAATTCTGTAGGAGTCATTTTTTGACCCCTTTTTAACCACATCTTGGCAATTTTGCTCGTTTTTGAAAAAAAAAAAAAGAAAAAGAAACGCCTTAAATTGGTTAGATCTGCAATACAGTTCGCACCAATAAGCAAGAGCAATGGGTTCGAATTTTGCGCGATGTATGGCATATCCAATGCGTCAAAGGCGGTAACACGAAAATGTTTTCAAATTCGTGTTTCTCGTCAACGGAGCCACACCGCCAAATTTGATCACCAAATTCGAACTCGACGTGAAAAACTGAGTCATCAGCACCAGCGCCGACGCCGAAGCTCTCCAAAAAATTTTTCACCCCAAAAAGTTATGATGTACAGTACGGAGACATTTTGAAATATCAAAAATTTCAAACTAAAGACTGTTCCTTACTAAATTTTTTACACCAAGTTCGAATTCGGTGATCAAATTTTGCGGGGTGGCTCCGTTCCCAAAGAACACAAATTTGAAAAAAATTTTGTGTTTGCACCTTCGATGCGTTGGATAAGCAACACATTGCGCAAAATTTGAACCATTGATGTTGCATATTGGTGTGAATTTTATTGCAGATCCAACCAATTTAAGGCGTTTCTTCTTTTTTTTCCAAAAACGAGCAAAATTGCCGGCAAGGTGTGGTCAAAAAGAGTCAAAAAATGACTCCTGCACAATTTCCAAGACGAATTTGAATCCGTTGTCAAAATTGTGCAGGAGTCATTTCTTGACACTTTTTGACTACATCTTGGCAATTTTGTTCCGTTGTCAAAATTGCGCAGGAGACTTTTTTTGACCACATCTTGGCAATTTCGTTCATTTTTGAAAATTATGGAAACGCCTTAAATAGGTTGGATCTGCAATACAATTTGCACCAATAAGCAAGAGCAATGGGTTCGGATTTTGCGCGATGTGTGGCATATCCAACGCGTTCAAGGCACTAACACAAAATGTTTTCAAATTTGTGTTTCGCGGCCACGGAGCCACACTGCCAAATTTGATCACCGAATTCGAACTCGGCGTGAAAAATTCAGTAAGAAACAGTCTTTAATTTGAAATTATTGATTTTTCAAAATTTTTCCATACTGTACATCATGACTTTTTATGAACAAAAAAATTTTCGGAGACCTTTGGCGTCAGCGCTGGTGCTGATGACTAAATTTTTCACGTCGAGTTCGAATTCGGTGATCAAATTGGGCGGCGTGGCTCCGTTGACGAGAAACACGAATTTGAAAACATTTTTGTGTTTGCGCCTTTTACGCATTGGATATGCCATACATCGCGCAAAATTCCAACCCATTGCTGTCGGTCCAAAGAAACACTCGAAAATGTGGTCAAAATGGGTTTTAGAATGACTGTATCCCAATTTAGACAACGGATTCGAATTCGTCTCGAAAAGTTGAGCAATTAGTACCAGCCCTGACGCCGAAGGTGTCCGAACTTGTTTTCCCTCCAAAAAATGCATAGGATGCGCATAATAAATTTTTAAACTTCGAAAAAATCAGAAGTTTTGAATTAAAGACTGTCTTCAACTCAATTTTCTACGCTGAGTTCAAATTCGGTGTTTAAATTCGGTGGCGATGCTCCGTTGCCGAGATGAACTACCAAATATGATAACGCCTTCAACACGGTGAACATGCAACACATAGCGCACTAGTAACAAAAAAAGTCCTTCATAACAATCAGTTTGGGTATATAAAGAAAAAATCCACAGAAAAAGCAATCCATAAATGTCTTGAAACTATTGAAAAGTATAAAAATGAATTAAATTACAAAATTATAATACTAATTAGTTTTGACATCAGTGGCGCCTTTGATTCAATTAAATGGTCGTCAATTTTAGAAAGCCTAAAACAAAATAAACTACAGAATAACATAATAAATATTGTCAAAAACTTACTAGAAAACAGAGAGATACGATTTTATAATAATAAAGAAATTGTACATAGTCAAAAACTAAAGGCAGGTGTACCACAGGGATCTGCGCTATCACCCACCATCTTTAATATTGCGATGGCCAAAGTACACCACAATTTCAACACTGGTAAAAATATGGAATTAATCAGCTATGCTGACGACATACTGCTAATAGCTGGAATGTGTAACAACAATGATATAAATACAATAAACAGGGGAATTGAAACAATCTATAATACATTGAAAGAATTTGGATTAAGCCTAAACCCAGAAAAAACAAACGCAATCCTAATAACTAAGAAACACAATAAAGAAACAATGAAGAAGGACATCGAAAAACTGTTAAAGCTCAACAATACAAATCTAAACTTTCAGAAGGAAATGAAATACTTAGGTATGATATGTGATGAAAACTTAAACTTCACCAGTCATGTGAATTATATAATACAAAAAATTAAAAAATACTATAGCAGGATAACAGCTTTATAAAACAATACTTTCGGACTAAATTTCACGGACAGAAAAATCTTATATACGGCACTATTTAGATCTATTGTGGAATATGGCAGCACAATATACTACCCTAAACTGAGCAACAGCAACAAAAATAAAATCAAAAAGGAACAGAGGAAAATATTATTAAACGTCATATCAGCCTACAGAACAGTATCTTATTCGGCAACGAATGTCATTGCAGGAATTCTGCCTATTGAACTACAAATTGAAAAAACCAACAACGTTAAAAAAATTAAATGGTCTGGCATACGTGAGAAGGAGAAAAAAATAAAAATCAGGGATATTAATAAAAGATATATTGACGTTTGGCAAAAACAATATGAAACAGACCAAACTGGTAGGAGAACCTTCAAATTAATCCCAAATATAGAGTACAGAATTAAAAACAAAGATCTGAAACCAAACTTTTATCTCACACAATTTCTAACAGGTCACGGAAACTTTGGTGAATATCTGAAAAGATTCAAAATTAATGAAATCGATAAATGTCTAAAATGCAAAAAAAAAAAAAAAAAAAACCGACTCGCCAGATCACACATTTTTGAGCTGTCCAGCATTCAAAGAAATACGGAAAAAGTTTGGAATAAAAAACAGTTATAACCAATGGTTCATAAACAAAACAAAAACAATAAATACAATAAATTTATTATGTAGGCAAAATTATGAAAAATAAAAAATAAAGAAAAACCCAACAGTTAATCCGACCCTTCCTTCGATGTTCATATTATAATTTACAAAGCATGTAGTTTTAGAGGATAGATTACATTAAGTTTTAATTTAAGTTGAATAGTTTTGTCGGTTATATGTATAATGTTCCTGTGATGACCCGATGACTACGGAAAAACCAAGATTGGTAAAAGTAGTCCTCGGGTCAATACAAATCACACATGTACTTTAAAAAAAATAAATAAAAAATAAAATGTAAAATAAAATAAAAAAAAATACGACTGATAAACCGCGAAAAACTTTTGATTGGAGATAACTGGAGGGAAACGGTTTGAAATTTCTGATAGAGGAGACAATTTTGAATAAAACTGTCTCTTCACCCACAGTAAAAAAAATTTTTGCCTCCAAAAAGACATGATGTATGTATTAGGTAAGTATCTAGAAATTCGCAAAATTTTCAGAAGTACAAAATTTTGAATTAAAGATAGTTTAATACGCGATTTTTTACGCTGAGTTCGAATTCATTGTCCAAATCTGACGGCGACGCTCCGTTGCCGAGATACACTCAAAGATGTGGTAACGACTCCAACACAGTGAACATGCAACACATAGCGTACTAAAGCGAACTGATAAATCGCGAAAAACTTTTGATTGGAGCTCACTAGAGCGAAACAATTTGAAAATTCAGATAGAGGAGAAAATTTTGAATAAGACTGTCTCTTCGCCCACAAAAAAATCTTTTTCGCCTCAAAAAGAACATGATGTATATGTATGGAGAAATACACAAAATTTTCAAAAATCGAAAATTTTGAATTAAAGACTGTTTCCTACTCAATTTTTCACGCCGAGTTCGAATTCGGTGTTCAAATTTTGCGGCCAGGCTCCGTTGCCAAGAAGTAGTTATACCGGGTCTTTGACCCAATATACCTACAGGTAGACGTACCCGATAAAAATCATTATCCAAGGTAGGTACACAGTAAAATGTATCACCCCAGAACTTTATAGATTTTACCAAGTATTAAAAACGTGATGGATGCTACTCACCAATCTGTCTAGAAATTGATATCATTTTCACAGAAAACGCAACTCAAAAATCTACACGGTCTTCACCCCACTTACTTATATGTACTCGTATTTCTCCCCGAAAATGAATATCAATACCAGAGAAAATACACTTTAAAAAATTACCACGTAAGCGTACATAGTCAACGTGCAGGCAAAAATAATATGAATATTTAACGCTTATTTAACCTTTCTCAGACAGAAATCACCGCACATAATTTCTTATTTTCCGCGAAATTTTATATAATGGTCGATGATTTTCATTTTAACAATCGTGGATTTCAAATTTTATTCACTTCCTAAAAGTCCATAATTCAATCAAATCAAAATTAAAAATATAATACATCTTTAAATTCTTTTCAAGGAGTATCTGTGAGTTCAGTAAGAATTCCTATTTCAAGGTAAATTTTCATCTATTCTCATAAGATTTTTCAAGACCAAATTTTTTCTCATGTTCTCAAAACACTCAATGAAAATAGTTCAAAGCATTTTCATAAAATTTTTCTGGACTAGATCAATTACCTTTTCATCTATTTTCAAGAAAAAACGAACACATCAGAATGAACAAAACATGTATTTTTTTCAATTGTTTTTGTTACATTACAAAATCTTATATTAATCTATCAAAAAAGTACTAGGTATGTACATTCTCATTCCAGTTATTTCCTCGTCAAGTTTATTGTTTGTTTTTTACGGCCTACATTGGAGATAATGTCTCTGCACGAAACATATGCCGCTACCGGCGCTCAACGATAAGTGCATCATATAATCACGGAAGTCTTCGAGTTTTGGTTGAAATTTGAGGGATTTGAAAAAATATTTCAAGTTATACAAATATTTTCATGACTCGTACCATGTAAAATTTGAATTTTTCCTTCGAGCAAAATTCATATATTTTTCCCAATTTCATACACCAAACTAATTTATCTGGTATATGACATTTTTTTAAATAATGTTTTTCAGGTAAAACTTCAAGAATTTGCTAGAAAATTCGCGTGCCCTGTTAAATTACGATATTCGATCAAAATATTCCCTATGTGTTATTTATCATCTCTTGATGAATCTCTACGCAAACAAGCGGATCTGAATTCAAAATTTCTTAAATTAGCGAATCCGTCTCGAGAGCGAAATTTCTCGGCCAAATTGTCCGACAACTGAATCAAATCGTTTCAAAATCAGATGATGTAAAAAAACAGCAATTTAAAAGTACATGGAACCGATTGAAAACAGTTAAATTCGGATTGTCAAAGATTGGTTTGTCGGCCTCAAAACCTCTTGAAACTGTACTGGTTTCATTATGTGAAGCTCAAGGAGAAGTCGATGCGGAAATTGTATACAATGGACAAAGATCGTATTGGGAGGGTCGACCTGCAGAGTTGGATGAAGATATAAAAATTCTAAATAAGTTATGTACATGTTCCATAGACTACCTGCTAGCGGACGAGGAATTTTCAAGTAATAGTGTCAAAGAAGTTGAATACCTGCGTGATTTCTTCAAAGTGAAGACAGATTCAGTAGATGACACAAAACATTACAAATTATGTTTTTGGGTTCTCTCAACGGTAACCGATATTGAAATTCAAAATTTACTGACAAAAATTGAAAGCCGGTGGCCAAACCTTACTCGCGCACAACGAATTGACTTATATAGCAAAAACTATTTGCAATTGTTTAATATCGTTTCCTGTAAGAGAATCAGTTCTCTATGGGATCAACTCGATGGCTTTTGTCTAAGCCCTGCAGCCTACAGCTGACCAGTCGCAGCGATGTTTGAAGGTGACAGACCTGTGTGTCCTAGCTTACCCTATCAAGACGCTGGAATTTCCTCCCTACCTTTTTTTGGTCTGTTTGTCTTCGTGGAATGTAAAAACGTTCTCTCTGAGAGTCTGAAAATAAATGACTATTAGCTTTGAAAGATTTCGAATTTCTTATAAGTAGTTCTCGAATTTCTTATATGGTACCAGATCCGTGGTTCAACAAAACGGAAAACTCTGATAGTGAGTAAGTAATGAATTTTACTATCTTGAACCTGAAGCAAGGTTCTCACCACCTGTTGCACGTGGTATCCGACAAAATGAAATTAATGTATACACCGGTCTAATGTTAAAATTAGACCTGATGGGTAGTTATCAAAATTCGCGCAGGATCACAGTAACTGTTTCACCAGTTCAGTTTAATACATGTTATTGTTCTGAATATAGTCTTAAATTAAACATATCAACTCTACAGAACATATTATGGCAAAAGATATGGACCCTAAACTCATTAAAGGAATGAAATTAACTCTCAAAGATGAAACTGTCCAGTAGCGAGAGTGGGATGATGAGAATACAGACTACACTGTGTGGTTAAGTAAATTACGTGCTGAGCTTGCCCAGTATGAGATTCTTGACACAATTGATGAGTTGGTTCCTACACCTACTGGTTTAATTAAGATGGAACTAGAGTATCGTCAGACTATTGCGCGAAACATGATTATTGGGCGACTTGACAAACATCATGTGAAACAGGTCTACCAGCTAACGAACCCGAAGAGAATAATTGAACGTTTGAGTACATTGAGAGATACAAAAACAACTCTCAGGCGCGTCAAACACAGAGAGAGAGTTGACTAGTAAGTTGACTAGTATGGTATATGAACCATCAAAAGAGAGTGCGACCGACTTTATATCTGGAGATACGACGAAAAGGTAGCCGACTTAGCGAAACACAAAGAGTGGCCAGATGAGGAAAAGAAAGACAGCTTTCTGAATGCAGTCGAAAGTGTTTACCCTGAAGTTGCGACCAAAGATGCCATATCAAATGGCAAAATTACTTTTGATCAAGTAAAAGGATTCTTCCTGGCTGCAGACGCTAGAAAAAAGGAAGCTGATAATAGGAAAGACGGCGGTTCTAATGCAGGTGTACTCTCAGTGCGTGCGAAAAAGGGTGACAAGGGAGCAGTTTTTGAAACCAAAAAAAGTGGCGTTCAGCAGGTTATGAAACAAAACACAATATTGAAGGCTATTTTTAAATGGGATAGAGCAGGTTTTGGCACAAAATAATATCACTATTGAATTCGCAAGGTCCAAAAATAGTTAGTCACAAACAAATCTCTTTTTTTTTTGGTTTTGGCGTTTAGCAGGTTTTGGAAATAAGCGGCTCAAATGTGTGTTGTATGTTACTTTGATGAAATAACATGCACAACAATCGAACAATTTGTGTGTTTACAAAGGTTACTGACTACGGATGCTGCAACAATTTTCGATTTACTTAACAGTGTTCTGAATGAGTTGGGTGCTTCTAGGCAAGATGTCGTTTCTGTTTGTTTCGATGGAACTTCTGCAATGTCTGGTCATTTAAGCGGCGTCCAAACTCGATGCAAAGAGATTAATCCACGAATTCTGTACGTTCATTGCTACGCACATTGTCTCAATCTGGTTTTAGTGGATACGTGTAAAGTTGAGGCAAACAATCGAGTAGTATTTGATTTTTTCGGCGTCGTGCAATTTCTTTACTCCTTTATCGAAGGAAGTCCGACTAGGCACGCTACTTTCGAACATATTGCTAAGAGTGTCGGAATCAAGATAAAAACTTTGAAATCCCTAACAACTACACGATGGGCATCGTCGCGCTGAAGCAGTTTCTGTCGTGAAAAACAATTTACCAGTTATAATTCAAACACTTGTGGAAATGTGTAAAAATTCAAATTATGCTGATGCCAGGGCAAAAGCTAAAGGTATTTTACATCAAATAAAATCATTCCAATTTCTCTTCTGTTTAGAAATGGATTCGCCAATCCTGATTACAATCTTAATAACCAGTACATCACTTCAAGATCCGAATTTGAACCTTTGGAGTGCATATAATAACGTGAAACTTCTCCGAGCGTCTTTGGTAGCCCGTAGAAATGAAAATTATCCTAACGATATAAATAGCTTCTCACGTATATTTCAATTGGTAACCGAACAGTGTGAAGAACTAGGTATTGAGATCCCACCAATCAGATTGAATACCAGGAAGGTATCAAGAAGAATTGATTCAAATCCTAGTAATCAATTTCTGTACGAAAGTAAGGAGCAAGAAATGCGAATCTGCACGTATTACCCTTTCTTAGATGCACTGATATCAGGAATTGACGAACGTTTTTCTCAAGAGACCAACGAAGTTATTGAAGCTATGAGTAACTTATTTACCCTGACGATATCACCGTTTTGAGCAGAAAATTTCAGTTCCCAGTTGAAAGACTGGAAGCTGAATTAACCATTCTTCAACAAGATCAAACTACACCAGCCAAATTCGAAAAAACTAAAACAAGACTGCTTGTCGATAATTGGATCCGATGGATGAGTGAATTGAACCGAGGTACGACGTATTCGACTTTCAATATGTTATTGGTAGAATTTACGACTATTCCAGTAACGAGCTATTCTTGTGAACGTGGGTTCTCAAAATTAGTTCATGTGAAATCTAAATTACGTGTCACGATGACCAAAGACAGATTAAACAACCTCATGCTGCCATACATCGAACAGACATTAGCCAAGAATGTCGACATCGAAGCTGTTATCGATGACTTTAAAGCAACAAAAAAACGGCAGCTTTGCCTTTAAATTGTTATTTTATTTTTATTCTAGACTCTAGATTATTTTTTTGTTCCTTTTTTCTTTTTCATGATGTTTTGAATTGAATTAAATATAATTTCATTTCTTCGAGTTTTGAATTTTTGATTGAAATCAAATATTTTGAAATTCTAGTAGCAGCAGGTAGGTAAAAAAAAAATTTCATTGGGTAGGTACCTGCCTGAAATTTTTGGCACAGGCACACCTATATGCCAGTTAGACAAACACGGTCCTGGAATTGACCCACCGAGTGATTGTCAACTCACGAACTCATCGCAGGTAAACTAGTAATTAATTAGAAGTACGAAACAATATACAAATCATTCCACAAAACGAGATGTGTTCTACAATGAAAATTTTTCCTAGATTTTACAAAAGGTAAGTCAACTTTCAATCGTAGATCTCAGAAAATGAAAAAAAAAATTAATAGATACGATGAAGTTTTTGCATCAAATTATTCATTTTCATGATGCTGACTACGCCGTATGAATACTGTTCATTCGTAGATTATTTCATGAAAAATGAGAAAAAAATCGACACACGAAGAATTGTTACCTCACAATATTTTGTAGAGGTCTTGAGAACACTATCTCGATAGACGGATTTTTTATACAAAGGTTACTAAGAGTATAAACCGAAAATGGCTTCCATATTCAACTCATTAAGACTCGGAAATAACGCGAATGCGAAAAAAACTAAAACCTCATTATCAACTACGAATTTTTAAAAGCATTGAAACGGGTAAGTTGACTTTCAATCATACATTCCGAAAATGAAAAAAATCGATCGATAGGGCGAACTTTTTACCTCGAATACCACCCAGATCCCTCATGAAGCTAAATAACGAATACCATTCAGGTCTCTCATGAATCTAAATAACAATCATTCGTACACCAATTTTATGAAAAAAATGAACGAAAACGTCGACTATCGAAGTTCAAATCAATCGACACATGACTCAAGAAAATCTGAATGAATTTCGTAATTTGAATAAACCTTATCACACGATATTTTGTCGACAAAAAGTCGAAATATTCTACTCAACAATCACAATAAAAACTCGTACAAGAAGAAACTGAGACCTCATTTTCAGTTACAAATTTTTACGTAGAAATTCGCTCATACAAATCTATTGAGGTTTTCCTAGACAATATTGTGTCAAAGTATGTTAATATAGATCATATGAAAACTCGATTAGAATGATAGAGCGAATCATTCTACAGAACAAGTTCATAATCTCTCAATTTAGTGTTCTACGATAAAGATTTTCCCTAGATTTTAAGAGAGGTAAGTCAACTTTCAATCATAGATTTCGGAAAATAAAAAGAATCAAACGACCCGATGAACTTTTTACATCGAATACGACCCAGATTCCTCATAAATCATTCGTACACCAATTTCATGAAAAAATGAACGAAAATGTCGACTATCGAAGTTCAAATCAATCGACACATGATCTCGAGAAAATTTGAATGAATTTCGTAATTTGAAGAATACTTATCACAGGATATTTCGTCGACAAATGGGATGAATAAACGATACGATTCGATAAATAAATTTGTGACACGAGGAATCTGAAATGGCTTTCGTATTCGGCATATTATGGCTCAGAACGCGTACAAGAAGACGCTATTTTCAGCTACATGCGTTGAAAAACTCAAGATCTAGAAATAAAAAAACGATGCACCGAAATTCATCCATATTTACTCGAAAAGGGTAGAAGAACGACTCGATAAGCTGATTTACGAAACTAAGCATCAGGGAAGCTAAATTTTGAATCGATTCTCAAAATACTAGATTGAAAAAACATCGATTTCGTAAAAAGTCGAGAGATTATTTATTTTTATAGAACGAATAATTCGTATGTCTCATTCACACGTTTTGAGATGAAAATGAAGGATAGAATTTTAATTCAAAAACTCATCATGAACTAGAGATTAGAAGAATTCCAAACGAATATATTACACCTTATAGCACTATGATTCGAAGAATAACAGTAAAAAGGTTGAGTAAAATAATTTACCAATTCGTTTTTCAGACCGTGTCTCTCATCGCGAAGTATTTTGCATTTCAATAAGATTTTCTCCATTACTTGTGTGCACAGCAGTGATCGCACCATGTCTGCATTCCAGGTTTCAGTAGTTCCCATTATAATTTTTAATTCCTTTAAAAATTAATATAGCAAGTATTATTGAAGCTGAGAAAATAAATTTTGACGTATTTTCACATCAATCCATGTTTTCTTACAGCGTCAACTTCCTTTTTTATTGTGTCTGAGTCAATCGGTGGTGACAGACTACGCTTCGGTTTTTTAGTGTCGGTACCTATTGGATAAAAAATAAATAATGTAAGTAGTGAATGACATGAACAAAAATCGAATTCTAAATATTGAATCAGCGTATTTTATAGGGCTATGCGACGATTGATCAGAACCAGATCTATCTAACATGTTCAAATCGTTTGTACATGAATAATCAGACTTTAGTGAACGTTCAACATTTCAGGTGAAGCGTAACTGTTATTTCTATGCTCAAAATAATGGTAATTTATATTTCTCATCCGTTACGTACTTCATGAATCATAATCGAACACACTCATCTCATCTCTCATGAATGTAATCGAACAGCAATTGAGTACGTCTTTCATAGTGAATTACGAAAAGTTTACGAATACGTCAGAAAAATCGTTCTTCACTAGATATCGAATCAAGTACTCAAACTCAATAAATTCCAAATTCATACAGCTGCGTACAAACATGACGGCCATTTTTGTATTCGTGTTATAATAGAGGCACTTGATTAATGAATGAGGACTCAAACCACTGATGGACCTAATGAGAAAATAAACTACGTAATATTTAAAGAATGGAACTTACTTTCATCACCCACTTTACTAAAACCAATGGTTACGATCGATAGTAACAGATCCAAGCTTCGACCATCGGATGGTCGAAGGATCCAAGATCTGATCGTGAGAGGTGAGATGCGCATGGTATCCTTACTGCAGCACCACAGCCTTGCAGCCAGTTGGCAGCATTCGAGATTCAATCTGTGAGCCAGAGAGCGCTACTGAAAAATAGCCACTACAATGGAACCTCAAATGCAGAACCTCCCTTTTACCTCAGCTTGAGGGCGCGTGATATAATCTGAGTTGCTGTTTTTGCTGTCAACCAGTGTTGTTAGACATAACAAAACAAAATGACAAAATGACAATTGAATTTTAGGAATTTTGTCATAATGACAAAACCATTTCTCAGTTTTGTCATATTATGACAAAATGGAAATGACATAACAAAAAAATGAATCAATGACAAAACAATTTTGTCATTCCAATACGTTGGTGGAAAAGAACAAGGATCAAGAAGTTGAGGGAGACTAGAAGAACATGGAACTAGTGTCTTAGAAAATTTATGTAAACCAACCTATGCATTAGGTCCTGTTTCTCAGACACTTTTAGTTAAAGAAGTGATCAGCCATCAGCCATCAGTCAAAACTTAAGAAGTCAACCCAAGCCAAAGGAGTGATCACGTATGATTTACTGTAAGCGTGTAGCAAACTTCAACTATCATTAAGTCGATTAGAAATTCACTTTCAATGAAAATTTGTCCTAAATTCGACTGCATCATCACCAAAAAATTAAATTATAATCAGTTCTACAGGCAGAATAATTTTTACTCGTTTTTTTACACTACTAAAGATAGCAGTGTTTCTATTTGAAAGTACACAACATGGTCACTCACTCATTTTCACCCGCTAACAACCGGGCACCGCGCAGGCAATTTTGCAGCGCACTCTAGTGCAGGTTTAAATCCCAATTTCTTTTTAGCCTCCAAGTATGCAACCTTTGTTAAAATAACATTGGTGATTGGTAGGATTGGATTGGATGTAAAAATAGTAAAATACCTGAAAATTTGTGGATATGACAAAATAATTTTGTCATGACATAACAAAATTATGAAAAAACAAAATGACAAACTCCAAACATGACAAAACTCATGACATAACAAAAAAAAGTGAAATGCTCGTCCGACAAAATGACAAAAAATCGTTTTGTCTAACAACACTGCTGTCAACATGTTGTATTCTTCCTCATATTAGTGAATAAACCTAGTTTTTCCCGAGGAAAACATTTCATTACATCATTTCAACAAACTTGAAATTTGAAAATATGAGTCATAACAGCCACTACAATGGAATATTCTGAGGGTTTATTTGATTTTCTGGTGTGTCTAGGGGTGGGGGCAGGTATGCCAATGTCAGGAAAGGTTGAGGAGATAATACTCCATACATTCACTAAAAAAAACGATGGAAATTTTGAATATGTAGTCTCAAAAAGTTTGATGAACTGAAATATGCCCTAATTCTGAGAATTACCCAATTACATTATTTCTTTCATTATTTATTTATGTAACATATTTTTCAATTATTCAGTCTGAAAGAAGTATTTCAGCTTGAAAATTGTGAAGTTGTTTTTCTCAAGATCATCATTGCTGACAGCGGCCCTTTTGACAGATAACTCCGCACATATATCGGAGCTCACTTGGAGGCTGTTAAGCGAGACAGAACCAAGCGACAAAATTCAAGAGCCATGTAGAAACTATACGACATATAGGGTTTACTAATGAGCTGTTTTCAACGTAAGTACATATTTTTGAATCCGGGTATCTCTATTCGCATATTTGCATTCGAACTCCGCTACAAGCGCTGTAATCGCTGGACGAAAATATGAATAATACTGTAACCTACCAGTAATAATGGACGCTGTTAAGCAAAAAGGACTTAAGCAACATTTGTTGACAAAATGAGTTAGTATTATTAGAAAGAGCGTAAAAAGTAGAATTTTTTCAAAATTAGGCCTCCCATTCAAAAATGTGTACCCATGTTGAGAAAAGCTTATCAGTAAACGTTATGTCTGTAAACCGGCATTATTCATTAGCTTTCAATATGTTACGTTTTCTCAATAAACAGATTTTGTCGCTTGGGTGTTTTTTGCTTAACAGCATCCAGTTGATATCGATATTTTTCATTTTATTGGGCGATTAGGTAAATTTTACAACACGAATGCAATTCAAATTCACTAAATTCATGAAACAAGCAGAAAATATCAAGAAATGGACAAAACCCTTTGAGTATAAATCTCCTGGAGGGATAGAAACCATATGTATCTGCTGGACCTGTAGAGCGCGCATTTCTGTCATGCAGATGCCCGGTGCTAATGAAAGCTAATGGCAATCATTTTGTTTACAACGGGGAATTCAGATGACAGAAACACACCCATCACACAGAGTATAGCGCGCTCTACAGTTCCACGCTCGTATAATATAAATAATCCGATTTCTATCTCTTCAGGAGATTTATACTCAAAGACAAAACCTCAATACTTAGCTACGTTATCAGTGTTCCATCATCATCTTTTATCCCTGTTCACTACATGTAACTCACAGATATGTAACTGATATGCTAGTGACTGGCGCCGTGATCGCCAGCCTCACCTATGAAAGCCCAAACAGTTACAAAATTTTACTACGAGCCCACTGGGTAAAAGTTAGATGGCCGACTTGCCGACTACATTTGACCAAATTTACAGTCACAGATTTCCTTCTTTTGACTTGGATATGTCTTATCGCTGGCCATCAGCGAAAACTGCGCGTCACACGTTTCAACTGACTAACACTGAGAATGCCGACAGACACCAAGGATGGCAAACTAATCATCGCAGAGTAGTGGTTGTGCGCCATGATATTCGCTATCGTTCTCAGTTGTTTGCGCGAATTCGCTCTATGCTCCATTGGGAATATTTCACACGTTCCTTTCACGCATCATTAGACCTTTTCATGTTGACGTCACGAGAAAGACTGTTGCGCAGTTGCTCCAACCAGTCGCAGCCATCAGAGTCCAGCTTGTTTTGTTTGCATTCATTTCAGGAGCGTAGCCACGGGGGGGGGGGGCCTGGGCATCAGCCGAAAATGTGAAAACATTAAAATTTATTCTGGTAATAGTATGTACGTATTACACCTGTAATGTTGTAAAAGTGAAACTCCCCCCTCCCCCTTCATAACAAGTCAGGCTACGCTACTGATTCATTTTACAAGTAAAACTCCATAAGCGAACATTCGTTCTTCTTTGCGAGTCCATAAATATGAAAGAGAGCATTTCTTAACGCTTCCGGGCGCTTATTTATGACCTAAAAACATTTAGTTTTGATTTAAATCATCGTCCAATATTACGAAATGCTCTGTTTCATATTAGCCCTCCTCATGACGTCACTCATGAAAAGGCCTATTGAATTCGTAGAACGAGTTCGGTAGCCAGGGACGAAAATAAGAGGGTCATGGGCAGCCTGCCCCCCAAGCCTACATCGGAGTTGGGAAATTTTGTTAGATGGATCAAAAGTTGGAAAAATCCAACAAGTCAAAATTAGTTGTTTTTGTTTTTTTGAGCCGAATCAGTCGGGAACTTAACAGTTTTTGCCCCTCCAGAAAAACTCTTCGCTACGTCACTGTCGGTAGCCATAAGACATATCCATGTACGGATAGTGTAGATACTCTAAGATTCTTTTTTCTTGTTGATTTTGAAAATTAAAATCATTTGACAAATTTAAAAAATAAAGCCACTTTGTTTTGTCATCGAATTTATTTCTAGAGAGCCGAATCTGACGCGATCTGAGAAAAGTGACTGATTGACACAGGAACAAAAAAAAAAGTGGCTATTTCAACGTTAATTTACTTCAGCCAAAACCATCTTACTTTGTAAATATCTCAAGGGTGGGCAGACCATAAGTAGGCAAGAATTAATGAACCGACCACGGATGAAAAGCCAATCCAAAAAAATTCCGTTTCAACGTTCAATAATAAATCATCGGCTTATACTTCTGGCTTCTGGTCCTTTCTCATTCAGCATTCAGAGTTGAAGCTTTCAGTTTCGTCAATGACATGAACAAATTCAAAAAATCCTTCTCTCAACTTCATGGCTACCTACACTTCACGATGTCCTAAGAAAGCAACTGAATGAACACACTGGTATAGGTACTTTTCCAGGGACATCGTTAGCGGCCTCTAGTTCGAAACCGAAAAGCTATTGGCTTCAGCTCTCGGCTCACCGTCATCGGCTCGTTGTGTTTCGGTCCTTGACAGCCAAAATCCTGAAACTTTCGGCTTTTCTTTCATCCTTAAACACACTAAACAAGTCAGTTACGCGCAGTTTCACTTTCCCCTCCCCCGTCCTTACCCAGCACAAAAACTCCTTTCGAAAACATTCAAAACTGTAATAAAAAGTATACAAACATATAAAAAACTAATTACAAAAATAAAAAACATATTTTGATTCCTCAAATTGCGTCACCAGGGTCTCCACATATTATCTCTGCTCCCGGGTGTCTCCTCGCCACTACTCGTGCCGTGATCTCGGCCCGAGTCGTACTCTTGCTTCGCCTCCATCTTGTTCAACTTGGTCGGCGGCTGAATATTACAGGGTAGGTCCTCCAAAGGTCGCCCGAGTCGTTTCCTCGAAAGGGGGTGCGTACTCGAGGGACTTTCCTGCGGTTCCTTCTTGATCGAGAAGTCCAGCGGGCTTTTTCCAGCCGCCGGCGAGCGTCTCGACGGACTGGCCAACTCGAAACACGGGTCCGTGTAGACGGTCAGCGGCTTGAAGACGCTGCCTCGGTCGGCGCCGGCCAGACCGTAGGCCTCCTTCTTGTACTCGGCGTTCAACTCGGTCACCGGTATCAACAAGGAACTGGACAGACTGGAGTGCGACTTGGTAGGCGTGCCGGAGTTGACCTTGAAAGACGAACCGTCGTTACTGGTAGACGAGACCTCAGAGTGCGAATTCTCCTGCTTGACGGCGGCCTCGTCCGGACCGTGCGACGGTTTCGCCGTCGCGTCCTTGGCGACCGGCGTGAAGGCGCTGGTGTGCGGTCGGCCGCTGAGATCCAGCGTGTTGGGGAACAGCGAGCTGAGCGCCGTCGAGTTGGGTAACAGCAGCGCCAGCTCGCCGGAGGGCAGCCGGCTGGGAATGAGTTGCAGCCCGGGAACCTGAAAGCGGCCGGCGTCGTTGTTGTTCGGGTCGTCGGCGGTTGGCACGCGCAGCTCCGGAGCGGCGAAGCCGCCGGGCAGCGCCGGCAATGGTACAGGCGGCAGTCCGGAGATGCAGCTGGAGAGGTGCGAGACGAGCCGCTTTTTGACGCCGGTGTCGATGCCGTCCAGACTGCTGATGTAGCGGCTCACCTCGGTGGCGCACTCGTTGAAGCCGGTCTTGAACTTGTGCACGACGCTCGGGTCGGACGCGACCGCTGCCGAAAAACGCTGTTGCTGCACCGACTGCAGGTGCTTGACGGTCATCTCGAGGATGTCGGCCTTCTCCAGCTTCGTGTGTCTGGCAGGCTGGAACAGAAATACAGAACGTCAGATATCGATGATCGGCGTTGTGGAACAACATGTGGTGGTGATGTTGGTGGAAGTGGAGGTGGTGATGGTGGTGGTTCGCGGCGGTAGTGGTAGAGCGGGTGGGGGACACGGGAAATGGCAAATCCTCCAGATGGTCATTTGGAAAGAGACGCGGAATAAGAGAAGGAACGAACGAAAGCTAAGGAAACAGCTATAGAAAGAGAAAGGATGGAAATGGAAGGATCCAAAGAAGCCCTGACTCTGGGACTGGTTTTCAAGAATCGCGGTGAACCAGTTTGGCGAGCAGAATGTAGAGCAGTACACGACTCGAATATATTTCACTGATGTTTCGTTTCATCGCGTTCCGTCCACCCGAGTGTCATTAGCATGGACGGCGCCGGTGGGGTCTCTTTTTCATATCGTTCCTCTCGTGATTAGTTTTAGTTTTGGCGCAGCAGCGCGACGGCATACCTGTACTCCGGCCACCGGATACACAGATGCACGCGGTGCCAACGGTCAAGTTCCCGGTTCCCAGACGAGAAATCTCCCATAGGAATAGGCGAAGCGTGAACCATGAAATGTATTCTTCGTTAATAGGCG
This sequence comes from Acanthococcus lagerstroemiae, assembly GCA_031841125.1. Classification (NCBI taxonomy): domain Eukaryota; kingdom Metazoa; phylum Arthropoda; class Insecta; order Hemiptera; family Eriococcidae; genus Acanthococcus; species Acanthococcus lagerstroemiae. Next base: position 13,419,959 of record CM063111.1, on the reverse strand, counting down.
TCGAACGCGGCCGCGGCGGCTATTTCACAGCGTTTTTCGCGTTTAGAATCTCGCGTCTCGTCTTCGCCGTTGTCATCCTAAGCTGGTCTTTGTGTGTTCGTATTTCGAGTGCTCCCCCCGCCTCCTCCCCCAGAGTCCTTCACATTTACTAGCGCTCGATGACGAGAGGAAACGAATACATGCGAGTAGAGCGAACTGGATTTCACGCAACCTCGCTCCTAATTGGCAGTTCACCGGCTGGGAACAATACCGAGAATTTTCTCGGATTTCCCGGTAGGAAGAAAGAGGGAGAGAAAGAAATAAGATCGAATACGAACAGCCAGCTGGTGCTGGCTGCAAGTGGGCCATTGGCAGAATGAAAATCGCAATACGTACCTGCTACTTGTTCAACCACGAACACAGTCTCTAAAGTGCAGAATTCCAGCGGAAACCCTCCCCCAGCACGAAAGTGTATAAAACCTCAATTCAAATGGTTAATATGGAGGTTGCGCATAAATCACTCGACAGTTCATATTTTTCAATTTTTTCCGAGGGTGAGGGAGGAGGTGTCCATGAATCCCACGCAGGAAATTCTGTTAAAAAAAAAAAAAAACCTAGTTTACACTTGGCCTAATTGAGAGAAAAAGCTGCTACGCTACCGCTGAGAGGACAACCGCACAGTTTTTTCTCTCAATGTCCTCTGCCCTCTCTCGAGTGAGTACTCAAGTGTCACCTTTACCCAAATTCCCAGTACTTCTTTTCCTTCATAATTTTGATCTTAACTCGTCTACCGTGTGCGGCAACTTGTTCGACAGTTCTCAGCACTCATTCGACCTCCGTGATCGGGCCAAGTTGAGCTGCCACCCCCAATCGAACCGCACAGGAAACCGAAAACCATAACTTTGCTGCCCGCAGAGTCGACACCGACTCGCTGTCTACCAGAAACCGATCGTGACAGGGCGAAAGGTACCCTCGGCCCTTATTCCTGACCTCGTGCACCCACGTCGACCGCTCTTACAAAAGCCATAAACCGCAGCCAGACTGAAGACATTAAGCACATTTTTTTCCGCTTCCTACACTATATCGATTCCCGCACAGAAAACCACAACGTGCGGCCACCAAGCACCTTCTGACTGAAACGATGATGAATATTTCGCACGTGTGTGCGGTGTGCGTTCCGCTCCAGGCCAGACGATCGAATATCGCTAGACGAAGTCACCTCGTTAGCGGGTTTTCTAAAAATACTAGAGTATATCCTCCGATACGAGGACGGAGAGGACATTGTGCAGGAAACATTTACGCGCATCCTGTCCGACAGAAAGACACCGTAAAAATTCTTTGCTCGGGGTTGCCCCGTCTCTCTGCTAAAAAGGACTCAATCAATTTTGGCTCGTACTATCTTACACAAAACCCGACAGAATAAGAACGAAGAACCAAAGTGGGCAACAGCATTTTTGTTCAAAAAAGTGAAAACAGTGGCCGGGTAAATGCGAAAAGTGGCCAATCTAGGGAAAGAATTGACTTCCTGCAACAAAATTGTCGACTAAATTTCCTCGAAAAGAAAGAGAGAAAAAACTTTCCAACAATGTCTTTATAATGGCCACGGCCATCGATTTTTACATTCAATTTTCCGGCACTAGAATCACTTTCTGTCATTATTTCCTTTTTTTTAGGGTCGGCTATTGCAATTGCTTTTTTTCTCTTCTCTTTCATCCGTTCAAGTTCAGTTCAGTGGCGCTTTAGTTTCGAGAAATCAATTAATTGAAAATAATAAAAGCAATAATAAGTAATTATTTCGATTTCATTAGGGTCGGCAACGAGCCTCTTGCAATTATTTCATTTTTTCCTCTTGGTTTTTTCGTCTTCAGTAGTGCTCATTGATCTTGATCTTACTGCAATTGCTCGGTTCTACTTCTAGGTTCTACATAATGCGTTATCATATCAATCCAAAAATTATTTCGATTTTGTAAGATTTTATCTTTTATTCTTCTCCAGTTATAGGGCTTTTCATCGGTGGGTTTGTTTACATGATTTTGTAGCTCGATGTAGAATTATCATCAATGAGATATGTGACTTGACACAAGAAATGAGTCTCAATGGTAATAAGACACTGAGGCTCTTTTCTGTGACACATCGTATTATGGTTCCTTTGACACATTTTATTACAAATTTCAGATTTTTTAAGTAGAGCACTAAAAGAAAAATATGAAAATTTGTAATAAAATGTGCCAAAAGAACCACAATGTGATGTGACATAGAAAAGGGTCCTAATGTTCCCTTACCATTGAGGCCATTTTATGTGCCAGATCACATCATGATTCCTCTTGACATTTTATTACGGGTTTTCATTTTTTATTTTATTTTTTTCTAAATAGAGTACTGAAAGAAAAAAACTATGTATCAAAGGAACCATAATGGTAATGTGGCACAGAAAAGGGCCTCAGTGTCTAATTACCATTGAGGCCTTTTTCTTGTAACACCTCATACAGCTCATTCAAGCTCCTTGGTGATAATTCTACAGCAAGATAAGAAATCATGTAAACAAACCTGCCGATGAAAAGCCCTATTGCACTGTTTGAAAATTGGAGTACTGTTTCCATTGGAAAAGATTTTGAAAATTGAGGAAAACCCTTCACTGGATTTAGAAGAGGTAAGTTAAGCTGCTTGCTAAGTATAGAATGGATTCTCAGTTTGATAAGTGTACAGTTTGTTTGAATCAAGCTAAATAGAATACATCCAGTAGGAAATTTGTCTTATCAGCAGTACATTCTTTTTGCAGTAGGTAGTGATGTTTCATATTTTCAGCTTAATTCGAGTGTATATGATACAGGATTTTCTTGCCTTCTCAGTGAATTCTGTAACCAATGATGTGTGTGAATTGTTCATAAATTCTGATCAAGTCTGGATTAAGTGAAACATGTTCCTTAATGTCTATTTCTGTGGTACTTTTTATCAGCAAATGCTTCAAGGAATAATAGGAATAATGGTGTCTCATAAATATGATAAAAGGATTAATGCCTAGTTTTTGTATTCCGTTTTAGGTTTTGAGGGATGAAGTCTTTGCATTGTACCTGAGAACAAAACAACAAAACAACGGCGTTCCTCTCTGTGGTTTACTTTTTTTTTTTTTTGGGGGGGGGGGGATTTTATTGGAAGCGAGATTATGCATTTATTATATCTATTTCCTCAAGGAATGTGAAGAAATCAACCGGATTTAGAAGAGGTAGGTGTGTTGTTCAATTGTTAATTGAACCAAGTACAACTTTCTGTGGTACTCTTATCACTCCTATCAGTAAGTTTTCCAAGGAATAATGCAATTTGAATTATAAAAGTATTAATGTTGATTTTGGTATTCTGTTTCAGGTTTCAAACAGTGAAGCTTCCGCTCAGAGGTGTGTTTGTTTGTGAAAGTATGAAATGGGTCCCCAGTTCAATTAATGTAGATTTTTTTTCTAAATCTAACCTAGTACAACTTTCTGTGGGTATCTTATCAGTAAATTTTCCAAAGAATAATGTGACTTGAATTATAAAAGTAATAAAATGGTAATAATGAAGCTTCCGCTAGGCTAACATAATAGCGTAAAATCTGCAGTTTGTTGCCAATGATTACAAATCAGCTGATAAGTGATTATTGATAATTACTCTGTTTCTCGATACTCAGTAGTATTTTTTATTTCTAGTCAATTGCGTGTTCATAAGGGACCGAGTTAAGTTGTACAGAGTTATAAAAGGACGGATTGTATGTGTAAGTTGCGGAGATTATGTCAATGCTGAGTTAAGAAGTTATGACAAACAGACGTACTTTGGATGTTCTCAAAATCGTATGCTTGTTAACAAGTTATGATAGTATTAGTAATAATTTTGGTTGGGCTTTTTCGAATTGTAAGCTTTATTTGAATCGAAATAAACTTCCTTCTGCGAATCAATATAAAATTTCTGTTATCTGTAGCGTATTGAAGAGTTATGACTTCCTAATCCTGAGATGCCACCTGAATTGGTTGAATCAGGGACGTGGAAGCCCTATATATAAAGATTTTGCTTTCGGATTTAGCTTCCAGAAAAAGCTCTATTGGCTTCTGATTTCGCTTTTGACTTTTGACCATTCAACTTTCAGCTTCTAACTTTTGACCTTGAGGGGGAAATCGTTCGGCTTCTGGCTTTCAGCTTTTTTCTTGTCACTGGCCCTACATAAAGATTTTGCTTTCGGATTTAGCTTCCAGAGAAAATTCTACTGGCATCTGATTTCTTTTTTATGTTTGAACTTATATTTTTTTGGCATTTCACTGGTTTGGAACGGAGCTTTTGTAAAGCATAATTATGCGCTTGACAGAGTACAAAAATAACATCAGATTATTCTGCACATATATACAGGGTGTCTCTTTTGCAATGACCATCTTCCACCTGGTAAGAAAGCAACCTACCCCACCAATATGTAGGTATGGTTGCATATGTACTCTTACTTTTGAAGAGGTTCCCCCTTTTCTTACTCGTATTTTGCTTTTAGCTCGCGTCCTGGAATCCGCCCTTTCGAGCATTACTTCGGAGGCGTCGGGGAGGCTGTTAGGGCTGTCTTAGCCCTCTTATCTTCTTGCCGAAAAACTGGTCTAGGGGTCGAAATGTAGCGAGTTGCTACGTGAGCTCGAACCCGGGACCTCCGGATTCCGAGACCAGCGCGCTATCCACTCCCTACTTTTGAAGGGGGCTGAGTTATGGTCAAATTTTGAAAAGTTTTCTATCTTTGAAAAAAAAATTTCTTCTCACGAATGAAGATAGACAGAAAAATGGCACCAGTAGATGAAAAGAGGGAGGTGAATATAAGCTCCATAAACGATGATATAACTCTATGAAATGGTAAAGTAGCTGAAGAAGATGATTATAGTCTTTATAAGGTCTGTGCATCTGTATTAACAAGTAATAAAATTCTTTGACAGGGATATCTTGAACTCCATTTTGATGAGTTCTAATCCAGATATAAGAAAATTGCTAATGACCTTCTGTATGGGAAATTTAATATACAATCTACTGGAAATAAAAAGACAGTAACTTAAGAGGGCAAGTTTCACGGGAAATTTAAAAAATGTGAAAATTTTCTGGTATAATTTATACTAAAATTAATTTTATGAACACCCTGTTGAACCAATTCCGATGATTTTTTCTGCGGTTACCACAACTGCCCTCTACTATTACCTACTGGTACCATTTTTCTATCTATCTCCAGTCGTGAGAAGAGGAAAAATTTCAAAGTTAGAAAACTCTTCCAAAATTAGATCATAACTCAGCCCCTTCACAATTAAGAGTATATAAACATATCTACATATGGTCGGGATAGGTTGCTTACTTACCAGATGGAAGGGGGTCATTGCAAAAGAGACACCTTGTATCCAGTATTCGAGGTACCAAAATTCAGTAGTGGTATCAGCTGTGCCCAAAGCTGAATGAGAGGGAGGGAGCAAAATAAAGTAAAATGTAATATGAACATCGAAAACTAGGTTTGCGGGATCGTTGGATTTATTTTTATCATCAGTTTGAACCCAATTTAAAAATTTGATAACTAGAGGAGGCAAAGAAGGCTCAAAATTGAATGAGAGAAAGAATGTGATACGGGTGTCGAAGAATAGGTTTTTATTGTCCCTGATGTCATACACAGGGTGTCTAACGAAATTAAAATTCAAAAATATTGGAATTTTATAGGACATTGTATACAAATTTGATAGCAACTTTTGCAGCCTAGCAAGAAAATCTGCCTGGTTTTCATGAACACAGAAACAAAAGTTGTTCTTTTAGCAACAATTTTAATTTCAAAAATGCGCAATTCAGACCTACAGTTTTATGTTTCACCTCTCCTTTCCTCTCATTTTTTTTCTCTATCGCGAGCTGATTTTCTTATTTTTAGAGAACTAAAAATGAAAATAGAGCACTTTATAGGATTTATAAGACTGTCAGACATTCTGATATAGGAATAGTGCCGGAAGAGGGGAGACATGGGCAAAAAAATTTACAGAAATGAAAAAATATGTAGGTAAAGAATAAGCCGGATGCACAATGTAGACCCATTCTTACCCGCAAACTCGGTAAAACGAGGAAAAGGCTCAAAAACAGGTTTTCCTCCAGAAGACCTGTGTTAATATGCACTGCTCACAAGAGTTATTGTGGACCCTCCCCCCCTCCTCATAGCTTTTCTGAAGTAGATACGAAAAATTAATTTAAGATACTATTTCTATGGGAAATCTGGTGTATAACAAATTTTGTTTGGAGCCTTTTTTCCTATTGGCCATTGGTCTCGAAATTTTGAAAAAAAAATTGGAGGGTTTGAATCCTCCTGTCGCTGTGTGGCCAAGTGGTAACGTGCTCGCTTGGCAATCCTTACGTCTCGAGTTCGAGTCTCACCGACGCCGAGAAAGCTAATGATATTCAAATACCCCCACTACCATCCCAGCAAATATAGTGGCTACAGTATCAATCGAAGTGGAAACTAGCGCAACTGTAATCCTCGCCAGTTCCCACGAACAAGACTTTACAATCGCCGGGCGTGTTACCATCAGATCACAAAGATTGGTTCTGTGCGAGTGCACATCGTGGACAGCTCACTCAACGTCGTGAAGGCGAACAGCGGCTGCGCAGTCTTCGGCACAGAAAAGCAAAACTCTTAGCAAAACTGTAGGGAAAGCGATGGCAAACTACCCCCACTAATCACTAATCTACCCAGGGGAGTCGCGCGTCAGAAATCGCGACCGCCAACTTCCGGCATTAGATACGGCGACTGAAGAAGACGGAAAAAATCAGCACAACTATAAGGGGCGGTCATACTTCTAGTAAGTTCATTTGTTCATCAGGTCCATCATACTAAACTATCTGCCAAAAATCAATCTACTCTCATTTTTTAACCCAATTTCCCAGGCTATTCGTTACCGCCTCCTCCTTAAATCGAAGAATCGTTACACGAATCTCGGTACATATCACGTTACAAGATTGCGATGTCATGATGAGAGTAGGTGGGCGCGATACGAGCCGCGAGTTCGGATCGCACACGAAAACAAAAAATGATAATAAAATCTGGATCAATGGGGTGTTCGCGGTCGTGATTTACCATCCGCGTCGTCGAGTCGCGTCCTAATAGCGCCGGATATAAGAGGTTCTCTATTTTCCAGTATCGCGTTTCCTGCGGGGTCCAGCGCCTCGTCCGAATGTAATATTCGAGCGAGGACGAAGGGAGAACGATGAGGAGGAACTGCTTGCCGCTTATCGTGCTAATTACACGCGGCCGGCAATCGTGACGCCGGCACGGAGATCTGCGCCGACCGCTGCTGAGATGGAAATCGAAGACGGCGACGGCGTCGAGGTAGATCGCAGATGGCGATCTTCGATTACAGTGGACACTCGTGAGGTCTGTATAGGTACTTACGTCTTTGTTGGTCGCGTCCAAGATCAGGGCTTTTAGCTCGTTCAGGCACTGGTTGATCCGGGCTCGTCTGCGTTTCTCCATGATCGGCTTGTTGTTCTGTAATGAGAACGCGCTCCAGTCAGTGATGGGTATTGAACATACCAATACAGAGACGTACCAACAATGAGAGAGTATGGGAAGAGTCTTCGAAAATGGTCCGAAACCCTTGGGACATCCCGAGGCTGCGCACCCGAATCAAGTCCGCCGCAGTGCAGTTGCAAACGCAGCGGACCAAGTTCTTCGAGTGGCTACCATAAAGAAAGCAAGACAGACAGATGTGAAACGTGACAGTGGAGTGGTGTTTCATTCAAAGGGAGAGGGCGCAGAGTCCCAGCTAAAACAGAAGGGAAAATTTAGGTTCAAATTAAATTCTTGGAGGGGGAATTTTTGGAGGATTGACAAATTGAAATTCCCTTGAACCCCACATTTCTTTAATGACAAACACACAAAGCGAGCAAAGTGAGGCACCAAACGTCAAGGAAGGCGAATACGAGCAATAAGCACCAACATGGCTTGATTCTTGTGGCCAGCCACTCCGGGGTGGAGAGGGATACGTTTCGTAAAATATATTAAGGACATCAGATATTAAATGTTCGAGATCACTGCACTTCGGTTTTCCGATGGTTTTGACTTCGTATTCTAAATCGTCATTCAGAAGAAGAGTGACGCTTTTTCAAATTTCACAAACAAATTACTCACCGTTTATCGAATCTAAGATGCACCCGAAGTTCATTTTTTGGATTTTCAAATGTAGGGTGCGTCTTAGATTCGAGTGCATCTTAAGATTTAATGATTTCGATAAAAGTAAAGAAAATGAAGCGGACCCCCCCCCCCCCTATTGACGAAATCGGTCAAAATTCAGCTCCTGATTGTAGCGGATTTTCAGTTTTCCGCTGCGAAATTGTTAGATTTGATGCAGCGTTTATATAATTCTGCAGCGTTATGCTGCGATGTGAGCAGATCTAACAGCAGACCTCAAGAGTTGTCCGCTGCGGATTTTGAAATGATTCCGCAGAGTACACATAGAGACAGCAGCGTTACGCAGCGATTTAAAACAATTGTCCACTACACTGCTGATGTGGATGATGAAACTTAGCAGCATTCAGTGGTTAAATGTTGGATAGTATACAGCAGCGTTTCATTTTACTGCGAGTAAGTAGCGGAACGCTGCGGATAATTCAATGTTTTCAGCAGCTAACGTTGTCACCAGAATGAAACAATGGCTTGTAGCTACGGGTGATGTTACCTTCAGGCTTCAAGGTTGTCGCCAAGTCGGCGCCTTTGGATAAACGTTTGCGGCTTAACGGCTATCCGGTTCAATGTGTATCTACAAACTATCTCACAGTTTCTGTGTCCAACTTCAATAAATGGTTGCGCGTTGCGTTTCTGAGTTTACAGTTTCGTTCGGAATTTTGTGTTGAGATATTACTGGTAAGTTCTACATGTCATTTAATGTAATATTCAATTAGTAGTTATTGGAGAATTATTATTCGCAAGCAATAGAAAGAGCGTTTGCATGCGAAAAACGACAAGTCTGAAGAAATGAAACGCATGGCATTTGTATAAGGAATGCACGTGAAATACGGGGCACGAAATTTAATTACCGGAACTGTATGTTGTCGCATGTATGAACGGTACTTCCAGTGTTCCATTTCAGTTGTTCGTTTGGTAACTCCAACTTCAGGATACTCAACCCTCTCATACTTCAGGTACCAGGTCGCTACTGCCATCAACCACTGCCACTGCAGCTCCAGCAACTAGTGTCGTGTGCTGGATTGTCAGCCTCAACAACCAATGCCAGTTGCTCGACTGTCATGAACTTCTGCCGCTGCATCTCTTGGCTATGGCTCCAAACACTTGTCTGTAGTATGTGCAATACAGGGATGTTTCCCAGAATGTTTTCAATCAAAAATACAAAAAATGAACCAGGGTTCTGACAAAGTTTTACTTTTTTACACTACTTTGCACATTTTCGAAAATTTTTGGTAGCGCCTTCAACACGTTCAATATGCAACACAATATACACCAATTGGCGTTTTCGAAATTTGTGTGGAAAAACGCGTGTAACTTTGGACTAGAGACAGCTAGAGCGAAACGGTTTGAAATTTTGGTGAGAGGACATCATTTCTGACAACTTTGCCCCCCGTTCAAAGAAAAAAAGTAGAAAAGAAAAGAGCAATCAAATCGGGAATGTTTTGGGAAGAGCTTAATATTATCTGGAAATTGAGAATTACAACTGAAGAACGAACCAATGTGATGAACAACTAATATCTGACCAAAAAACTGGTACATTTCCTAACCTGACAGTCCAAAACTGATAAAAAGCCCTAAAGTTTCCAACAGCCAAAAACTGGTGTGATTTTTTTTTTATAACTGATTATTGTCGCGCTTTTTCCTTCCCAGTTTCAGTTTTGCGTGAACCGCCCTTCTTTTTCTCGGGTTTAAAAATCGCACCTCTAATTATTCAAAGGGTGAATCAGCATGGATGGAGGAAAATTCCAAAAATGCTCTCTAGGCCGGCCACGCAGCCGTTCAAAAGATTTCTACTTGGCTTTTTGTACCCTGTGTTTCGAACGCGCGCGCGCGCGTGTGTGTGGGGGTGGGTGGCGGCTTTCATGAGTGATAACAGAATGTGATGGGCTCATCAGTCGGTTTTGAAGGTTCTGTTTGTGTAAAAAGTCAATAACATTCATGCGAACTATTTCAAGAGTCTTAGAAATACCCTAGCGGGAAGGTCAATTTGGTCTTGTCGGTATGAAGTTGAAAGGCGAGGGTTATACTAGACCGAACTACCTTTTGAATGAGACCTTAACCAGCTGTGTAACGTTACTGAAAAATATTTTTTCAGTATTTTTGATAACGAGGTACAGAAATGCTGTATTTTGAGAAAAATGTTTTTGAAAGTCCGCAAAATGATTAAGAGTGAAAACTTTCGTAGGGAAAAAAACTGGAGTGGATAACCTGGGCCCTTTTTGTTTCTATGCATTTCATACCCTGGAGCTTGAATGGAATGAGACCTCAAAAAATGGTACAGCAGAGCTGAAAGAACCAAATCGCTAAAAACCCAAAAATTGATTTTTTGGTCGAAATTAAAAAAAAAAACAAAAAAAAACAAAAACAGTTGTACAGCCAAAACTGTGATCGCCAAGCAGGCCCTTTCAACAGAGATGTACGCATTAAATTGTTTTTATTGTGGCCAGTGGGCATAACCAACCTAGTATTCAAAGAAGTCCGAGCTTGAATTTTCTTCTGAATCTTAATGCTAAAATAATACTTTCAGATGTTTGGACAGGCGCAACAGCTTCCAAGGGAGCGAGGTGTAAGGAGCATAAAAATGCACAACTTTTCTAAACTGAGTTATCAAAAACCACAAATTTCGTTTTCGGGGTTAGTTTTTGTTTTCAAACTATATCTTCCAGATTAGTTTTTATTGTATCCGAGCACTAACCCCAGAATCGGATTCATTGACCAAGAAAACTTGAAAAATTAACCACCATTCTGAAAAAATGACCCGAATGACAGGAGTAAAAACGAAAATTTAACTCCAAAATCGGATTTAATAATAATACCTCCCTTTTCTTCGAAAAGTCGGTAGTAATAATAATAACAACGGCTTTTATTTGGCGTTCTTCACTGTTACCTGTAAACCAGCGATTCTCAAACTTTTTTTTGGTGACGGACCCCTTTTCAACAGCAATGTATGTTATGGAACCCTTCACTAATTTAATTTTAAAAAACTTTTATCTTTTACTTTTTACTTGCTATACAACACACGGCCAGAATTCTGGATGCCTTGGTGCGGCAGACCCCTACCAGAGCCTTTGCGGAGCCCCGGGGTTCCGCGGAGCATACTTTGAGTAACGCTGCTCTAAATATACATTTTCGAAATATTCAAAAGTCAGTCGTCACTTTCACTGCATTGCGAGCGCCATGGCCTCCTCCCTCAGCTCCTCCCCGCTGCAGTAGCCTCCCCATCTTCCCTCCAGCCCCTCTTATTTCAAGTTCGCCTCCGCCTTCCTAAACTCGTCCCTCCATCGGACTGTTGATTTTACCCTTCCTCCTTTTAAATCCCATGGCACCCACCCCTCCACTTTCTTTCCCACCTATTCCCCTTCTCTCTCATTATATGGCCAGCATATTTCCATTTACATTTTGTCACCACCTTTCCAATATCCCTCAATTTTGTTTTTTCTTATCTTTTCTAAATTGGAATTTTATCCCTTGTCTTTACATTTAGTACGAGTAAACGAGTATACTACTCTCTCTGAAGTTTACTGATATCGGCTTTAGTGCTGGCCCAAGTCTCAGCCCCGTAGGTCATTATGGGTAGGATGCAGCTGTGCCACACCTCCGCCTTCACTCGAACCGACGACCGACAGCCTGCTTTTAAAAATAATTTTCAGACAAAATCGAATTCAGTTACTTTTAAAATCCATAATATACATCGATTATTATTTTTCACAAAATTACCTATGGGATTTCAGTTTTCTTAGTAGCATGGTGTGGTGGGACGTATGGCGATGCACGCATGCCAAAGTGGCCCCTGTGACACCGCACCCCCGGCACCGGAAACTACCCTTTCGGGCATCGCATCAGTGCCGAGGGGACTTTCTTAGTAGCATCCTAGGGGATTAAAAACAAAACCTAACCCCAAAGATATATTCAGAGGCATTAAGAACCTATCAGACGGACAGATATCCCGAAGTTCTGGTGCGTGAAGGTGGAGAAGGTGAAGGGGAGTAGAATTTCTGACCTAAAATATGTTCATTATTTACAAACGTGTATGTTTTTGAGTTGGGCGGGGGGTAATCTTCTACGAGCCTGAAATTAATATATCGAGTTCTCTATTAAGAAATTAAGCTCTACATTCATTAGCCTTCATTTTAACCCCCTCTTTCTTTTCCCAAAAAGTTATCGTCTCTAACAGTTTCCGAAAGTTACCTAGGTAAAAAATTGCGTTTCCATGAAATAATAAAAAGAATTGTTAGTGAAGACCTATGAAGAGGAAATGGCATATGATGCAAATTCCCCTCATATGAAACCCGATTTTTGATTTGGGGTTTTTATTTAGTTCAACACCCAGATCAAAATCCGTATACCTGAGAGGAGGGGGTGGCTCGTGGTCAAATTTCATCAAAAATATTATTGATATACAATATTAGGCTCAGAAGTTGCTCAGTTTTTTTTTGTTTTTTTTTTTTTCATATCAAAGTCGATTCGAAGGTTAGAATTGCTGTATCGGGGGAGGGGGCGAAGGAATCAATTTTCGTGGAAAGATGTACAGATATCTAACATTCAGTTGGTTTCCAAGGTTACTGAACTTTTTCAAATATTATTCTAACTTTAAATTCAGAACTATGTAACATGTATCCCATACACAAGGGGTGGTATTTCAAATTTTACGAAAAATATTATTCATAACAAATATTAAGTTCGGAAAGTCACCGAATTAGGGACTACAGCTTTCACCCCCCCCCCTCATTTTGTCACTGAATAGAACCCTTTACTGGTATAGCTACTGAGTAAGAATTCTTCAAAAAATGCCCTCTTCCCCTCCCTAATGGGAACATATTTCTAAGCATGGAGACACAGTAAAGATAATAAGCGCGGCCATAAATTTTGAAGTCGATGCGAGGGGCGAGGGAAGCACATGGTAGCGATCCAGGCGAAGCCCCCCACCCTCACCATTACACCATTAGCTGGCCTAAATACATTCTCACGTCTCTTGCACTTTTTTACGAGTCACAAATTTCATTGCACATAGCTAACATGCACCGACAATGTCATCCCCCCCCTCAATTCCTTCTCCATTTTTCCGTCACTACTCACTGTTTTCAAGTCTCACATTGCTGTGAGCTGTTTGTTCAGAGAGCTAGGAGTCATGTGATCAGGGACGTACCGATGGGGGAGGGGGAGCTTCCCCCGGTCGGAAATTTTTTACTCAGCCATCGGGAAACTTCAGCATTTTAGTCAGGCGGAGTTGGAAAAATTCAACAAGTCCTCCCCTCAAGGAAAAACTCTTTAGTACGTCCCTGCATGTGATTCGATTTATCCAACGCGTTTTTGTGTTTGGGATTTCCATACTACGGGTGTTTTTCCCAAGAGGATTCCGACAGGTGTTTCATTTACTAAACTGAAGGCATATTTTTTATTGCCACGCAACAGCAGAAGAAACGCTCCCTGGAGTTTAGTCAAACTTACTTTTAGTTTTAGTATTGAAACCCCTCCGCCCCCAGCCAAGCTGTACGCTCCAGTTGCACATTCCACGGAGAAATTAACGATTTTATAAATAAAAACAGAAAACAAAAAAAAGAAGTGCATCTCATTCGAGCTATCATAGGTACGTGTGAAATCGTCCGAAGGTCGTTGTCGATGTTCGGGCGCCATCGACTGGAAAATCATCGGGTTTATAGAACTCGGCGTTTATCTCGTCCTGCCCGCTTCCTCTCTGCCTCGCATTAGTTTTCCCGCACTCGAGTAACTTTTCACCGTCGAAGCCGACGAGAGGATTTGACTTATATGAAGCGAGTAATTAAATTGTCTCGCACCGGAACTGGGGTTGCATTCCTGCGACCGCGACCCAACGGTTCGGAACTCGCTCGTTACACCTTACACACGTGGGAAGAAAAGGCAGCCAGACCCGGAACCGTTGGGATCAACGAATCGGAACTAGGAACCGGAACGATTCTCTGGTCTGCACGAATCTCGAATGGATGAAGGCAATACCTTGAACGTTTCCAAACGACTTTTAACACTTTCGACGGATTCCCTGGCAACCCAACCGCTTGTCGTACAATAGATACTTGAAAAAAATTCGGATGGAAAGACATATTACTCTTTATTATTTCAACCGCTTAGAAGTACACGGCGGCCGCGGTTTCTGACGCGAGGAAGTTACCCAAGACTTGCACACGCACAGTACCAATCTTTCTGATCTGGTGGTAACAGGCTGTGCGATTGTAATATCTTATTTGTGTGAACCGGCGGAGGTTACAGGACGGGCTGTGTTTCCACCTCGACTGATACTACAATCGTTGTGTTGGCTAGAATGTTAGTGGGGTTATCGGATGTCAAGAATTTTACGGCATTTTTTTCTTTCTTTCTTTTCCCATTTTTGCTTGCAATCCAAGCCCTGGAATCCGCCCTTTCGAGCATTACCTCAGAGACGTTGGGGAGACTGTTAGGGCTGTCTTAACCCTCTTCTCTTCTGGCCGAAAAACCAGTCTCGGTTTAAATGTAGCGAGTTGCTACGTGTGCTCGAAGCGACGGGACCTCCGGATTCCGAGACCAGCGCGCTATCCACTCGGCTAACCAACCCCGAGTTTTCCGGCATTGGTGGGACTCGAACCCGAGACGCAAGGACTGCAAAGCAGGTACGTTATCCCTTAGCCACACACCGACCTGGAAAAGTCTTACTGAGTCATAAACAAGTCAGCAAGAATACTGGAGAGTTTTAGGGAATCTTGAACAAGTACTGAAGAGAGCTGCGGTCTTAAACAAGACTGTAAGAAACTTACATAGTCTTAAGCAACGTCTCAGACTAGTCTTGAAAAGTGTCAGAGGGGCTTACAGAATCCTAAAAAGTCTTGATCGAATCTTAAGGAATCCTAACGAAATTCGTAAACGTTTCAAAAGACCGAGCAAATTGGGAAGAGCCTTGAGAAGTTTTCAACATGAGTGCAGAAGTCTTGAAGAGGCCTAAATGAGTCTGGGGAGAGTTATTTGCTATTTCGGAGCCGTAGAGTCATTCATGAGGCATGTTGATTCTTGCGTCTAAAGAGCAAGGGTAGGCGCCGTCATGCCGTTATAGGGGTGGTATGGGGAGGGTAAATGGGTTATTTATTCTACCTGGATTTTCAAAAATACATTCTTTTACCACTAAATATGTGTTTTTCTCTAAGAAAAGGGTTTTGCAATCCTAGAATCATCTTGCTTTCTCTCCTTTCTGAAAGAAGTCTCGACAAAGAACTAGCAGTAACAGAGGTCTGATCAGCAACTAGTAGGTAGTTTTGATAAGACAGTCGAATCTCGGGATCGAATGTGCATTGTTCTGCTATTATTAGAGTTTTACATTAGAAATAAAAATTAATTTTAAAAAAAACAGCTGACAGGATTTATTATGGACATAATATGTGTACTTTCGTACCAAAAGGGCCCACTCTGTCGATACGGAATTATTCCCAACAGGTAATAATACATTAAATTCCGGTTAAACTGAATTCAACCAGAGGTCTGTAAGTGCAAAACTCAACCTTTCACAGAGATTTGAAAATTGAATATAGAAAACTGAAGTTTTAAGAAAAACACATTTAAAGTTTTGGGACTAAATTTTGAAAACAAAAGTTATACTCTATGTACACATTTTCCCCCGGCAAATGAAATATTAAGGGTTTTTTCCGACGTAAAATGGTACAGAAAAAAGTTTTCGTCGATGATGGAAACGCTCAAACAATTTCATGGAAAAAAAAAAGCAATACGACAAAGTGGACGCGTTTGAAAAATTAAAGTAAAAAATAACCTCTGAAAGAAAAATCATTAAAATCGTTCACAGCAGAGTATTGCAGCCAGCCGAAAGCTGAAAGACATATTCAGTCAAAATTTTCATCAATAAGCCAAAAGTCAAATGTTCACTTTTTGTAATCCTCCAAACAAAAATGTACAGCGAAAAGCTGTGTTAAGCCGTACATTTTCTCAAAGTCAAAAGTTAAAGCCAAAAGCTGAAGCTTAATTTTTCGGCGGCAATACACTGGTTCACAGGCTACCCTTGTACACAGAAAGAAGGAAAAACCGGTATCGACAAAGGTTGGGCCCTTTTTCACATGACACGTTTTATCCTATAACTGGATAAAAAATGGCGGAATCGAAATTTCACGAATGGTACGTCACAGACCAAGGCTTGAAGTATCCGAAACAGTAAGAATTTTTTGTTAAGTAAATAACGATTTTTTTCATAGAAATGGCTATACCTTGAAAACTGTGACCAACAGAGTGGGCCCTTTCGATACTAAGTACACAGTAATCAATCACACCAAATAGAAAAATTTCAGAACTGTTTCGCCACTAGAGTTTCCTACATACCTAAAATAATAAACGACAGTCAATCTAAAATCCTATATTATACTATCAATAGTGATTTTTGCCGACTATCGATACTTTGCATCACAGTCAAAGATCAGGTCGTACGGTAGAGTCGCTCTGTGGATAAGTAGCAGTGCTGCCAACCAAGCCAGTTGAAATATCCCAGAATTCTTCGTAAAAAATCTTGAAACAAAAATTTTCGCCTTTTCTATGTTGCTCAACAATAAAATATTTACTGACTCATCACAGTTTCTGTTTTACCCCCCCCCTCCACCCTAAGTTCTGTCGACAATCCTAAATATTTTCCTTCTTCTTTTCACTTTTGTTCATGAGTACTGTGAAGAAGTGCGAAGAGAATTTCACTACTTACGTCCTTTTCTTAGAACATTTCGATGCCACTAAGGGCCCTTTTCTTGTGACAAGTCACAGATATATCTTACATTTCTATTGCTGTGTAAAATCTGAGTGCTTATCACTCCCATAAGGGCAAGAAAGTTTCCGTTTCCAAATTTTGGAAGAGAAAAATTTTAAGGAACAACGCATTTTCACTCAGTTTTATGTAAGTTCTTGAGAACTCTAGAGATTTTCTTGAGAGACTTTGTTCAAGATCTTGAAAAAAAAAACTCAAAATCTTGAGATCGCAAGATTTATCTTGAGGTTGGCAGCAGTGATGAGTAGTATTGTGCCCGCCTCGCATCCTTAGAAGACGGGTTCGATTCCCAGCCTAGCGAATAGAGCGATCGCAGTGCCAATCGAGAAGGATAGATAGCGTGCTCTGCAGTCTCCAACCAGTTCTCAGGAATACGACATTATTGGGAATGTAACACTCCACTTGGAGCGCTAGTAGTAGCATATTTTGAAAACCTCATTATATGATCATGGTTATCAGGTCGCATTATTTCCATAATGAGAGTGAAAGTTTTCTAGCCTTCTGATCCATTATTTTGTGGTTTCTGTACATAATTTGAACATCATTTATTTAAAACATGTTTTGCAAAAAATTCAACATGTTTATACCTGACATGGTTAATTATTTTAACAATGTAAAAAGGCCATTCGAGAAGAAGGGGCTCAACGCCAAGCACCTGTCAAATTTAATGAAGGAACCAGGTAGGTACTACACAATTACTTATTCAATTAGTAATTAAATGAAGAATTTGTAATATTATCTTCTGCATTAAGTCGAAGCAGGGCCGTACAGACGGGAGGGGAGTGTTCATCCCCCCCTTCATTAGCCAAATTTTCTTCATGTACATGTGGGCAATTGGATAAATTTAGGTGATTTGTAACCCTCCTCTACCAAGAAAAGAATTCATCTAAATCACGAACCCCCCCCCACCCCACTTAACTCCTGGGTACGGTCCTGAATTCAAATCCTCTTTCATTGATTTTTTTTTTTAGTTATTATCGAGCCACTGAGCTACACTCTCGGGAAAGGTTACTTACCTGCTTCAGTTAAAAGAGTCACAGAAAGGAAAGTGACTGGCAGATGCACTCAGTCGTCGGCTATAAGTGGCAAGCCTCACGACTCGAGTGTCATCACAAATAAAACTTTCGAAAATGAAGAGATCCAAATAACTGGGCACTGCTCCTGTAAAGGAGGGGTAGGGGTGAAGTATAAACATATTTGGGCGCTACTTATGTATTTAGAAAGGTAATTATTTTGTAAGCCAACAACAAATTTTTTATCCACTTTCAATTCTTTTGTTATGGATAAGACAAGGCAAATTCTGCATAATGTATTTAGCTTCTTAAGGGGGAAAAAAGTCTGCTTTATCATACTTCTATAAGATGTAGATATCAAAATGGAGATTTTCTAGAGTCGAATCAGAAAATGTACATACATTTGTTTATTTGGTTAAAAATTGAAAGCTTTTACGAAAATTCTAAAAAAAAAAAATTTTAATTCTGTTTCTTTTTGTTCTTTTTTTTTTTTTTGAAAGTAAAAGAAAAATTTGAAATAACTTTATGAAAATTACAATGATCAAAAAAAAAATCAAAAACCTTAAAAAACCAAAAATGCTAAAGAAAAAAGTCAATAATTTTACGTAATTAAATGCTCAAAAACTGGTAAATTTTGCAAGAGACTCGAATTGTGCTCAAAACGAATACGAGGAAAAATTATGTAAAGTACCTCACAATAATATGTACTTCAACTTGTACAATAATTCACAAAAATAACTAAGAACACTATTTTTCTTAATAATTTGAAAAAATGTTGGATCATTATGGACAAACACTGCGCGTCGTGATAACCACGATCACAGAATGAGAACATTCTATATTTTTCCGGTAGAGCGCGTATTTTAGTGTTAAATTCCCAATACTTGCAGACCACGTTCCCCTCAATATCTCAGGGATTGGTCCTGTGTTATGTGTGTCTTGTAGGTCAGGTCCTCTGTGTTGGAAGACCACGCGCTAGTCTTCGGCAAAACGAAGGAAATATACTTCAATGCACGCCTTGGAGATAGCAAGGGGGAAACTACCATCCTACCCAGTTATAGCCATGCGACATGATGGCTGAGTACGGATATGGTACTACAAGAAGGGCATCTTGGGGCGAATTCACCCCCTGATGAAATCGCTAAGTTTTCGTCCGAATGGCGATTGCCGGATTTAACGAGATCCAAATACCCAATCGCGTAATATTCAGCTCTAATATACATTCATGGACGAATGAAAGATACCTGTTGCGAATCTCACTTTTCAGTCATCTTTTCGATCTCGTAAGAACCTCGGAACCTCGTCATGAACGATGGGCACCCCTATGTGTGCAGCCAACTTTCACCAGACACTACACTTTCGCCTTATCACAGCGATTCACTTTCAACCCCGTCTGTCTTGGACGAAAGCAAAAGAGAACATTTCGCTTTCGCGACCGCCTATTCAATTAGAAGCGTTCCGGCCGTTCCCTGGGGGTCGGAAAGACGCATGCACCAAACGGCGAACACCATGCGCAGTCGCAACCGGATGCACAAGGACGACGTCATTAGGGCTTTCGAGCCACCCCAGCCACCGAGCCGGAGATGTGGGAAAAGGAAATATTACACGGAACCGGCGCAGGTAGAAATAACGGTTCGATAGGGTTGTTTTCATCCGGTCGGTGTGAATGCGAGTTAACTCCCTCCGGCGAGTTCGACAGCCGCGGTACTAACAGTACATAATTTCATTGTTCGACCAATTCACCTTCGACTGAATGCTGAAAGACCGGAGGGGGCAGAAAGCATCGTAAGCCAGATGAGTTAAGGTGTCAAGACTTCACAAAAACTCCACCAAGACTTCACTATTTATGGTAGACATTAATAAGATTAGAAGCGTTCGGAACATTCCCCCCGTACGACTATTTCGATCATTTTCGATTGTCGTGGAAACTGAAAACACTATTTTTAAGGCTGATCTACCCGACTCTGACATCCCCAAAAATGAATTCGTTCCGCCCGAAACTGCTCCATATTTTGAGGCGTTTTTTTGCAGCGCGGAGCAACATTAACAGCTATCATCGGCAGCCAGCATTGTCATTTTACTATTCAAACTCTTAACGGGGCAATTTACCTCCCCCCCTCCCCCGCAGGAACTTTTCACTTTGCAGTTGGGAAAATTTACCATTTCAGTCAGGTCAGTCGGATAAATCCGACCACTTAGAAGATTTTTCGTTGCTTTGATACTTAAGAATTGAGTTGAGAAATTGGAAAAACCCAACAAGTCAAACGGTTTTTCTTCTTTTGCTTCGATACTTGGTAATTTTGAATTGAATCAGTTGGAAAAATCCATCAAGTTAAGTTAAAGGTTTTTTCTTTGATACTTGAGAATTCTGATTTGAGTCAGTTGGGACTTTCACTATTTTACCCCCCCCCCCCCGGAAAAACTCTTCAGTACGTCACTGCTCTTAACATTATCAGTTCTCCATTCTACAAACCTCAACCCAACAGAAGAATTTCCAATTTCAGCTGTTCGAAGAACTAAGAACTTACGACATATTTCCATGAACCTTGATTCAAATTATTCCTTTTTTCGTCGCATCTTCAGATCAAGTTAATTTTGCTCATTTCAGATTGTCTTCGAAGCTTATTGTCTGAATATGATCTACAATCGAAAAGTTTTTTCCGAAACCCTCCGTTCTGTTGGTAGATGAAAGCCCACAATGTTGAACATTCTTTCTTTCAGGGCCGTACCGACGGGGTGCGGGGAGGTGAACTGGCAAAATAAAACACAAAAAAACAATGGGCTGAGACGGAAAGAAAGGCTAATCTGTGACTGAGCCCTCCCACCAAGAAAAAATCCCTCCGTTGGCCAAAAAAACCACAAAAAAACAATAGGTTGAGACGGAGAGGAGGGCAGATCTGTGACTGAGCCCCCCCCCCAAGTACACTCCCCCCTTTATTTAAATCCTGGTTACGACTCTGCTTTATTTTAAAATTTTTATTATCATAATTCCGAAGTTGGCTGATAGACTTATAGGGCGGTCATTATTTATGCCAGCTTCGTCACCCATCTTATGAAGACGCTGGTTGGGTGTAACCCCGTCAAACTAATATCGAAATCAAATTCTACGTCCTTGAAACTCAAGCAACTGGTATTCCGATTTGACGGTAGGTGCTGATGGATGTTTCAAAAATTGTAATCGAAAAATAATTTTTCTACTGAAAGAACACTGAAAAGCACAGCTTTCAAAGAGAAGTATCAGAGGAGAGGGGGGAGGGAAAAGCTTTAGGTATGTATGGGTAGCAACGTACAAAAGTGGATCCACGGAATTGCATCCCTACTGTTCACCAAAGTCGGTACGAACAAAAAAATATTGAAAACACTGTCTTTTCCCCATAACACCTGTGTTAATGCACGGTGAAATATAGGATCATTTTCAACCCCCTATTTGGGGCATTTCGAAGGCAGTTATGGAAAAACTCTAAAGAATCCGTTCAGCGGAAAATCGAGTGGGAAACATTTTTTGTTCGAAACAATTTATCCTAAATTCAACAGTTCACGATATAAACCACTTTTGCGAGAACCTAAAAAATTTAACAAGCCAATTTGGGGCAGTGATTTTTCTCATTTCTAAGGAAACCACTGTCAACAATATCCCCCAAAAAACCTTCGCTATCAACTGGTTTTTTCGAAGTCCCACAACTAATCCAATTTCACTGGGCTAAACGTTAAAAGTGAAAATCGGTCTCGACTTAGTTTGAGACCCCGACTAGGATGACCACTCAAAATTTAAAAAAAACTGGAAAATGATTTTATAAAATTTGAAAAATGACCAGAATTGTAGACCATTTGCTATTTTTTCCTTATTTGTGCTTCCCTCTTTACACACTACTCGTCATAATATTTTTTCAAACCCCCACCTGACCAGCTAGAGTTGCGCTGGAAGTTTTTGCTGCGATCTGCCGGAAAACTGAATTTCAATTTTATTTACACTGCACAGCGGAAGCACAAAATAAAGGAAAAATTAGTTTCATAGTCAGCAGAATTTCCAGAATTTGAAGGCGAAACTTTCCCAAAAATGACTTAAATGACCATTTGAAAGGAAACATGACCAGAAATGGCCTCTGATGACCGAAAATTGAGAAAAGGATTAAGAGGTCACCTTCGCCCCACTCTCTCCCAGGTACCACAATTTTCTAATTAGGGGCTAATAATTATTACCAGACATGAATTCGGCTACCCTTAAAACCCACCAAACCATACCTATATTGCATTATATGAAAATTCTGAACCTCGGCCCTTTTTAGGTACCACAGTTTTGAAGTTACAGTCACAGTAATATCGAAATCTCCCAGCAGTCAACTTTCCGATATGTTGGTACGTGCTGAAGAAAGCTTTAAAAGTTATAATGGAAAGTTCATAACATACTGTGGTAACACTGAAAAGCACAAATTTGGAAGTGAGGTATCTAATGGAGGGGGAATAAAAAACATCGAGGATGTATGGGCAGCAATGTACAAAAGCGGATCCACGAAAGTATATCCCTTCTGTTCGTCGGTCGGTAAGAACAAAAAAAATTTTGAAAACACTGGCCTTTCTCCTATAATACCCGTGTTAATGTATGGCGAAATACAAGGCCATTTTCAAACCCCTATTTGGGGCACTGTTGAGATCACCTTGGCGTTTACAGCCTTCAATAGAACTTTCGACATAATTCATCACCAAGCAGCTTGGGTTGCCTTAGTATCCCATGAGATTCCATCCAAAGTAGTGAAACTACTACAAAAACTTCACGAGAAATCAAATTCATATGTATCTTTGGACAAAAAAGAATTTTTCCCGAAAGAAAGAGAAGCTAGGCAAGAGGACCCTCTTTCACCGAAAATATTCAATAACGTACTGGAACGGACCTTTGGCCAGCTAAACTGGAAGAAAAGTGAGGTAAATGTAAATGGAAAGAGATCAACTAACTTCAGGTTTGCCGACGATGTTGTATTATTTTGTAAAAGCAACAGAGAAATTGTGGAAATTATCGAAGAGTGGGCCACCGAATGAGAAAAGGTAGGTCTAAAGATGAACATTGCTAAAATCAAAATTATGTCTAAATTGGAAGACTCGAGGAATAACCATTTTAGATGGAGCACAAATCGAAGCCGTCAAAGAATACAGCTATTTAGGTCAACTAATATCTCTCGAAAATAGAACTGATACAGAAATTTCAATGAGGATAGCAAAATCGTGGAGAGCGTTTTTGATATTGAAGCAAATTTGTAAAGAGAAAATTAGTCTAAAGACCAAATCAAAAATTCTCGAGAGTTATGTACTCCCAGGAACAATGTAAGGTACCCAAACGTAGGCTCTCACAAAAAAGCACATCCATAAGTTCAGTGATGCGAAACTCAATGCTGACAGGCATCCTGAACATTAGAATGGAAATTAAAATTATTTCAATAATTGAATCAAAACTTCAAAGTAACAAATATTGTCTCTAGGGTAAGCAAAATGGAGGAAGGCAGGTCTGTAGCTAACTGCTTGTATGTGCCAGGGCATTTGATATTTCAACCAGGGCATACAGGTACAATATAATTTCATTATTTTTACTAGAATGTCTTTTTGTAGGGTCGGATCTAGTAGTCGAGCCTATTGCAATCTTTTTTTTTCCCCTTCTTCTCAACTTTTCCAGCATAGGCCTTGATCTTGATCTTCGAAAGTTAGCTTCATACTGCCGAAGTACAAAGCCAATGAGAGTTATATTTTACATCTTCATCCCTGGACGACTCCTGTAATGATATAGATACTGAATCGCCCAGTTACTCTAATACTGAAGGTGAAGAAGGAAAATAGAACGTTTAAATAATATTTGGAACTTGCCTTCTCAGTACATTCTTGAAGTAAACTGTTCCTGAATTCTGATTAAGTCTGGATCAGTGAAACAGATTCGTTGGAAATTCTATTAAGTAGCGTATCTATTTCTGCCTACATTCTCCCTTATCAGTAAATTTTTAAAGGAATAATGTGATGTGAATCGTGTTTTTTAAATATAATCCAGTATTAATGGTAGGTAACTTTGATATTCTGTTTGAGGTTTCAAGCGATGAAGCTTTACCGTAGTGACTGTCTTCACTTGAAGATGAAACAACAACCGCCATTTGTGGCAATTGTGCGAATATGCGATGTTGCAAATGAACTAACAGCAAATGAACAATTTGCTAGTGAATAGGAACAGGATAAAGCCTTAGTACACGATGCACAGAGAGTTTGTGAATGTAGATTAGAATTCCAGAAGCAGAATCGTGAATATTAAAAACAGTATCCAGGAGAAATTCTACAACAAAGACTCTAAATCTACATGCCATCAAGAAACTTTGTTACCATTGGTAACACTACTGAACAACTATTTTGCACAATGCATTTCGACAGGTGATTCTGAGGTACTTTTTAACACTGAACACGATACTGTGACCCATTTTTCTCTATCACGTCACAATTCGGAGTTCTGAACGACTGAAATTCGTTTCCATTTTGTTTTTGCATTGGAATAAGCGGTACCACTGACTGATATTATCAGTGTTATCGGACCACAATAAAGGAAAACAAACAGACGGAATACACACCACTACACACGACCGCAACACACAACAACACGAATCAGTATGACCACATTCAGTTCCTAAACCTCTTTTTGAACACATTTAGTTGAATTTTTTATAGTTTGACGTGATAGAGAAAAACGGCCGACGGTACTGTATTCAGCGTTGAAAAGTACTCAAGAATCACCTCCTTAAATGCGTTGTGCAAACAAAAAATTTCATTTTGTTCAGTAATGTAATAATCATATCTTGATAATGCGTATTCAAATTGTAAACTTCATTTGAATTCAAGTATAATTCCCCTTTTGTCTCTAACGCAGGAAGAATTACAATTATTTTCCAAAATGCCACTTGGGTTAGATTGATTTAAAGAATTATAGAAGTACAGCGTCTAGCTCCAAGAGTGGGTTTCATTCAAATTCAGTATTATTTCATTGAATTAATTACAGAGTGCGTTCGTGTTGTTGATAGTGTAAAGCTGCTCTAGATAGGAGAGAACGATCGTCCGCCATTTTGAATCCAACCGCGCCCGTTGATGCCGAATTGACTACGCGGTACGCTCCGCATAGTCGGATTCGGCATCCACGGGCATGGTTGCAGTCAAAATGGCGGATGATCGTACTTACACGAAGTATACAGAGCTCTAGATAGAGTGATAGAATTGCATGACTGCAATCTGCAGCCTTGCAGTTTGAAATCTGATTCATTCACTCATTGAAATGAATCGTTTAACCGAATTAATTCAAGAACAAACGACCCATCTTTACTATCCTGCCGACCTTTTTCTAGTAGAGAGATACTTGTTTACTTTTATTCTTTCGAAAGTGCTAGCCAGGGAGGCACGCTTACCAGCCAGGGCTTCCCTGGCGTTAGCTACGGACCTGAAAGAAGGGAAGATCTGCAACAAGATGGCGAAACGATCTCACCAAATCTCTGGGAGTAGGCTGGGTTAGAAAAGCAAGAGACAGGGAAGCAATGGACAGAACTGACGGATGCTTATCCTCAGAAGATAGGTGGAGTGGCAAGTAAATTAAAAATTTAAAAAAAAATGGAGCATCTTTCAGCAAGAAATTGAATGAAGAATCTTTTTTTTATTTTTGTTTGAAACAATGTATCCTGAATTTAGTAGTTCTTGATATGTGACACTTCAATCAACTTAAAAAATTGGTAAGCCAGTTACGTTATTTATTTATTTTTTTTTATTTTTTAAATTACTAAGGGAACCACTGTCAACAATAATATTCTGCAAAAAAACCGTTCATACCAAAAGCTCTCTCCGATGTGGCATTTCTAATCTAATCTTTTACTAGACTAAACGTTAAAAGTTGAAATCGGTTCAGACTTCTTTAACACTCTAGCAGAGCAGTCCATAAGTGCACGAAATTGACGTAGTCAGCCTAGTGTTTGAGAGGGTCTGGTCTTGACCAAAAGAAAAGGGGGTGGACCCACTTTAGCTACGCCTCTCGCGAAGTTGTTATGTACTATGTAATTATACCAAAGTTACGCTAAAACTGCGAACGAAAGCGACGTCGAAATGTAGACTTCTATGTGGCGGACCTTGAAAGAAATGAGATGCGCAGATTCCAGAGCAGACGCAGGCTAGACGGTGGAACATCCCTTTCATGAATCGATGGAACAGCTGTGCGGGCGTATGCGGTTATTACGCAACGCGTAAAATTCGCACAGCGTATAGTAAGTTCTTCATTCATTGAAATCCGAACACGGTATAGTCGAGTGTCGGATATAGTCATTAAATCGGCGGTGTCAGAAATTGATGGGCCGGATTCAGGTCTACGCCGACACGACATTCGGCTCGAAGAAAGATGACCCAACTACTCGGCGTACTTTTTCGCAATATTCCAATCTCATTTATTCCGATCTCGAAGAAGAATTTCGGTCTGCCTGTCCGCCCGACTGCCAACCTATTAAGCCATCAACCTGCCCTCTAGTCTGTATGTCTATCTGTCTACCAAATTTTTCATTTCCAGACAGCTTGTTTCCCTGCCTGAACGCCTGTTGACTATTGCTTGCTGCCTTATTTACAATGACGTAAATGGGAGGGGAGTGAGGGAACCGAATATACGGGAATACAGATTATCTACTCAAATTTTAGAGCGGAGACCTTTTTTCCTTCTCTTGCTTAAGTCAAAATGTGGGCGAAATTTCGCCAACATTTTAGACCCGAGACGTTTTTTCTTCAAAGTCAAGACTTTGTGAAATTTGGCAGACTTGCTACTCTTTTACCCACACAATCTTTGCCTTTCTCCAGAGAGAACTTCGTATACACTACTGCCTGTCTATCTCAAATCCTGTACATTTTTTTCGGAAGCGTCGGCGACCGAGTTCAGTTTTTCGATGCTCCCTAAATACACAATCCAACAAATCGTTAAGGAAGAAGTAATTTTGTATCCAAAGTATGTGGTTCGGAGACCATGGCGGAGTGCCTGTAGCTCTGAAGTACACGCAATACACGGTATTTGGTGATTACATGAAAAGTTTCACCTCATAGACTCACAAATCTTAACAATACCTTACCGCCTTTACGCCCATAAACCAGCTTCTCAGATTCTGCTTGGTTCCGGTTCTACATCCGTCTGACTCCAGTCTCACACGAGCATCTTCTGGACTCAAGTTAGCTTCAAATTTTCAGACTTCCTTTTATTTTAAGGACCTTGATCACCCTGAGAATGTGCAATTCTCCTTCAGCCCTCCTCAAGTCTGACTCGAGTGTTTTGCAGACCTAATTTTCATCATTTTTCATACTCGCTGTAAAGCACGGATAATTTTTGCAATATCGAATCGACCCTCACCTTTTCTAATCTTTCGCAGATTAATAACCCTCTTTTTGCGACGCATCCCCTTGCCCAAGTACAATTCAGATTTTGGTTAGTGTCTTTTTCCAAGACGTTTCCCGACTTTAAGGATTTCTCACCAACCTGGAATCCATTATTCACTTATTCAGTCCCTTTCAATGTGCAGTCTTCTTTCAGCCCTCCTCACGTCCCACTCAAGCATTTTTCAGAAGTTAGTTTCATCTTTTTGTGCTCGACGTAGGACAAGATTCGGTTCTTTTCCAGCCTGGTATCCATTCTTCCTTGCCCGTCTCCTTAAGTGAATTCGAATTTGAATTAGTTTTACTTTTCTGGACTCTTCTCGATTTTAAGGATCCCCTGCCCCCCCTGAAATCCACGATTCACTTATTTCGTTTTACCAATGTGTAATTTTTCTTCAGCCCCTTTTCGGCCTCTCTTCCACTCTAAATTCCTCACCTCCCAGAGATTCCTCATTCACTTATTCAGGTTTTACCGAAGTGCAACTTTCCTTTTGCACTCCTCAAATCTTACTTTAGCGCTTTTCAGACTCAAGTTAGAGTCACCTTTTCATACTCGCTCTGAGGTAAGGAAAATTTTTGCATCAACCCCCTCCATATTTTGCCGATTTCTAGATAAATAGCCCACTGTTTCCCAACCCTGTACTCGCTTCATAATAATTCGGATCGTGGTTCCTTCTTTTTCGACATCTATTGACTTAAGAATCTCTCACAAACTTGAGATCCCAAATTTACTATTTCAATTTTCGCAGATTCCTTCCGACTTCCTAAAGTATCACTCGAGTGTTTTTCAGGCTGGAGTTACTTTCGCTATTTTGTACTCGCTAAAGAGTAAAGAAAATTTTAGCACCATTGAATCGACACTAACTCATTACTGTTTTTTCCCAGACTAAAACCCACTCTTTCTTACCCACCTCCTTACTGAAGTACAATTGGGATCTTAGTTAGTTTCACCTCTTCTGCGACTCTCTTCGACTTCAAAGATCCCTCACTATTCTCAGATATACTACTCACTAATTCAATTTTTGTCGATGTGCTATTCTTTTCAGCTCTCCTTAAATCTCAGTCAAGCGTCCCGTATCTCAGTTAGTTTCACGTTTTATAGTGTCCCTTTTTTTCCCCCAGACATTCTTTAACCATACGCAGGGACGTACCGAAGAGTTTTTCCTGAGGGGGGGGGGGGGTTAAAAATTGTGAAAGTCCCAAATAACTCAACTCAGAATTCTCAAGTATCAAAGCACGAAAAAAAAACAACTTTTGACCTGTTGGATTTTTCTGACTGACTCAACTCAAGATTCCCAAGTAAGTATCAAAACAGAAAGAGAAAAAGCTTCTGATTTGTTGGGTTTTCTCAACTTCTAAACTCAATTCCCAAATATCACTGCAGAAGAAAAAAAAAAAAAAAAAAAAAAAAAAACTTTTAAACTTGTTAGATTTTTTTAACTAGCCTGACTGAAATGGTAAATTTTTCCAACTGCTGAGTGGGGAGTTGCCCCCTGCCCTCCCTATCGGTACGTCCCTGACCATAAGGATTTCTGACAACTCTTAGATACACACCATTGACAACTCTTAGATACACACCATTCACTATTATAATGTTTACCTTTATGGGATTTTCCCTCAGCCCTCTTCAAGTCTTACCCAAGCGTTTTTCACACCCAAATGAGTTTCACTTTCTTCTGCTCGCTATAGGGTAAAGAAAATTTCTGCTCAATCAAGTTGATCACCTAGTTTTTTCTGCTCTTCCCGAGATTGACAGCCCATTCTTCCTCGCTCACCTCTTTAATTAAGTATAATTCGGATCTTAGTTAACCTTTATCTTTTCGGACTCGAGATTCACTGATTCAGTTTCCGCCGGGGTGCGATTTTCTTTCAGCCCAACCTTAAATATAATTCGCCCGTTTTTTAGACCCGATTTAACTATAAGGATTCCTGAGCAAGTTCGATACTCACAATTCACGAATTCAACTTTTGTATCAATGCGATTTTCCTTCAGCTCTCTCCAAGTCTTGCTCAAGCGTTTTTCAGACCCGAATAAGTTTCACTTTCTTGTGTTCGCTAGGAGGTAAAGAACATAATATCTACTCCATCAAATCGATCTCCCAGTTTTTTAAGCTCTTCTCCAAACTGATAGTCCGTTCTTCCTCACTCACCTCTTCAATATTAAGTATAATTCGGACCTTAGTTAGCTTCACCTTTCAGGACTCTCCTAGACTCTGAGAATCCCTCATTACCCGCAGATACACAATTCACTTATTCAATCTTGGTCGATGTGCAATTGGACGCTGCAAAGCAAAAACCAGCCAAGCGACATTTGTTGATAGAATAAGTTATTAGTATTGTTGGAAAGAGCGTAAAAAGTAGAATTTTTTTTTTAATTGGGCTCCTGATACAAAAATGTGTATCCACGTTGAAAAAAGCTTATCAGTAAACGTTATGTCCGTAAACCGGCATTATTCATTGGCATTTAATATTACGTTTTCTCAAAATACAGATTTTGTCGCTTGTCTGGTTTTTGCTCAATAGCGTCCAATTAATAAAAATTTTTGGTACTTTTCTCAACTATAATACGGATTCCTGACCACTCTCAGTTACACATAATTCACTACCTCGGTTTTTGCCTTAATGCGATTTTCTTTCAACCCTCCTCAAGTCTTATTCAAGCGTTTTTCAGACCCGAATGCGTTTCACTTTCCTTTGCTCGCTATTCCCATATTCGAACTCCGCTAGAAGCGCTATAATCACTGGACGAGAAGATGATGCTGTTCGTTATCACCATCTACTGTAAAGTGTCAGTTGATTTACTAATCTCATGTTTTTAGTTTCATGTTGAAATGAATTTGCTCTTTTTTACTCGACTACACTTACCCTGATAAAACAGAATTTTGTTCAATGATTATTTTCAATTTCAAAATGATGTTTAAGGTTTATATGTTCTTACTGATGTAGGGTTTGTAATAAATCATGTTTTCATCCGCTGATAAGCTTTATTCGAATAGGCGAATAATGCAAGGGGAAATTTCAGCTCCATCAAATCAATCCCCCAGTTTTTTAAGCTCTTCTCTTAACTGATAGCCTCTGATAGCCCATTCTTTTTCACATGCTTCTCCAATTAAGTAGAATTCAGACCTTAATTAGCTTCACCTTTCAGGACTCTCCTCAACTCTTAAGAATCCCTCACCACTCTCAGATACCAAATTCACGTATTCAGTTTCTGCAAATGTGCAATTCCCTTTTAGCCCACATTAAATGTAACTCGACCGTTTTTCAGACTCGAGTTACATGGGTGGCAACTTCAGCGGTGCTCATAGGCCCCAACGCCTGATGAGAGTTTTCGAACACCACATTGGAACATTAAAGGTGGACGGGAAGGGTAGGAGTATCTCAAAAGACTTCGATAAGGGAGGGGAGAGTCGAACCAAGTCGAGCACCAAATGAGAGAAATAAAAATTACCACCTATGCCGAGTCAAGTTTCACTTTTTTGTACTCGCTATACAGTAAGCAAAATTTTTGAACAAGGAAATCGACCTTCATTAAGTTCTGCTCTTCCTGAGACCAATGGCCCATTTTTCCTCATCCGTCTCCTTACTCAAAAATAATTCAGATTCGAGTAAATTTCCCCTGTCAGGACGCGCACTAGCAGGGAAGTACCGATAGGGGGTAGGAGGGGCACCCCCTGTAGGATTCTATCTCTCAGCAGTTGGGAAAATTTATCATTTCAGTCAGGCAGAATTGGAAAAATTCAACAAGTCAAAAGTCTTTTTCCTCTTTTTTTTTTTTGCTTTGATACTTGGGAATTGGGTTGAAAAGTTGAGAAAATCCAACAAGTCAAAGGTTTTTGTTTTGATTTGATATTTGGGAATTTTGAGTTGAGTCAGTTGGAAAAACCTAACAAGCCAAAAAATTTTTTTTGTTAGGTTTTTTTTTGCTTTGATACTTGGAAATTTCAAGTTGAGTTAGTTGGGACTTTCACACTTTTTGCACCCCCCCCCCCTCCTTCCAGAAAAAACACTTTGATACGTCCCTGTGCACTAGAAGATCCACAACTTGCTAATTCAGGTCTTGCCCACGGCCGGTGTATTAAATGTGATGCAGTGTACAGACAGCACTACACAGAGGCATTTGCGTGGCGCTTTGCACCACTTGGAAATGGAAAAAATAAAAGAGGAAGAAAAAATGCTATAAGGTCATATACTGGCTTTTTTTTTTTGCAACTGTAATTTTAAGTTTCAAAAAATTGCAACAACTTTTATTTTCTATCTATGAAAATGTATTTCATGTCCCTTCCCTTTCCTTTTTTTTTTGGAGGGGGGGATCTCTAAAGGAAGGATAGGAAAATTTTTACCTATTTAATTTTTGAAAAATAAATAAATATTTTGCACCACACGAGGAAAAGACAAGATGCCAGTCATGGTTTTGTCCAAAGGCTATTACTATCACCGGTGTAGGAGCGACGGCGGGGGGGGGGGTCACTTCCTTTCCAACGCTATCAAAAAGGACATTTCAGAATTTCAGAATTTCAGAATGTGCATATTTCAGCGCATTCATTACAGTAATGAGATGACCCATAACGCCACTAACCCCGCCCCCCCCCACACACACAAGACTGAGACCTTCATACATTGGTTTCTACTACAGTCGACAAGCAATCATGCATCTTGGTTACGTATGGGCGGTATGGGCGCCGTTACCAAGGCAAGTTCGTAGCGTCGTTAAGGTGGACAAATAGAAGCATCCCCCCTGCTGGTCTCTCCTGAACCGTTGGCCTGCCTCCGAGACCTTCTCTTTCTGCTTTTCAGCTTAAAATTAGCAATTTCACGCAAAGCTGCTCCCCACGTGGAAAAGTAGTCACACTACAACAGGTGTGGATCAACGGAGCATTCAGAACGTCCCGGGGAAAACGGAACTAAACGTTAGGATAAATTAGGTCCCTTTTCCAGGACACCGCGGAGCACTTCGTGGGCGGCGGAATTCGGCCGTAAAAGCCGAACTTACCGAGAAACGAGAAAATGCTTACCTTTCTTTGCTCGGCTTTCGAAAGTCCCGAGTAACTGTACTCGCTGGTGTGCGACAACGACGAGTGTATCCTCGAGTCGAGCTCATCCTCGCTGACCGGCATCCTGTCGGCTCTCCAAGCTTACGTGTCGCCGTCCTTATCTTATCCACGGCGCCGGGCACCAACACCACCGATATATCCGCGAACCTCACTTCGACAAAAATTTCGTTAAGACGAACTAGGAACGGCGCGCGGTGTCCACCTACGACACGAGAATTTTTTTCTTTACTTTTCCTTTATACAAACAAACACCGCGCAAAATAATTAAAAAGATAATAAATGGTCGAATCGGAGAAAACGAAATCGAAGCGATCGGAAGCGATTGCGATTTACAAAGCGAGTAAAAAAAAATTTTGTACAAACGCGGAGGATGCGCGCGAAGCGAAGCGACTAACTGCGTGACCTGTTGGGCACTCGCATCCGAAATGACGATATATCGCCTATCGGTCTGTGATAATCTAATGTGCGGGAATTTGAATGGACGATGACGAGGACGAGGGGCGGCGGCGGCGGCGACGTTCCGAAGCTACGAAAGCGAACGGCGACGGAGAAGGAAGGATCCGTGGGAATTCTACTTTCAGCGAAGATAAGGCAAGGTAGGGTGTGCCTTTGGTCGCAGATGCGATCCCAGCAGAGAGCTACCGTGTTAAGGGAGTGAAGAATCCCACGGTACCCTTCGACCCGCGCCCTCCACCCTCCGGGCGTCTGGCACCGCGCTCCGCCACGCCGACCGTGGCCGGGTAACTCACCTGAACGATTAATACGCAAAGGATATACGGAATACCATTGTATAAGTCAATGTTATTGTTATGTGGGCTAAATAATTATTAAATAGGTGTACACGCTCGTACACGCTTGTACTCGCTCGTATACGTTCATACATGCTCGTACCCCCCCTCTCACTCTCGCTCTCACTATGACTCTCTGTAGCCCCGGCGTTAATAACCGCGATACGTTTTTCGCTTCCCTTGTTTTTAGTTTCGTTTCTTTTTATTCTTTTTTTCGGTTTCCTTCTCTCTCTTTTATTGTTTTGATTATGTTTAACTAGGCGGCGGTTATACGATAGAATTGGGAAAACCGAGTGGACGAGATCGGGTGTAAAGCTGGACGACGGGACGACGGACTCGCGGAAAAGTGATGCCGGAATTCTGGGCTGCGGGCGATGAACTCGAACACCGATAGTGCAAGTGCACTGATGAATAATCGGGCGTTTTGTCATCAAAGCAT
This sequence comes from Acanthococcus lagerstroemiae, assembly GCA_031841125.1. NCBI lineage: Eukaryota > Metazoa > Arthropoda > Insecta > Hemiptera > Eriococcidae > Acanthococcus > Acanthococcus lagerstroemiae. The sequence goes on along the minus strand of CM063111.1, from coordinate 13,386,335 downwards.
GAACTTTGGTATGTCGGTGCTGTAAGACATGCACGAGAACAGGGACGTAACTAGAAATCACTGTACCCTGTCGGCCAAAGGAGTGCAGGAAAATTCGTCGCGCGAAAACTGAAGGCCGAAAATTTGGCGCTGCGAAAGTAGAATAACGACAGTTTGATTACGGGAACCGAATCAGAGTTGGGCGTTATTCGAATAATAATCATGAATAACAAGATCAATCATTATTCGTTATTCATTATTCGTCAACACGTAAAATTATTCATCAATCATTATTCAGTAAAATGAAGATGTGAATAATATTCGTCAATCATCGTTATCCATTGCGGACGCAGTAACAAAACAAAAAATGTAACGAGGATCAGTGGCGTAGCCAGGATTTTTCCAAAGAAGGCGGGGGGACAAAATAAGATTTTCAAGGGAGAAAAAGTCGAAAAAGTATTTTTTTTTTAAATCGCCAATATTAGAGGGCTATGTAAAAATATTGAGAGGGATTTTGTGTGTGTGTGGGGGGGGGGGGGATAAAATATTTTTTTGGGTGGAGGAGGGGTATTTTTCTTGATAGAAATATTCTTTTTGGGGAGGGGTATTTTTGGGGATATTTTCAGGGGTATTTTGGGGGGGGGAATATTTATGGGGCATTTTCCTTGGTAGAAATATTCTTTTTTGGGAGGTGGGGATTTTTTTTTTGGGGGGGGGAGATTATTGTTGGGAGGAGGGAGGGTGTAAAAATATTTTTGGGGGTTTATTTGAGGGAGAATATTTTTGTTGGGAGGGGGAGGGTGTAAAAATATGTATTTTAGGGTTTTGGGGGAGGGGTATTTTTGGGGGAATATTTATGGGGTATTTTCCTTGATAGAAATATTCTTTTTTTGGGAGGGTGGGTATTTTTTGGGGGGAATTTTTTGTTGGGAGGAGGGAGGGTGTAAAAATATATATTTTTGGGGTTTATTTGGGGAGAATATTTTTTGAGAGGGGAGGGTGTAAAATATGTATTTTGGGATTTTGGGGAGGTAAAAATATTTTGTTGGGAGGGGAGGGTATAAAAATACATATTTGTTGAGATTTTTTTGGGGGGGTAAAAATATTTTTGGTGGGGGATATTTTTCTCCCTAGTCTTACTGGGGTAGTTAGAAAGTAAATAAAGTTTTTCCAATTTTCTTGGGAGGGCAAATGACTGCGCCAGGGCCGCGTTGCCCTCCTGGCCCCACTTTGCCTACGGGTCTGATTTCATTATTCCCATGATTGATGTTATTGAATAATGATTACTGAATAATGAATAGACTACTCGTTATTTATACTTACGACTAACGAATACATTATTCGTTATTCATTATTCATGCGCTTATGAATAACGAATAAATTATTCATTATTCATGAATAATGAATAACGGTTGCGTTATTCATTATTCGAATATTATTCTGCCCTACTCTTCCGCGAATGAGGAAAAACATTATTTCTCAGGGGGCAAACCGTGTACGAGTATATCTCTTTTACCGGTTGGTCAAAAGTCAGTTAGTGAATGTTATTAATCTTAGCCGATAACCTTTCGCTGGAAGGGTTGAGTGGATCGATGAAGTTAATTTGATCGGTTGAAATTGCTATTCAAATATCAAATTGTAGACCAGTTACTGGTTGAATTAACCAGTTAGTGAATAAACTTTTACTATAGCTAATTAACATTTTTTGATGAAATCAGAGGCGAAACTAGATTTTTAGTTGGGGGGGGGGGAAGGAAAATTTGCCGACAAATATTTTCTTTTAACTAAAAATTTGCCGACAAAATTTTCTAAAAATTTGAAAATTCGCCGATTTTTTAATCAAAATATTTTTAATTGAAAAAAAAAAAAACACAAACAAACAAACGTTCTTAGAAAATGTAAAATTTAAATAAACAGCTTCAAAATTTGCTGACTGCCTAATTATTGGGAGATTATTGGGGGTGTTTCACCCCCCCCCCTCCCCGTAGTTTCGTTCCTGCAAATGCAGATTGGAACCTTATCCCCCAAGCACTCACATTTGCATACATGAGCATACCCTATTCTGGGAGGATAAGGTGGAAGGATGTTAGGAATACTTGAGAGGAACACAACTTCCTTTACACATTGAGGTGGTCGTTGTTTACTTTTGGTGATCTTTTTTTCTGAATTTCTTCTGATTTTTCTCCTATATTGATTCCAATAAAAACAAATCAAATCAAAAAAAAAAAAAAACTACAAAGTTTCCTGTCGATTGGATTAGGGAAATCCGTGCCGAAAGTTCCCTTTCGTTTTTATGGGGAAAATACACGGAGTCTTGACTTTTGTTCCAGACTAAATTTCCCTCCTTGGGCCGTACAGCGTTAGTATCGACTACACTTATCAGCGACCAAAAGGTAAAGTTTTTGACACATGTAGAAAAATTTGGAATCTCGGATGTGCGGCCCGAATATTCACCAGGACCAAAGACCGTAAATGAAACAATAGAACATTTGCTATCGGATTCAGCTTGTGACATTGGAAGATACGTCTTTTGCTTTTCAACTTTTAGCTTTTAATAGAATGTTCAACTTTCTCAAATTTCAGGCTCTAGGTCAAACAGAGAATCTAATAACAACAGATTTCGAGCTGCTCAAAGCGGTGGCGCACTGTAGTCGTTCACGAATGATTGAGTGAGTGAGTGAATCACTGACTCATTGAGTGAGTGACGAGGTGAGGAAGTGAATGAATAACTGAATTTGAGAATGAATGAATGATTGAGTGAGTAACTGAGTAACTGAGTGAATAACTCAATGAGTAAGCAAGTGACTAAGTGAGTGAGTGAATCACAAAGTCACTGAGTGAGTGATTGAGTAACTGTGTAAATAACTGAATAAGTACGCGAATGACTGAGTGAATCACTAAATAAGTAAGCAATTGCCTGAGTGAGCGAGCGAGTGAATCACTGACTTATTGAATGAGTGATGGAGTTAGGAAGGGAATGAATAACTAAATTAGAGAATGAATGAATGACTAAGTGAACGAGTGAGTGAATCACTGAGTAAGTGATTTAGTAACTGAATGAATGACTAAATAAGTAAGCGAATAACTGCGTGAGTGAGTGACGGAGTAAGGGAATGAGTGAATAACTAAGTGAGTGAGTGAATCATTGAGTCATTGAGTAAGTGATTGCGTAACTTAGTGAATCACTAAATGAGTAAGCGAGTGACTGAGTGAGTCACTGTCACTGAGTAAGTGAATCACTGACTCATTGAGTGAGTGACGAAGTAACTGAGTGAATAACTCAATAAAAAAGCATGTGACTGAGTGAATCACTGAGTAATTTATTGAATAACTGTGTGAATAACTGAATAAGTAAGCGAATGACCGAGTGAGTGAATGGAGCACTGACTCAGTGAGTGACGGAGTGAACAGATTTTGGGCAGCTCAAAGCGGTGGCGCGCTGTAGTCGTTTACCTTGTAACCCTGATCAAGGGGAATATTTCATTTACAGGCATACGAAGAAATCTCAAAACATTATGAAAACGAAAGCGTTTATCCAAAAAATGATTAGGACAAAATTTATAGTACATAAAATTTTTCTTCCATTGAGACCATTTTCATTTCAATCTGATGAATTTTTCTAAAATATGTAGGGTTTCAATAGTTACTTTTTTCACGTGCCTAAAATTACAGAGGGCGACTTTTTTGCGCTGGACGTCCGAATAGTCATTGAAATTTGTATTCAACGTTTGCTACCGACTTTCAGATTTTCGAAATGTCTTCCTTTAGTTTTGTTTCAACCTTTCAAATAACGTTCGATACTCAGCTTGAAACCTTCTGCTTTTGACTGACTAGTCTCTAACAGGGGTCCAAAAGGTACTCCATTTTCAGAAACGAAATTTGACTTTTAGTCTGGAAAGGTGGAGAAGGAAAATTTGCCGACGAATATTTTTTGAAAACTAAAAACTCGCCGACGAAATGTTTAAAAAATTTAAAATTTGCAAATTTTGTAATCGAAATATTTTTTAATTGAATAAGAAAATAAATAAACAGACAAACATGCATAAAAAATAAAAATTCAATTAAAAAGTTTCAAAATTTGCCGACTGTCAAATTATTGGGGTTGGGAGGGGGGGCACCAAACCAAAAAAATAATTCACGAAGATGCGTACTGCTTCTCGAATCACAGTTATTTCCACAGCAAATAATGTGCATTTTTTCATAAAAATTAAAGTCCAAGTCACCGTCAAAATAGAGTATTGAAAAAATCAAAATTCGTAATAAAATGTGGGAAAGGAACCATATTATGTGACGTGTCACAAGAAAAAAGCCTCAGTGTACAGTCATCCTGAGGCAATTTTCTTGTGACACGTTGCATATAGTTCCTTAATGACAATCTCAGAGCGAGATAAGAAATCATGTACAAAAACCGGACAGGTGAAAGCTCTATCCTCACATCTTCATCGAAAGGGCTGTTCCAGTAGCTGAATCGCTACGTGCTAAAAATATGATCGTGAACAAATTGTGGAAATTATTTTTATGTTTACATTTAGGATTTACATGTTTACAATTTTCAATATGCTCGTAGCGTAACACTTAAAGCCAACTACAGTAACACTATTTCCGGCTACCCAGATCTTTTTTTCAGTAGAAAAGAGTATTACAGGTGCTTCAAAAAATTTTGCTGGCATACGCGCATCTCGTTTCGATCGATGCTCCCTCCAGGAATCTTTCTAGCCTATGTTATAAATGATTCTCGCCTACTCATCCCTATTTTCCTTTTTTCTCTTTCTGGATCGAGTCAATTATTGTTGAAAAGAAAAACGAGCTGGAAAAATGTTCACGCTTAAATTTTATTTGCTTTAATATTTTTTGCGATATTTTGAAACAGATATTTCAGCAACTAATTTGTATTCCATCTTTGTACATATCACATAGAATAGGAGGACGTTGATAATAAATGAATTTATAGATAAGACGATGGTTCGTATTAATTGAACAGAATTCTGAACAGAAAGGCAAGATGATCTGAACAGCTGGAATTTTGTATCGTTTCACATTCTGTCAAGTGTCAAGAAAGGTGGATCGCCATACGTAGGCTAAAAGAAATTTCGAATTTTTGAGGGCGATCTAGTTAAAAAGTTGCCTTTGGAAAAAAAAAAGTTTTAACACTTCCTTTTTTAGATTTGTCAATTTTCCCTAATGTATGTACTATGGGGTTGAAAATTGAATGTTACACTTCGCCTTAAAAACGCAGGTTATGCAAAATTTTTACGTGACATTTTTAATAGTATTCATCGCGAACTTTAAATTAGTTCATATACAAATTTTACCTACATGTGAAATTGAAGGCGCTAAAGCACTTACAATACTTTGTCGCTTTATAGCGCCTTCAGTACGACAGATAGGCAAAATTCACATATATCCGTAACAATAGTAATGGTTGTGATCTACAAAATGAGTGATGCTCAAATTTTGCCTATCTACAATTTTGAAGGCGCTACAGAGCGACAAAGTATTTTAAGTGCTTTAGCGCCTTCAATTTCACAGATATTCAAAATTTGTATATAAATTAATTTAAAGTTCGCAATCAATACTATTAAAAAGGTTATGTGTAAATTTGGTCCATCTCGCATATTGAAGGTGGTAGACCATTGAATAAAAGTACTGGTAAGAATCAAGACTTCGAAAGAAAAGCGGTATGGGTTAAGATTATTCTTACGATCTTACGACAACATATTGATAGAGGTTCTGTTTTGAACTAAATGGAACAAAATTAGACCCAGATTCCCTCCGGTACCTCTGTTCCTTAGAATTTCATTTCAATATTGCCTAGATAGTGTTTTCGTTTCAATCTTACTTTGTTTTTCTCAAGGTTACTTCATTTCTTTCTTTTTCGCCTTAATTTTTTCTCTGTCAAACCTTCCGCACGGCTGACTCTAGGCACCTCAAGTGGCTTATTCGTTTGCCAACGATTTTTCTCCGTTGTTGTCGAAGCGTAAGTTTATTACAGATTCTCACTATAAAGCTGTTGTACAATCGCCAATAACTACCAATAACTACATTTTAGAATTTGACGTTTCAAGCATCTGCTGGATTTCGAGCAACGATTTGCCTCTAGTTTCTGGTACAAATACATACGCGAATACGAACGCCACACAACACATCCCGGAGAAAAACAAGAAGTTGGAGAACATGCCGAATGTTTCGTAGATTTTGAGAAACATGAACGTACTCAAAAATGTCGTCATGAAACTTCCAATATTGGTTAGAACCACTCCCAGAGATTTGACTTTCTGGGGGAACAATTCCGACCGCAGCACCATGCTTACCGGTTGCAACCCCATGAAAGCTATTGCTGAGAACAAGCTAATGGTGGTGAAAATCAGCCAAGGAAAACTCGGCATTGCTGTTACATTTGCTTGGGTATAATACAGAACAGCGGTGGTGAGGTTCGTCAGAGCAGCCGCGGCGAGTGCAGATAGCAGTAAAGTGCGTCTGTTGAGGTGATGGATGAAAAGGGACGATCCGAGTGAAGATGCGAACTGAATCAAGCCGAAGCATATTGTGAATTCATTCGGACTAAGCGTTCTGGAGGAAGAAAAAGCTATAGAAGAGTACGTCCCAAGGGTGTAATAGCCAGTTGAAGTTATCAAAACTGTCGTACACATTGCTAATGCTACGCTTTTGTAGAACACTGGCGTATGGAAGAACTCAGCCAGACTGAGTGAAGATGTAGCGCTTTTTTCGATGTCCAGTTTCAGCTTCTCAAATTCGTTGGTGTCTTCCGAAAACAGCCATCGATGGTTCCTTTCTGCCTCTTCGTATCTTCCTTTCAAAATTAAGAACTGTACGGTTTCCTTCATCATGAAAACCGATGCGAAGTACAGAAAACCGACGGCGAGGTTTATCGTGGCTACAGTATAGTAGGAGCAATAGGTCCCCACTACATACTGAGTGATCAGTCCTCCGAAATACAACATCTGATTTAGGCTGACAAATATTCCTCTCTGTTTTGGCGAGCTATTCTCACCGACGAGGACGATCACCGTTGGGAAGGCCATTCCCACCTGTATGCCAAAAATGATTCTCGATAAGTAAATCATATAAACTGATTTTGTAAATCTGATGATGACCCATTCGAGAAGGTAGCATAACGAACAGCAAAACAGAATTTTCTTTCGCCCCAGTTTATCGATGCTCAAAAAGCAAAGTATCGACCCGCAGACTGTGAATAGCAGGTGAAGTGATGCGACCCACGATCGCTCTTCAGATGATAGTGTAATTTCGTATGTCGAGTTTTCGGAGTTCTTCAAAACTGGCGCCAGCCATCCTGAGTTCGTTCCAGTGGCCAAACCATCAATCAAAACTGTAAACATTGAACAAGCCGCATACTTGTATCATATAATTTCCCTGAAAACTATTTCCTTTTGACATTTTCATGTCTTTACTTCGACACACAAACCGGAAAAACGTTACTTTTGCACGGGACGTTTTACGTACTCTTTTTTGAACTCATTTAAAGCCCTTAGTAAAATCTTTTGACCTTTCTTCTTCGTTTTTTCTTTGGATTGCCTGATGACTTGCCTTTGGTAAGCCATTACAGCAACTATGTGCTTACCTTTCTTACACGCATGGGGCCCCAGCAAAATCGTTTTCGTTTTTTGTTAGGGAAGAGGGGCTGTTAAACTCAGCGCGACCGTTTTTATTTATTTAATTTTAAAAATTGTGGTTCCCTCAGATAATTTTCCGGCTAGGCTTTCGGCCCTGAATTCGCCGCAGACCGCAAGAGCTCAATGGTGTTTTTAAGCGATGTTCCTTTTTTCCTCTCGATTTCTGCTCCAACAAGAACACGTGGTGCATTTTGGTGTAAAAACTTGGCTGCTGACATTTTTTGAACAAAACTTTAGGTCAGTGCGAAAAGGCGGAGTTAAGGTCTAACACAGAATTCACCGTAAGGAACTCAAATATCCTTAACCTGCCACAACTGGTATGGCAGATTCGAAGCACAGCAGCATAACCATGTTGTACATGCTTCAACGAATACAGCGCACAACGTCGAACCCCCACTTATTTTGATGGGGTGCGCAGCGAAGCTGATTGAAAAGTCTGTACAAACCCAAGTTATCTCCCATGAGCGAGAATTTTTTTCTTCAATAATTTTTTTTTCTGCTACATGAATCGACAGTATTCATAAACCAGTCGGTAAAACGATCAATTTTAGCTTTCGGCAAAAAATTCGGGGAATTGAAAATAAACGCGATATGAAGACGTAATGTCATCGCCAAATAACCAATGCGATTTTCCATAAGAAAACAATTCTCTTCAGAAAATCTCTCAGTACATTAGTGGAAAGTACTGATAAATGTGAGGAACTTTAGCTGTTTTCCGTGAGTTCGAAAAACTCAGACTGATCGATGTACGTGGAAATGAAAAATTTGATATTTTTTCATGTTTTATTTCCTGTATACATATATGGAGAAATTTTTCTCCAGGAAGTCTCTTTCAAAGTGCATTAGTCAAAAGTCCTGATAAAAGTAAGTAACTTTACCTATTTTGTCAGGCAGTAGCGTATCTACGATGAAATCTGGGGGGGGGGGGTTGACTTTTGATTTTAAGAGTATTCCTTAAAAAAAAAAAAAAAAAAAGATCGTACAAAAAATGCGACTGTACCTCGCGTACTTTTGTCAGTGGAATACTAGCCCAGGTTTGAACTTGTATTCTCCTTCTATTTTCTAGTTGCCAACCTTAGGAATAAATTTCGATATTTTTTCACAATTTTCGGGAATTTTTCAAAAACGTGTGTTAAATGAGCATATTTTTGCTATGCAAAGGTTTTCATATTTTTTAGAGTTTTTGGGGATTAGAACCCGGACCCCCATCCCCCCTTAAATACGCCACTGCTGTCAGGAATTCGTAAAACTCAAACTGATCGATGTACGTAGAAATAAAAATTTCGATATTGTTTCATGTGTTATTTATATGAAAAAATTTTTCTCAGAAAAATCTCTTTCCAAACACACAATTTTCCCTCTATTTCTTGATAAAATTTTGTAAATAGAGTTATTAAAGGGCATTATTTTGACTTTAGTTCTCTTATACAGGGTGTTCCACGAAAGTCCCCCCCCTGTTTTTTCACAAACCGATGGACAGATCTTTCCGGGACGAAAATGATTTTCCAGTCGTAAAGTCTAGTTTCTCCTGAACTTAAAAAATTTTCTCCCCCTTTCACGGGGGGCTGGAACCTACCACCGACTTCGGAATCTTAAATAGGAAGGTGTGCCTTTATGCACCTCGTTGGAAAGGCCATTTACTCCAAAATACGAATCCATGGGAAAAAATCAAAATTTGTGAATTTTGAAGGGCAAGGGGCCTAGAGATGACCAAAATCCACCCAGAATCAAAGTGTGGTGACCTATCAAACGAACTATCGAAAATGGGGTTTTCCAGGTCGCTGATTTCGAATATTGCCTTATTTTTCCAGTTTGACTAACCCAGGAGGCAGAACATTCAAAAATTTGGGGGCAGAAGGGGTTATTTTAACATGTTTTTTCATTTTCGCTGATACAATGTCTTTATACACCTTGTTGGAAAGGCCTCTTCCCCCAAAAGTAGAATCCACGAAAAAATTTTGAAATTCGTCAATTTTGGGAGGCGAAGGGGCCTAGAGATCACCAAAATCCGCCCAGGATCAAAGTGTGATGACCTATCAAACGAACTATCAAAAAGGGGGTTTTCTAGGTCGCTGATTTCAAATAATTGCCATATTTTTCCGATTTAACCCGTTTTAGAGTTTTAAAATCCAAATTTTCAACCTAAAATTGGTTCCATTATCCACAAATTTTTGACTTTCTGAATGCAGATTATTAAAGTGGCTTCATGCACATCGTTGAATAGAAAACTTCCTCCAGAGTATGAATTCGTGAAAAAAATTTCAAAGTTTATCAAGTTTAGGGGTAAGCGGCGCAGAGATGACCAAAATCCGTCCAAAATTGAAGTATTATGACCTAGCAAAAAAACTATCGGAAAGGGGGTTTTCGAGGTCGTTGATTCCGAATGTCACACGGAAAAATCTCCGCTGATTTTTGGGGAATTTCACCAGAATTTTGTTGGGAAAAAATTCCAAGAATTTTTAAAGAATTATTTTGGAAACGTCGGGGAAAATATTGGATGATTTTTAAGGAATTTCATTGGAAATTGTTCGAAAAAATTCCGATAACGTCCGAAGAATCTCATCGGAAATCTTTAGAAAAAATTTCCAATATATTTCCAAGAAATTCTATCAAAATTCTTCTACAAAATTTTTCGCTAATTTTTGAAGTATTTCTGGCAAATACTCGGGAAAAATCTCTGATAATTTTTAAAGAATTTCATTGAAACTCGGGAAGAATCTCCGATAAATTTTAAGGAGTTTTATCGGAAATTGTTGGAAAAAATTCCAATAATTTCCAAAGAATTTCTTCGGAAACGTTGGAAAAAATCTCCAATAAATTATAAGGAATTTTATCGAAAATAGTTAGAAACTAATTCCGATAATTTCCGAAGAATCTCATCGGAAATCTTTAGGAAAAATTTCCAATGATTTCCAAACAAATTTCATTAAACTCTTCGAGAATATTTTCCGATAATTTTTGAATTATTAAACCATTGGAGTATTCCCCCGAATATTTCCTATGACAAGGTTCAAAAATTATCGGAAAAACTTCCTCGAAGAATTTTTATGAAACTTTTTGGAGATTATAGGAAATTTTTTCTAAAGGTTTCCGATGAGATTCTTCGGACACTATCGGAATCTTTCCCAACAATTTCCGTTGAAATTCCTTAAAATTTATCGGAGATTTTTCCTGAGTTCCGAAAAAATTCCTTAAAAATTATCGGAGATTTTTTTAAGTATTTCTCAGAAATACTTCAAAAATTATCGAAAAATTTTCTTGAAGAATTTTGATGAAACTTTTTTGGAAATCATTGTCAATTTTTCTAAAGTTTTCCGATGAGATTCTATGGACATTATCGGAATTTTTTCCAAAGATTTCCGATGAAATTCCTGAATAATCATATCCAAAATTTTTCCCGTTTCCAAAAAAATTCTTTACAACTTATCGGAGACTTTCCTGAGTCTCGATAAAATTATTTAAAAATGATCGGAGATTTTTTCCGAGTTCCGATGAAATTCCGTAAAATTTATCGGAGATTTTCCCCGACGTTTCCGAAGAAATTCTTCGGAAATTATTGGAATTTTTTTCCAACAATACCTACCGATGAAATTCCTTAAAAATCATCCGAGATTTTCCCCGAAGTTTCCGAAGAAATTCTCCGGAGATTATCGAACATTTTTCATGACGATTTTCGATAAAATTCTTCAAGAACCATCGAAGTTTTCTCCCCGAATCGTTGCATTTTCTGTTGTCCGTCACGGCGCCACAAAGCACAGTAATGTTGCGTTTAAATTTGAATAAACGTAGCCATCGTGTGCCCGCTTATTCATAATTACCACGCAACATGCCGGGTTTTCCTATGTTGCAACGAAAACTGAATAATCCTGTAATCTGCATTCAGAAAGTCAAAAATTTGTGAATAATGGAACCAATTTTAGGTTGAAAATTTGGATCTTAAAGCTCTAGAACGGGTTAGATCGGGAAAATAAGGCAATTATTCGAAATCGGCGACCTAGAAAACCCCCTTTTTGATAGTTCGTTTGATAGGTCATCACACATTGATTCTGGGCGGATTTTAGCCATCTCTATACCCCCTCACCCCCCTAAATTGACGAATTTCAAAATTTTTTCACGGATTCTACTTTTGGGGGGAAGAGGCCTTTCCAACAAGGTGCATAAAGACATTGTATCAGCGAAAATGAAAAACATCAATTTTTTATAACTGGAAGAAATTTGTTTTCTACATTTATTGGATGGAGGGGGCGGGGTGAGAAAAAATCCACACCATGATCCCCTCCCCCTCCAGGACCTCAATCATATACCAGGAACCCCCTCCTAGGGGTAGGCTACCCCTCTTCAGCCACGGAGGAGAGGGAGGAGGTGGTAGGGACGAAGGCCGATATTTAGATATCAAGCTCCTTGGAGTTTTTTTTTTCAGGTGGTGGGAGGGGGAGGAGGAGTTTTGATTTTTAATATATAGAGAGATAAAAATATTAACAGTTTTACAAAAAAAAATTGTAGCCGTCACCGGGCCCCCTCCACATACGAGGAAAATGTTTGCCCCACCAAGAATTTCGCTTGCCCTATCTGACGAAAGCCTTGGCGCAACAGGCCTCTTGGGGGCCCTTCGTAAAAACGTTTGATTTTTATTTTTATTTTCTTTTTTTCTTTGGAATGTCTAACGATTTGTCTTTTATAGGCCACTGTCAAGATTGTGTTCAACTTTTTTACAAGCACGGGGCCCCAGCAGAATCGGTTTTCACTTTTTGTTAAGGAAGAAGGGCTTTTAAACGCAGCGCGACCGTTTTCATTTATTTAATTATACAAATGGTGGTCTCATCAGATAATTTTCCGGGTAGGCTTTCGGCCTTAAATCCGCCACTAACCCGCAAGAGTTCATTGGAATTTTTAAGAGACCTTCTTAGGTTTAGTGTTGCCTGTTTTTAGGATACCATTTGCTTCTGTTTTCTTCTCGATTTCTGCTCCTACAAGAAGAAGTGGAGCACTTTGGTGTAAATATTTGGCAGCCAATATTTTTTAAACGAAACTTTAGGCTAGTGCGCCAAGGGGTTAAAATTTAACACAGAATTCGCCATAAGGCAAAATGCAATTTTCCTTAAAAACATTTCGCCAGTAAGTAGAATTGAAAAGGAACAAGTATTCCGACCCAAAACTCTTTCTTTTTCTTCTAAACATAACAAAAGGAAATCTTTTGAACGAAAATTTCCCGTAGTGGGTGCACAAGGGCTACAAAAGACAACTGTTGGGAGTCTTCTGATGAAATGATGTCCTCCACTCATTCAAATAAGTATCACATGATAATGAATATCCGCAGTTTCTAGATTCAATAAGCTCATTTTTTATAATTATTATTTTATTTTAAACGCATTCTCATCCCAAAAGAATCCACTGGTGATAAAAGCATAAATATTAGGGGTTAATAATCTAATAACTTCCAGTGTATATGAGTTTTTGAGTTCATTTCTAAGCTCACTTCTGCTATAACCATTACCAAGAAGGCTCCACAAGCAGCTAGTAACTGCAGTATTGCAAATTGAATATCTGAGCATCAGTGATAAAAAAAAAAAAACACAGGGTTTCTCGAGTTTTTGAGTTCATGTTTTCGGCCACTACAGATGTAGTTCCTACACAGGAAGCACCACAGAGGGCTACAATTTGAAATATTGAAAACTGAATACGTGGGCTTACGATGTTGCTCTCTGCAGAGCCTTCTGGTTAGCGGTTACAGCTAAAATGACCTCAGAATGAACGCAGAATGAACTCGGAAATGGGCGAAATCCGATAATCAATAAACTGGAAGGCGAATCCAAAAATAATGGAAGTACCTATGTTATCCTGTGACAATTATTTGATCAACCTTGAGTAATTACAAGACCCCCGACGGGACTATTTTGCTTAGAGCCCTGTGCCCTGTACACGAAATTGTTTTTCAAAAAATTTTCTGTCGGATACGTTTTTATTTAAAAAAAGTATTGGGTAACATTGAGGTTCACCACTTTTTGGGCGTCGATATTAATGTGTAGAGTGAACTATTTAAGCCAGAAAGGGAATGGTTGACCTAAGATCATAGGCAGGTCTATCAGGTGTGCCGAGTGGGCTTGCGCACTCTCTAATCTTTCTAGATTTTTCCCCTCCACTAATATAGTCATGATAATATAAAATATTACTCACATTTCATTTGCATTAAAAATTAGAGCTAATCCTTGGTCAAATTTGGAATTTGCCAAAGTTACAACACTGACTATCGGAAATATGATTTTAATATTGCTATCGGCTTGGAGCGTTCTCTTCCGACCTATCAGCAGGAGTGGACAATCCTGCTTTTGGCACATCCTACTCAGAAGGTCCAGTGATTCAATAAGTCCACATTTAAAGACGAAAAACATTAAGCCACATGATTATTAATTTCAGCGGAAGATGCAACGCAAACCACAGGACCCCTCTGTTAATCTCCGTATAAATTTTAACCCCATTCAATTTTTTTATAACTGGGGTTAATCTGTTTTCTATATTTATTGGGTAGAGGAGGGGAGGGGGGGTGAGAAAGAATGATCGACTACTGTGAAAATTAAGTTTACTCCGCTGGTCATTCCAAAAATCGAGGCCATCATACCTCATCATGTGATGTGGTACCTTCTGTGGAGTGATAACCTCCACTCTCAAAAATCTTAATACGAGCCCTTATCAAGTATGCCGTATACATTTCAAATAGAAATGATTATTCACCGCCTAATTTCCCATTACAATCGTTCTGCTCACTCTTGCTTCTCTCTTTGTTGGGGTTGCACAAGAGATGACCCTATCACTGCTAGATCACAACGCCGACCTTGCGAGCAAGAATGGGCAATTTTTCTTATAATTTTCTCAAATTCGGCAAAAAAAAAAGATTCTATAAATGGAGGAGGTATTGGTAACTATACAGCTTAATTCCTTTTAGAAATATTGAAAGATTGCAACGAGCAATAAAGTTATTTACCTGGACAAAGTGAAAGCATCCGATGAATCGCGTGTGACTTGAATGTCATTTTCACCAAAGGTGCCTCATAAATGCTTTGAAAAAAAAATTTCTCACGGACTGCAGCAACAATTTCAGCTTAGCATTATTGGAAGACAAGATGAAGCAAATTTAGCGAATTTAACGCGATCATCTTTAGCTCGAGCGACATACGCTGTAATCGATAAGCTAAATTATGAGGGGTATCATTAATTCACGTGTTATTACCGCTGATTAGATAAATTTAAATCGCAAGAGCGAAAATTATATTAATGATATAAATTAAAATTCTTTAGTGATTGTAACGTCAAATTGACTCTAGTAGCACATCTTATGTTTTATTTTTACATTAATGATCTCAAGTTTGGCATGCGATTTGCACACATTGGCATATGAGTGGGGAGGGGGAGGGGTAGAACTGTCTTGCCCAGGGACGTATTGAAGAGTTTTCCCTTGAGGGGGGTGGGGGGGGGGTTAAAAATTATAGTTCCAGCTGACTCAACTCAAAATTTCCAAGCATCAATGCGAGAGAAGAAAAACCTTTTGTGACTTTTTGGGTTTTCCCAGCTTCTCAACTCAATTCCCAAGTAAGGACCAAAGCAAGAAAAGAAAAGAAAAGAAAAATAAATCAATAGCTGAATGAAGAATTCCTACGGGGGGAGGAGGTTGCCCCCTGCTCCGCCTCTTCTGCCCTTCGATTATTACACTTACCCAAATTTAATTAATAGAACGCGTAAGTTCACTACAATATTAGGTAACACGTAAGCTTGTAAGCCATTAAGTGTGAAAGAATAAATCAAATTACAGATAGAGAAAGTGTTACTTATAAAGGGACGAAAATTTTCAAGGGGAAAAATGGTCGTCTCACGGGAAACAATGCCCCCGGATACTACGGGCCTTTATGTACGATGAAAGTGAAAACGCATAACGAACGGTCATTCCTCAGTGCTAGAGTAATTTTGCGGTAATTTGTGATGTCCGGTGATCGACTTCGCCCCATACAAACACACGAAACCGCATGGAATCAGTCGAAGTTACTTTGCGGGAGGACATGATCACTTCCTTCTCAAAAGAGACGAAAAATATAGCGTAGACCGTATGTAAACACCAGCTCGATCCCGTTAAAAAACGACTCTTTCTCAAGACTAAGCTATTGAAACATGATGATCTTTCTGAGTACATTTTAAATAAAATTATCAAAATTTGTAAACTACCGATGCCCGGTACGGAAACTTGATAATATCCCTTCTGTTTGTAATACTCGGTGATGCTGAAAAACTGTCGAAAATTCTACGATGCCACCCACAAGGCCAATATTAATGGATGGCAGTATACGGGTTCATTTTAAAAACCTCTTCACGGCATTTTTGGGATAGACACGAAAAAAATGTATCTAAGAAATCTTTTTTGTAGAAAATCCAGAGGACTTCAATCTTTGTACTAACCATTTTACATTCGAAACCACACTAGGCTACCAGGTGTGCCGAGTGGGCTTGCGCACTCTCTAATCTTTCTAGATTTTTCCCCTCCACTAATATAGTCATGATAATATAAAGTATTACTCACATTTCATTTTCATTAAAAATTAGAGCTAATCCTTGGTCAAATTTGGAATTTGCCAAAGTTACAACACTGACTATCGGAAATATGATTTTAATAATTTAAAGATTAGCGTTGCTGACGAATCTACAGCAATAGAGAAGGCTGGGGATTCAAACCGTTGTTTGTTAATGTATGAAATGGGTTCACGGTTTAATTAGTGTAGAGTTTCTTCGAATCGAACCAAGTACATACAACTTTCTGTGGGGCTCTTATCAGTAAATTTTCCAAGGAATAATGCGATGTGAATTATGTGTCATAGATGTGGTAAAAGAATTAATCAGTGATGGCAAACGAAACGGTTTTTTTTTTCGTTTTGTTATTTTGTTTCGTTATTTTCAACATTTTCGGTTTTTTATAAGCAATTTTTCGTTTGGTTTTCCGCTTCACTTATTTCAGACCGATGTTCATTCGTTTTGTTTATAACGAAATTAAATCATTTCGTTATCATTTCGTTTTTTTCATGTCATTGGGTACAATACACATATTAGTTCAAAGGATTACTGATTCCCGTGCATTTCAGAAACTGCTATAATTTTAATTTTCATTCATGATATCTTTCATTTTTTGTACTTTTCAGCCACGATTCGCGAAAAACAGTAATAAGATTCACAATTATTACAATTAAATAAAAAGTAAAAACGTAAGAAATTCTCTATGTTTCAGTTTAGTTTTTTCGTTACGTTTTTCCTTCGCTCTATTTTTCATTTTGTTTTTTCATTTCGTTTTGTAATTTCGTTTCAATATTTTAGACAAAAATCAATCGTTACTTCGTTTCGTTTCGTTTGCTATCCCTGGTATTAATGGTAATTTTGGTATTCTGCTTCAGGTTTCGAGCGATGAAGCCTAGCGTTGTGGTGGTCTTCACCTGAAAAGGAAACAACGGCGTTACCTTCTGCGGCGATGATGGGAATGTGTGATGAGGCAAATGGACAATTAGCTAGTGAACAAGTACAGGATACAGCCTAACCATATGATGCACAGAGAGTTTGTAAATGTAGATCAGAACACCAGAAGCAGAATCGTATATATTACAAGAAGCATCGAGGAGAAATACTACAACAAAGACGATAAATTTATCAAGCAACAAGCGAATCGAAGTCAAATTTTGTAGTCTGCTGTTGAATATAGTGAAGACATTCATCCTGAGGATGTATAAGTTGCGTGAGATTGTTTTTCTGTTTTTTGATCATTCTGTGTCAATGATGAAGAACAGTAGTGATGACAAACAAATTACTTCCAATGTTCTCAAAACTGGATGCCAGTTAACAAGTGTTGATAGTATTGATGATAATCTTGGTTATGCCCATTCAAACTGTACACTTTATTTGAATCGAAATAAAATTCCCTCTTTGTCTTCAGTATACCTATGAAGAACTATACAGTTTCTTAAGATCCACCTGAGCTGTTTGGAATTGATTGCGAGTACCTTTCTTATGGGCGGAAATGGAGGGAGGCTAGGGGGCCGGTTTCAAAATTAGCACCCCCCCCCCTAAATGAAAAATGTAAAACTATAAAACTATGCGAGTACCGCTATTATTGTTTGTGATTTTTTTTTTTTTTACAAAGCAGGTACGAGTATTACAGAGTTACAGAGAAAAAATCGATTTTTTTCTCGTTCTTTTTTTTTGGGGGGGGGGGGGCTATGATTTTTGGATTTTTATAAAGTTACCTTAGACTGCGGGCTTAGGTGAGTTGGCTAAAGTGAATTGGTTTAAGTGAGTTCAATACTATTGTATGTCCTCCAATTCCGAAGAATAAAGAGTGTAGAGGAGCCCAATCGTGATCGCCACTGATAACGAAAAAGACCAAAGTAGATGCGTGTGAGTGTCCAAAGTAAGTGAAGTACTAAGAGTAAAGCTGCTTGAGAATCAGTTCAGCTCTCAGTTCTTTAGCTGTTGATAGTGACAATTAAGTTCAGTGGCTGACATTTCCATGGAAATTCATTTTTCTTCCAGCCATGTGCTCATTGATCTTGATCTTTGCTGCGCCCTGCGCGACTACAGTCTGCAGCCGTGTTGTTGACAGAAATTTCCATGGAAATTTTTTAAAATAGGGTACGAAAGCATATAAAATGTTACAATATGTGTCTCCGCAGGAGACAAACCATTGAGATACGGTTTTCGCTTAAGGATACTCAGTAGTATCACGTCATAGTAACAGGCACAGGTCGGGGGAGCATACCCAACCCTCACTACTGCCCTCCAAAAACCTTTGCGGGAGTGTATTGAACAACTTCTTCCCAAAGTTTCATGGCGATCGGATGAACAGTGTAGTAAAGTCTGCAGTCGTGTTGTTAACAGAAATTCTCAAAGAAATATGAAGGACATGCACAGACAGACAGACAGATATTTTTATATATATATATATATATAAGATTTTAGGCGCTGGGGCTTAGTTTTCGCTCTATTTCCGCCCCTGACCTTTCTGTTGATAGAGTGATGAGTGATAGAGCTAGGCGACTGCAGTCTGCAGCTTTGCAATTGCAATTTGTAGATGCTGCCAACCCTCTTCGAGGAGCAAAGTTACTGTCATTTCATCTCTTCTTTAAGTTTTTTAATTTGCCTACCTTATTTAGTGTCCTTACATACCACGTCCCCCTGTTCTTAATTCTGATAGTTCCTCACTAGGTAGCAGTAGTGTAGCCAGGATTTTTGCACGGATAGGGCCAAGCATTTGTTAAATACATGTTTTTTTAATCGAGTTGTCCTAAATTTTCTATTGCAAAAAAAAAGAAAAAAAAGATTGCTTAGTTGCTTAGTTAGGACTTTTCCAAGGAGGGTGCCAAAATTCAAGCTAATAGGGGGCATGGCCTCCTTGCCTCCTGGGTCCTGGGTACGCCACTGCTAGGTAGTCTTCACCTGGAGATCCGAATGGGAGACTTTTCGTGTCCGGTACGATTATTTACTTTGTGAATTGCCATCATAATTGAAGAATGTTTTTCCAAACATTGATAAATCCAAAAATATGATTTTAAAATAATTGAAAAAACTATTTGATGCGTTCGGGTAAAGATATTTTGTCTTTCTCTGAATTTTTTGTAGTAAAATTATTTCAAAAAATGAATTTTTTCCAGAATTTGTTCGAAAATGGTGTATTTTAATGTAAAAAATGAAAATAAATAAAAAATTCCGGCCCATCCCCCTCTTTTTGCATTTGTACACCTGAAAAATGCTATTTTCAAAAACGTAATCGCAATTTTTCAATACAGCTTCGTAACTTTTTTTCTTACAAGCAGGGATTTTGCTCGATTGGAATGGGACCAAGACTAAAGTGACCCCTTTATGTGTGGCTACACAAGGAGAGGGGCAATTTCGAGCCGTAAAACGGCAAAAAAGAATCGTTCAGAACCAAAAGGGGTTAAGTCCAAAAACTTTGAGTCCCCCAGCTTGGGCTCATCAAAATTTTATTCGACGGGACCGGGCTTAAACGTTGTCTCTTGTAACCCTCTACCATCACCCTGAAGGACATATTCCACGATTTTCAAATTTTCGAATAAAACAGTATTTTTCGCTTCCTGAAAAGTGCGGTTTTTGAACTTGACCCCATTTAGTTCCAACCAATTCGAGGCGAAACGGGACAGACGAAAGAACAAAAATGAAGAGAAAGGGGGAAAGTTTAAAAATGTAGATTTTTGAAAAAATCAACTACAAATCAAACCGAGGGAGGGAGGTCAAAGGCTTCAAACTCACAAGATAAAATGCGGGATAGTACAACTGCATGGAGGCAAATGAGTGAAATCCGGCCCTGGCTTCAACTCCGAAGTGTGAAGAGGAGGAGGTCCAAAATTGAAATTTAAAAATTCAACATGTTTTGGCATAACAAATTTTGGGAAATTTTCTCATATTCCTTTTCTGGGGTATACTTAATATCTAGAAGTACAGTCTTCGGAAAGCCTTTGTAGGGGAAAAAGTACGTTATGTTAAGTCATAACATGGGGTAGATAGACCAAAATACGAGAGAACAGATTTTATTATGCCATGTAATACGTGCAAAATATATTACAAAGGTAATGTTCAAAACATCCAATAAAACAGAAATACTGAAGTAAAGCTCTAAACGAAGGCAGGTAGTAACAGCCACCATTTTCTTTCTAGTTTGTTCCGTGTGAAACGAGAACTGGTCAGGCGGTGTTTACCGCTCAGCCAATTTTCTTTTGATGAACTGAACTGGAAAGAAAATGGCGGCTGTATTTACCCATATAAAGTATACAATAGAATTTTAACTGTGAAGCACTAATAGTAGGGCTTGCGCTTGTTTTGGAAGAACGAAAATAACGGGTCCGCATTTCATATGGCCACAGAAGAAATACGGTTGTAGAGGAGAAAAGATTGCCACTTACCTCCAGTTGATGTAACCATAGCCACAACATATAACAGCGCCCTTATCGCGAAATTTCTTAAATGTCACTTATTACGTTTTGGGAAAAAAGCTCTTCACTTGTGGGGGTGGAGACGCATCTCCAGGAAGAATACTTATGCAGTTTCCCCTTGCTTTCATCAAGGTTTATCTGTCGAAAGTTCGCAAAATAACGCTATGAACCTGGAAAAATGTCAAGAAAATTCCGGGATACATCTGTTTGGCATGGGAATAAACTGTTCATTAGTACAAAGGTCATGTCCAGCTTACCACCTCAGACCTCAGAAATCGGATATCACAAGCTAAGGAGAATACGAAGACTTTCTTTACACCGGATTTACAGACACTGCTGTCAGTTTCCTCGACTGAGCCAAGTAACATAGGGAGGTTTTCTCGAGGACGACGTCCTGAAACGCGTACAATAATTACAGGGTTTTCAAGTCAACCCTCCCGTCCTTTAGAGCCGTTATCTTCACTAATTTCTTTCTCATTACCTGATAAACAGTTACGTTATAAAAGTCTAGCTGCGAACAAATGACTCTCCTCAGGTTATTCCAATTGGGCAATTACCCGACCCTACCGGTAATGACAAGGATATCGAGCCGCTCGTATTCATTCCTCTCGTCGGCTCAAGTCTAGCTTTAATCCACACTACCCTACACCCCCTATAGCCTGTAGTACAATCGAACACCTTTACTGCGTCCGAACAGAACTAACAATAAATCATCGGATATGTATCGCCTCTCTGTTCAAACGGTAGTCTTTGATTTATAAATGCATTCGGAAAAAAAAAACAAAAAAAAAACAGGAACCGATCACAAATTTCAAAGGTAACAGTTTTCCAGCATTGTTTTCTCCCTTTTTCTCTGGTACTCTCTTAGTTCGAGCACAATGATCCGTCCTTCGTTATAGCCACTGATGAAAATAAAAGTATACCGACCCCTCTGTTGTTTTTTATACACATAATTGAAGTTACTCGAGGTACTATACACTATACCTGTACAAAAGGTACACATACGTATAAGTGTATACATTTTCATCTTACATATATACATGCGTACATACATACACACACACACACAAAACAAACGCGTATACCAATAAACAGAAGGTACCTACTCCCGATTCCCACGCACGATAACACCTTTTGTACACGATCGTAAGGGCTGAAAGTCAGGTAAACTACAGGCATTCTACCCATTTACGTCGGCGCTCCGCTCGCCCCCTTCGCGCTATTATTTTCCTGGTAGCATCTTTCATCCAAGTGGATTATCGAAGAATTTTCGAAATGTAGTTCAAGGTTGTTCGTATATATATTATGTTGGAAACAAGATATTTTTTTTTGTCTGTTTTCGGGGCGAATCCTGTGAGAATCCCATCGCGAGATATCGGGGAATCCCACGCTGTAATGAAACTTCTACCGAACGCGGCGCGGTGTCCGGTTAATCGATTCGTACGAGCAGGTCGAAGGAACGGATTATTCGAGATTTGGGAAACGTCTAAGGGTGGGAAACCAGAAGGTGACTAGGATCGGGTACTCGGTCGGCAAAGCCTAAGCCATCGTCTATAAGAAGTACGCGTGAAATTTCAAAACCACTCCCGAAGTGATCTTCATCTTTGGCAGAATGTATGGAAACTTAGATCTATAAGATCATTCTCAGTCTGCAACTTTACCTGCAAGTGAAGAGGCATTGGCGAATTAACACAATGTCCGTTTAGAAAGATTTGCGTTCCATGCTCGTTTCTTAAAGTAGAGATTAGGGCGGCCCAATCTCAACAGGCTCACTTAACCAGATATTTGTTTACATTCCGTACTAGTAAGGTAATTGCTAAGCAAAATTACGATTACAAAACTGAAAGCGATGTCATAGTTAAGCAAACAGATGAGATGACGATAATGATGCTATAAAGGTCGAAATTGATGACATCATCACACAGCCAAAGTGGCCCATAGACGTACAATAATATAGCGCAAAGAGATTGCAACAAAACAAAAACAAACAAAAAACAGCTCAAATATACGGTTTGTGCAATACAAATTGATCACATCTGGGTGACATTAGGGTTGTATAGGATATTGTGCAAAAAAGAACCTTGTTTAGCAACTGATGCAATATTGAATAACCTTGCATACACCCGATACAGTATTTTCAGTATTGCACTGTGAATAGGTACCCAAATTCTTAAGCGTCTCATGGACGTACAATAATAGTACACGATAATAAATTGTGATTGCTTAATGAAGTTGATCATGTATGGGTGATCTTGAAGGGCTGGAGACTATATTGCGTGATATGTAAAAGTTTGGATGTTTATTGTGCAATACTGAAAATACTGTATCGTGTGCAGGCATGATTCTGCAATATTGCATCAGTTGCTAATCAAGGTTCCTTTTTGCGCAATATCCTACACAACCCCAAAATGTCACCCACACGTGAATAATTTGTATTGCATAGCCCAGTTTATGGTGCAATATTATTGAAAGCAATGCGCAAAATCCTACAAGTTACCCGGGTAACTGAAGGGGAACAAGAGTAATTACAGGGGAACAAGAATAATCTGAGGGTAATCTAAGGTAACAAATGGGTAACTTTTCCACCGCGGGTAACTAGAGAGTAACTAATTGCATAGTATCCCGCCAGTTACCCGGGCAACTAAAGGGGAACAAGGGTAATCTGAGGGTAATTCAAGGGTAACAAATGGGTAACTTTTCCGCGGGTAACTCGGTTATTAGAGGGTAACTGACAGCGCATCGAGTATATGTCTGGGTCATTTTTTGTGTGATCTTTTTGCGCAATGTTATCCTACATCTATGGGTCACTTTAGGTATTACGCAATATATTGTTCAACCCTTCAAGATCACCCACACCTGATCAACTTTATTGCGCAACCACCATGATTGTGCAGTAAAGTTGATCATGCGCGGGTGATATTGATGTATTGAAGGGTTGGACAATATATTGCGTGATACCTAAGAATTCAGATATTTATTGTGCAATACTGAAAATTCTATATCCTGTGTAGGCAAGATTGTGCAATATTGCATCAGTTGTTAATCCAACTTCATTTTTACGCAATATCTAACACAACCCCAAAATGTCACCTACACGTGATTAATCTGCACTGCAGAGCCCAGCTTAGTGTGCAATATTATTGTATGTCTGAGATTATTTTTTTGTGCAATCTCTTTGCGCAAAGTTATTCTGCGTCCATGGACCGCTTTAGGTATGGCGCAATATATTTCTCAACTCTTCAAGATCACCCACACATGGTCAACTTTATTACGCAATCCAATTACTGTCCAATAAAGTTGATCATGTGCGGGTGATATTGAAGGGTTAGATAATACGAGTGTATTGCGTGATGCCTAAAAATTTGGATATTTATTGTGCAATACTGATTATACTGTATTGTGTGTAGGCAAGACTATGCAATATTGCATCAACTGCTAATCAAGTTTCCTTTTTGCACAATATCTTACATAACTCTAATGTCACCCACACATGATCAATTTGTATTGCACAACCCGGCTTATTGTGCAATATTATTGTACGTCTGAGCTATTTTCTTTTTTTTTTCTTTTCTTTTCGTTTAGAGCTATCTGTTCGTACAATATTATTGTACATAATATGTCTTTGAGCCGCTCAAGGATGTCACTGCCAAACAAACCGGATTTGGAACCCATGGACAGACAGAGACTTGCAGTCTCGGATTCCTAAATCTACCTAATGGCTGTCTCTGTATAGAGATCAGATGTCAGTAAAATCTAGATGAGAGATCAATATCTCAAGACTTTATGTCTTATCAGTAGGGGAGAAGATTTACATTGGGAACGTCCCAAGTCCCATGTCTACAAGTATGTATCTTATGTCTTGTTCTATGTCTTTATGTTTCATCATCAATATATAGACAAGTCTTATGTCTATCTGTATTGAATTTTTCAGTTTATTTTTACGTCTTATCAGTAGGGAAGGAGAAGGTTGTAGCTATGAGTGATATTTGTATCGGGTATCTACTACGTCTCATGTCTATTTTAATATGCCTCTATGGCTTTATGTCTTATCAGCAATATGTACACAAGTCTAATGTCTTTCTTCGTGTCTCTTATCAGTACGGAAAAAGAAGATAGCTATCAGTTATATTTGTATCGGGTATGTCCTAAGTTTCATGTCCATCTTATATCTGCCCCTGTGTCTCTATGTCCCATCAACAATATACAATAGATGTCAGTATTTATGTGTTGTCAGTAGGGAAGAAGAATTTTAGGCTATTTTAGTGTCTTATCAGTAGGGAAGGAGTTAGTTATCAGTAATATTTAGATGGGTATGTCATCTGTCTGTATGACTCTGTGTCTTATCAACAATATAAAGACAAGTACAGTCAATCCGTGGGGGGGGGGGATTCAGAGTGTGATGATTTGTGTAGTTTTTTTTTTCTTCTTCAACTAGCTGATTCTGAACCCTTAGCCAAGAAGTAAGAACGAAGGCAGAGTCCGCTGACAATTCAGCTTGCTTTCACCAAGCAAAACTGAAAATCCATTGTTTCTCTCTCCTAGCGGAAGAATCCATTATCACCGCTCCTCTTGCTGAAATTCACTTCCCTAAAAATTTGCCTCCTTCCCCAATACAAAAGACATGTCACGACCGTGTAGTTGGACGACAATTTTGGGGACACTTTTACTTTTCATTACAATACCATTTAACGTTTTCCTTCAAGGAAGAAGGCTAGTCCTCAAGACTAACGAGAATAAAAATGTTATCCCCTCCCCTCTTGAAAAACTGTTTGCGTTTATCCTTCCATACATGTCTTCAAAATTTTCCCAAATTTTATCCAAGACTGGTGTAAGACTCTGTAATTCTTTCAGACCAACTAAGGATTCTTTCAAATTCCTCCAGACTTGATCACGACTTCTTCAGACTTCTTAAGATTTCAAAACGTGATACGACTCGACTCCTTAAGACTCTTTTCAAAACTTTCGAAACTCCTACATGATTGTTTAGAATATCTCGAGACTTGAAGCTATTCGTGACTCCAGTATGGTCATTATTGAAACATTTTCAATTTCAATTTTCCGCTCTGGACGAAGCCACTGTCCTTACTGTCTCGCTCGTGTATTCTCACCTGGTCTTGTTACAGAGTAAATTTATATATTTTGAGAGTCTAAATGAGTCTTGGCAAGTATGCGTAGGTTTTGAATGGATTTCGATGTAACTTAACGGGTCTTAGGGAGTCCTACGAGCAAATAAATGAATCTCAGCAAAGCAAGTTTTAGAAATGTTCAGGTAAGCTTAAAAACAGCCAAATGAGCTTTCGCAAAGAACAAATAAATAGGTATTTGATAAGTTCGAGCGCGTCTTCACCAGTTTGAATGAGTCTTAAAAAAAATCAAAGGAGACTAAACGAGGCTCAGCAGAAAAAGAATGAATTTCAAAATAGTCTGACGAGTCTAAAGGAGATTTATGGAAGTCTGAATGAGTTTCAAAAGAGTCTGAATGGTCAATAACGCAATGCGAATGACTCTTTTGATTACAGAGTCCAGAAAGCGTCATGAATCCAGACTATGTTCTTAAAGAAACTCATTCTGATTCTGGTAAATTGGAGAGATTGAGGTGACTCTCTGGCTAGTTAACAGGCTTTCTTAGGACTTTTGGTAGATAAGACTCACTCAAATCCTCATGTAAATTAGTCTTTTACTCATCGTCGTGAGAGACCGAGGAGACTCTATGCCTAGTTAACAGACTTTCTTACTTCTTCGGACACTTGGTGATAAGGCTCATTCAAATGCTTACGTAAATTAGTCTTTTATACCATTGTCGTTTCACCAGGGGATGCTTGACACTAATTTAGCTTCGTTCAAGTCAATTCAGTTAGCTAGATGCATTCCGTATTGTACATAGATCGTGTCGAGACCACAGGCAAGATTTCTACAAAGTACGAATACTTCGCTCAGTGTTTTAGCAAGAGCAGACCCGTAGTGTTATGGGCAAACACGGATATTTCCTCTTAAGCTAACTGCTTGCTCCTCTAACCTGGAAGATTCTACTTTCGAAATTCCAGCAAAAAACACAGCTAGCTAATTTACTGAAATTCGAAGGTGGAGACTGTCACCTTGCTCATGGACCCTCAGCTGCCGTACGTGAACCTCAAGCCCTCCTGAAAAAGTGGCCACGCTACGGGACTGAGCAGCAGTAACAGAGAAAACTGAAGTGGACATGACGGAGGGTCATCTTTCTCCAACAGACATATCATCAGCAGCGCGTTGCTTCTGCGGATTCATTTGCGCACACCGAGTACGTAAATATCGCCCTATCACGACAGACTGTTGAGGAATTGAGCCACCCACGCGTTCGACCATTCCAGAGTCTGGATTCCATGCTATCAGATTTCATCGAAGGCAATCCGGGTTAACTTTTAGAACTCACGCTAGCACGACAAGTCGATCGCTTAAAGAAACACCGCTTCGTATTCTTGTTTCAACGAGAGCGACGAAATCAACGAAAAGAAAAAACCGTTCACACGACCGAACTTTTTGTTTTATTTGTCGATCAAATTTTCGAACGGCCACCGCAAATCAAAACCTTACGAGAGGAACCTTTATAGAAAACGTGGAGACGCCAAAGGGCGACTAATAAAGTATTAGGCAAATGATAGGGTACGCCGACCACACGATTTTTGGAGATTGAATGGGTAGGTACGTAGTTACTAAGTTTCAGAAAGGCCGGAAGCGTGTATAGGTGTAATTTCGTTTAAGTGCGACCTTTTGATACGCGGTCGTGGCTCACCTCGATTCCACAGTCTGCGGTCCCGTTCGAATAAACGATCGGAGGAATTTGAAAGAGTCGAAAGAATATTGATAATGAATGAACCTTTCCAATCGCGAGGGTGTGTTCATGAGTGGAAACCCATCAAAATGTACGCGTTGTTTGGAGAGGAGTACACGGATAGTAGTTTTGCAATAACGAGACAGCTGAGCAGGCTCATAAGAAAACGAAGACGAGCATATAACATTTGGTAAGAAGAACAGTACAGATGGACAGGAAAATTAATATAAAGCCTGGATGAGAGATCAGAAGAAAACTTTGAAAGAGTAGAGAAGTCAGTTGAGACAAATCGAGAAGACTAGCGAAGACAAAGCCGGAGGGAGGCTTACAAGACTGGTTAACAGTTTTGAAGCTGTATGCAATTGTTTCAAATCAACTAACACAGTGAGTGAACTGTTTTAAATTCATCTCGACAAGTTCATCTAGTCTTAGGCTGTGCTAATTACATATCATCAATCTGACGGATCCGGACCTCTTCTGTGATAACCAGTGAGGATAAATGGGGTGAAAGGCAACAGTCGGTGGCATTGAAGCCGAAGGACAAGAAATAGTTGCCCCTAATCAAGGAGGTGCTAAGAAAATCATTCCCCTCGCTTTAACAAAGAAAATTGTAAGAATAAGACTTCACACGAAGTAGCACGTAACCAGAAGGATAGCGAGAGCGAGAGGTGCTCCAACACACACACACACTACATTATCATCACCCCTACCGCCAATGAATCTTTGGAGTCGGCATTTTCCGGCAAAGTTGACCATTTAGTCGGCAAAATACAAAATTTTTTTTTCTTTCTGCAAAAGTGAAAATTTTTTGTTTTCACTGAGAGACGGCATTTGCAATATTAGTTGACAAAACGTGAGAATGGTCATGACCAGAGGGATAGCGTGAGCGAGGGGCGACACCTCCCACACACATACTACACCACCACCGAATCTCCGAATTCGGCATTTTCCGGCAAACTCGACCATTCAGTAGGCAAGACAATTTTTTTTTCAATTTTTGCGAGGGTAAACATTTTTTGTTTCATTGAGTCGGTATTTTTGAACATCAGTTGGCAAAATATGAAAATGGTCAAGCTTTTTCTTTATTTCTTCATGCATCTTTTGCCTGCACCGAGTTGGCATTTTTCGGAAAGTTTTCTTCCAGTTTCAGCTCATGTATGTCATTCTCCAATGGATGACACTTCCAAATGGATATGTCATTCTTCAGTGGCGGATACAAGGGGGAGGGGTCCGGACACCCCCAAAATATCAAAATCTGTCTATAGTGATTTAGAGCAATAATATTTCGCCTACAACATTATTCATTCGGACCCCCCCCCCCCGTCTGAAATTATTCTCTGTACCCCCTGACATTCTCGGTGGTTGTTTACCTACAAATAGTGTTCAAAACGAGCATCAGCAGCACTGATTGTCATGATTAACATGATATTATACCTTAGTCATTGTTCAGCCTTGAAGTACCTGGGGCTGTGGTTCGACGGGAAATTGCAGTTCCGAGAGCACTTCCGACGGGCAGCTGAGAAGGCGGATCGAGTAGCTGGACAGCTGTCCCGTCTGACGTCGAACCTAGGGGGACCGAGAGAGAAGCGCAGAAAGATGTACGGGAACGTCATCATGTCGGTCCTTCTATAAGGGGCGCCAGTATTTGCCGACGCCATCAAGATTCCATATAGAAGAGCGGAGATGGAGAAGATCCAGCGAAAAGCCACGATGAGGTGTAATAATTTATATTAATTTTAATAATTATTAATCGCCTTTTAGAAAAATTATAAATATACCCGCATATATTATAAATATTAATAAAGATCTAAATCTATGATGAATTAAAAGTAATAATTTCTTTTGTAGGATATTCATTAATTTCAAATCAAATATCGTATTGCGCTGATCGGTGTATTTGGACAAAAAGATGATCAGTGACTAATTGGGCTCATCTGAAAGGAAATGATAAAGGCTGACACATTAGTTCTCCTCAGTTTTCCATAAAAAACAACACTGAAGATGCAAGAGCTCATTTTACTCGTATGTACATGTTTTTGTGGTAAAAATGGCCTGATCATCTTTGAGTCCAGCGCACTTACAGGGGTGTCCAAACGCCAATTAGCTTTTAAGTTATTTCACCTTATTCTCATTCACAATACCATCATCTGTTTCTTTCTCATCATTATCAGCTCAAGTTACTTTCTGCCAGTTTTGACATGCATGTGTCTAATAGCTCGCCACGTGAAAAGAGAAAAGTTCCGCAGAGAAACGTTACCATCATAATGTAGTTGTATATTCCTCTTTACACGGTCATTCGTTCAATCATGTTTTCACTGGCCGGCAGAAGAACGCTGACCATCGCCGAGAATGGATGACCAGAGAGGGCATTGAAATGTGGGTATGCGCGTCAACGCGGTCGCCTGAATGACTTCTCCATGTATAGTAGGGTCCTAATTGCCCAAAAAAACCGGCCCGATCGATGTGGCTGTTAAAAGCGATTTTATGATTGATTATTGTTCTACATACTCAAACAAAGAAATTTAGGCCGTATGCCCATTTTTCCGTGTCCTTTTCCGAGGTTCCACCCCCCCCCCTCCCAAATCTTAGAACCCTGCTTATCTCTTTTTCGAAAAAGTTTTCAAATAAAAGTTGTTTATTCATGTCTCTTTTATAACTTTGGTTATTATCAAAATTCAATTTGGAGCAACCGCTGACCTTAAAATTCGAAAAAACTTCAAAAAAACATCAAAATCACGTTTTTTGCATTTTTCGTGGAAAATTTCAAACACAGAGTAAAATTGATCATCACAAAAAGTTCTTAGAATTTAATTTCCTTTCAAACAAGCTATATCATGACCACTTTGCCTCCTCGTCCTTTCTCAACCCGTAGGATCAACCCTTGCGCATGCGCGTGCTTGAAGCCTTCAATCGGGTTGTCAACGTTATGAAACAAGTTCTAACCTGCATCTACTTGTGAGAAGTCATTAATGCGGTTTTTGTCATTTTTTACGTTTGTTCTGTTCTGTGCGAATGTAAATGCGATTGATAGGTATATTCCAAATTCTTTAAAAAACCTCACCAGAAAGAAAAGAGCACGCGTTGAGTCATTTTCAAACAAAAAAAGAACTCATTCAGCTTATTGTTTCTGAAGGTATGGAATACATCAAAACTTTGCCTCATCAGCCAGAAAAAAAGATTTTGATAACGTACGAAAATTTGACGTAAGGGAATTGTGATAGACCAAAGAATTTGAAAATTCATGAACACGAGGAAGCTGACACGCTCATCATTTTGCATGCATCGACAATAGATATAGACGCTTTTCTTACCGTCTTGGCATCAGATACGGATGTTTTAATGCTGTTGATTTACTTCTACAAAAAATGTCTTCCAAAAAATACGTTTCTATTGTATGGATCCGGGAAAAATCAACGCACCATTTCTCTCAGTTCCGCCTATGAAAGCCTTGGAGAGCCTCGATGTCAAGCTATACTGGCTTTCCATGCATTTATAGGAACCGATGTGAGTGGAAAATTCTCGGGAAAAACTAAGGATTGGTGTTTCAATTTCTTCCTCCAAACTGATGAAACCGAATTATGTTGTTTAATCCATTTATACAACGTTCCTTTGTAACCAACCTCTTACATCAATTTACAAAAATTGATGTGTCGAATGTATAAAAATAAAAAAATTGACACGTTGGGAGAGTTAAGGTGGTATCTATACTCTAATAAAAGTTGCCCAGCTGAAGATTGGCCTCCTTCCCCTGCTGCATTTGAACAGCACGTTCGTAGAGCAAATTATGTCTCGTTGTATATGGAGTCACGCAACTGAAAGTTTTGCTGGTTCAGCTGAGGATTTCAAAATTTTGGATCCTAAGGACTACGGTTGGGATATTGATCATATCGGAAGTTACAACGCAACAACTACAACTGAAAATCCAGCACCCTTAGCTATGATTGAATTAATTAAATGCGGTTGTCGAAAAAAAAAAAAATGCGCGGGAAAGTGCGGATGCTTCTAGAATAAAATTAACTGCTCTGAACTTTGCGCATGTAATGCAGAGTGCGAAAACAATGAGAATAATAACGGAAGTAGCGATGGAGAAGAATATTATGATGAAAATGATGTAAGTGACGAAGAAGACAACGAATACTGAGGGTAAGTAAGACCAATACAATGTGAATGTATAATAATGAATTTATATACTTATAATGAAGAGCAGCTATGATATTGAATGTGAAATGTGTAAAAATTATTGTGAAGACCTAATATAAAATATAAAGTATCATCCAAGGATTTTTTTGTTTTTGAAATTTTTTTAAAAAACAGAAGCTTGTGACGTTCGTAGAACTTTTTGTGATTATCGATAAATTTTACTCTATGTCTGAAATTTTCCATGAAAAATGCAAAAAACGTGATTTTGATGTTTTTTTTAAGTTTTTTCGAATTTGAAGGTCAACGGTTGCTCCAAATTGAATTTTCATAATAACCAAAGTTATAGAAGAGACATGAATAAACAACTTTTATTTGAAAACTTTTTCGAAAAAGAGATAAGCAGGGTTCTAAGATTTGGGGGGTGGAACCTCGGAAAAGGGGGACAAGGAAAAATGGGCATACGGCCTAAATTTCTTTGTCTGAGTATGTACAACAATAATCAATCATAAAATTGCTTTTAACAGCCACATCGAGCGGATTTACAATTGGGACTCTACTAGTAACAGTGTCCTCCCCTGCAGCGGTCAGACTCTTTCTTTTTTATTAAGTAACTTACCAACAATGTTGAGTCGATTCTCAGTATTGCACTCAAATTCGGATATGTAAGGTTAATATCTACGAGTACACCTAACTTGTCTGTATAGTTTCGCAGTGCTTACCTGTAAACAAAAGCAGAAAACAGACATTTAAAAAAATGAGTGTTACAGTCACTGATTAAGAAACCAGTGGCGTAGTGGTGGGGAAGGGTAACACCTAAACGTATCTTCGGAGTCGGACTTTTTCAACAAATTTGACAGTTTAGTCAGCATTTTGGACCAGCAGTTGGCCAAACAAGAAAACTGTTTGTCTCTTTTTTTCACATGAAGTATTGAAAATCTTTGTACCTACTGAGTTTGCATTTTTCGGCAAGTTTTCGGCCATTTAGTCGAAATTCTAAACTGGACATCAATTGGCAAAACATATAAAGGCGCTGTTCCCAAGTATCAAAGTAAAGAATTAAAAAAAAAGAACCTTTTGACTTGTTGGATTTTTCTAACTGACTCAACTCAAAATTCCTAATCCGGCTCCGTCGCGGTTCACTTTTTGTCATTCGAATTCTGAACATCAGATCTTCTTAATCTGATACGTTTTCGCTCGGTTAGTCTTGTGTTTATAAACTACTTCGCCGCAAAGGAATTAGCCTTTAGCTTTTAGCCGATAACTGTTTGAATTTTAGTCCTTAAGTATTAGTCGTTAGCTAGCTATTCACTGGCTTCATCAACTGTTAGCTTTATCCCCGAGCCCTATCAGTCAAGATCATTAACTTTTGGCTTAAGCTTTCGCCTTCTCGAATAGCTTATCACCGCTGTTTGTAGGTAGAGCTCTGTATACTTCGTGTAAGTACGATCATCCGCAATTTTGACGTCAACTGCGCTCGTCGATGCCGAATCCGACTATGCGGAGCGTACCGCGAGTACCGCGAAGTCAATTCGGCATCAACGGGCGCGGTTGACGTCAAAATGGCGGACGATCGTACTATCCTATTTAGCACTTTATTGTAGGTTGTGCTGCCCTGGAGCACTAACGCCGAATTTCACGGTGGCGTTCCACATCATGCAACAAGACAGAATTACAAAAGATGTAATTGAAGCAAGTCCGCATAGTTCATATGGTAGTGTACACTCAATCATCACACAATATTTGAAATTACGAAAAATGTTCGCTAAGTGGATGCGATCTCGCATTCCGCTCGAATTACCGAAAATCTACTTTAACACACAATTGGGTGGGAGGTATGCAGACCAGTAACTCTGGCTACAGCACATTCTCAAAATAAAATAATAAATAAAAACACCTAAAAGTTTGAAAAAAAAAAGAAAAAAAAAAAAAAAAGGTTTCAGTAAAAATAATGAAGTTTTGGTAAAATTTTGCTGAAAAATTGTATTATAATAATAATAGGGAGCGAGCCAAAAAATTTTCTGTGTTTTACCCTTACGTCTTATGCCCTGGTTGAATATCCAATGCCCTGGCACACAAAAGCGGTTGGGAGCATCCTTCCTACTCTTCAGACCTGTCTTCTTGTGATTTTCATGTCTTTGACCTAATGAAAAACGAACTGGTCGACAAACGATATCGCAACGACAAAGAAGTCAATAGCCATGAACGCAACTAGACTGGTAGCAAAAAATTGGACGGGAAATTTTCAAAGACGGTATTTGCAAACTTGGGCCATGTTACAATAAGTGCCTTAATTTAATAGGTAACTATGTACAGAAATAAGTAATGATTTGAATTTTAAGTACTGAAAAAGGTTTTTTGAATCCGTGTATTTGTTCATTTTTTATTACTGTTTTAAAATTATTTAATGACTGCCCCTCGTACATATAAGTTGATTGAAAATTTTGATGGCATACCAGTTATAATTCATTGTACATAGGCTTACTTCAGTCCTTTTATTATTGTAAATCACATATGAGGAGTTATCTGTCAAAAGGGCCCCTGTAAAGCGGGGGCCTTTTTTGCAGAGATGCTTATTTTCGAATTCTCCGTGTCTTAATCTATTGGAAAACCCCCGCTCTATGTACCAACATATGATATTCAGCGAAATTGGCTCCAATAAATGATTACAAACGCATTGTATTAACATCGATTCTATGCCGAAATGTGTACAAACTTGTCATATAGTCAATGAAACCAAGCATGCATTACATTCTATCATAGAGTGAAAAGTGAGTAACTCTATCCACGAAAATACTCCTCAGAAATTACACACTTTGGTTGCGTTATGAGCAGGGAGAGACATCTTCGCAATTACATCAGCTTCAATCACGGAAATTGACAATAACTCATCATACAGCGAGTTCGGAATTTCATTATTGTTTCATAAGTTGTATTAATGTATGGAAACAAGCAAAGTAGAAGAGTAAACGCATAAAATTCACCACTATTATCATGGGAAAACAGATACTGATAAACCACGACACGTTCCACCACGCTAATTTTTCCATTGCTCTAAAAAGGGCCCCTGTTATTGTCCTTCTTTCTTAATTCGTCCGCGTTTGTTTCTGAACGAACTAATTAATTAATCAGTAATTTCTATTAATGGAATCACAGTGAACACTTTTTATAATATCATATTTTTCAGTTAAATCAGTCTGAAAGCATTAATTTCAGCTTGAAAACTTTGAAGTGGTTTTTCTCAAACTCATAATTGCTGACAGGGGCCCTTTTGACAGATAACTCCTCATATGTATGTATATAACTAAATATATATGTATACGGATTTGGCACGTTTGTATTTCGTATGTCAATTTCTGTGGTACAGTGTCTGTACGAACATGATATACGCGTGCATACTAGAGTGGTACTATAGTGGTACATAGCAAATGCACGCTCCTTCAGAGTGGTATTTGAGTGGTATACTCTTCGGGCATCACGCATACACTGCAAAACTGTGTATGCGTAAAGCCCCACTGATAAGTTTGTTCGCGCGCTCGCGTACTGCTAAAAAATAACACGCTTTACTGGAGCGCTACCACTGGATTATGCCGGGGATCACGACTACTTTTTCCCGATTTTAGTCATGAAATGTTCAACGGGATCTCATGAACATAATTTCCGCTTAGGCCACTCATATTTATCTAATTGTCAAGGCACTCATAAATTTCAACAATGAATGATACTCTTCAAGGATTATAGGACTGAAACTCAGGCATCATAACATCGAAATAATTAAGCTTATCGATTATGTACAACGAATGTCTCTCGACCTGAAGACGTTCGCGTTAACTCACTAAATTTGCCTTTAAATTATGTCAAGCAGGAACTGCTGAAGCAATCGATAGGAAATTTATTTCAGAACTTTAATGGAAAACCTTTGGTGAAAATGATATTCAAGCCAGAAACGATTCATCGGATGCTTTCGTTTTGTCCAGGTAAAAATCTTTATTGCTCCCTCTTAGGCCCCTGCCCAGTATCAACCTTACGATATTTCTAAAGGGAATTAAGGCTGTGTAGTTATCTATACGACGCCTATACATGCTCTCTCATTTATAAAATAACATTTTTTTTTTTTTTGGTTGCCGAACTCGAGAAAATTATAAGAAAAATTACACATTCTTGCTGGCAAGACTGCGTTATGATCTAAGAAAGATACAGTCATCTTGCGAAACCCTAACGAAGAAGGAAGCATAGGTATATGAGATGAACCAATGTAATTCAAAATCAGGCGGCATTCATTTTTATTTGAAATATATTTAGCTTATTCAATAAAGTCCTTTGGCAGTACAGTAGGACACAAAGGGGTGGGTTTTTATATTAACAAGAAAATCATTTATCGAATTACTGAAGTTAAGGGTATTTCTAAACGTATTGCAGTCATGAAAATAAAAATAAGTAATACTTAAAATTTTACCGTAATTCAAGTTTATGCACCCGCACTGGTAGCTCCCATGGATGAAAAAGAAAAATTTTATAAACTTTTGGAGAAAACTTACACAGAGGAGAAATCTTACTACGAAGTGGTTATGGGAGACTTGAACGCGAAGGTAGGTTCAGAGGAATCTGGTAAATTAGGCTTGGGAAAACATGCATCCAAAGAGTGTAATGAAAATGGGGAATTGTTACTAAACTTTTTTAGAAAAAGAAAATTTAAAACTGGCTTCATCCTCTTTTAAGAAAAACCAAAAATGGAAATGGACTGGTGCTCACCCAATAGCAAGAGTAAAAACGAAATTGACCATTTAGCAATAAATGATATGAGAGTCGTCAAAAACACTGATGTAATATCTTCATTCAAATTCAATTCTGATTACGGATTATGTAGGAGTGAACTTTTGATTCCAGTAAGGGCAAAATTTAAGAATCACGGTTAAAAAAAACTATAAATAAGAAACTGGTAATTCCAGTTTATAGACAAGAAGAGGCTAACATTACACTGAAAAACCTATTATAATCAATGAAAGAAGGGGAGGGAGAAGTGCAACAGACATATGATAAACTAATGGAAGCTGTTACAGGGACATTTAGCCCAGTAGGGACATACAAGGCAAAAGAAACAACAGATGACAAAATCAGTATTAAAACGAAAGCTTTAATTAAAAAAATATTACTCCTGAAGCAGTCAGGCTGTAGATCAGGTTAGGCTAAGATTGAACTAACCGAATTGAACAATACAATCAAGAAAGAAATAAGACAGGATGAAAAATATGGAAGAAAAGAAGTTGAAAGAAATCTTAGAAGGGACCTGGTCAATTAAAAAATCAAAAAATGAACTAAGGCAGAGGTACATACTAGCTTCCTGATATAAAAGATGATATGGGTTCACTAGTGTCGGAGTGGTCGAGACAGAGGGCCGGCGATTCATCAAGATCGGCCCACACCATCGATCAGGAGGTGAACTCTGTACCATCCTAGAGAAGAGCTGCTGCAGCTGCACTGCGGACCCACCGGCAGGGCTCACCCGTCGCCACCACCTGCCTGCGTCGACACACGGACCAAGACGAGGAGGTGAGGGGTGAGTGAAGAGAGGCAGCGCGTCCGGCCGTGGGGGACCTGAAATTTCCAGGCGAGCGCTCTGGGAGTGCGGACCTCGGTCAGTAGGGAACCCCATGGTGGCCCTGGTAGGACGCGCGCACCGTTCCGGCACGTAGAAATGGGGGCTCGGGCCCGGCCCCAAGGCGTCCCTCCGGTCACTGACGCGATGCTCGAAAGGGTAGTTCCTGTGGCCGGGGGTGCGGTGTCATAGGGGCAACTTTGGCATGCGTGCATCGCCATACGTCCCACCACACATTAGGGTTCACTAGTGTACATGCCAGGAGGGAAATTGTGGAAAGAGCTACCAACTTTTACAAATCGTTATAAATAGCTTTAAAAAGGAAGAAGAAACAAATGGGAGTCCGAGAGAGGATTGGAGAGGACATATATGTAATAAGGATGAATGTCTGCTATTCCTGAAAAAGAGGTAAAGAAAGCTCTTAAAGAAGTTAAAACTTGGAAAGCTCCTGGACCAGACTTAATAGAAAACGAATTTTTAAAAGTGACTGCCGATACAATAGCAGAACCCTTGACCAATATGTTTAATACAACACTAAAAGCAGGTAAAACACCATCACAATGGAGAGAATCAGAAGTCATTCTTTTATTTAAAACAGTTTAATATAGTTTTAGGAGACTGGAAGTTGAAAAATGAGATGATTCACAGCCACGGCGGTGGAGAATCGTACTTTAGGCGACTGTTTGGGCAGGTAAGAAGGGAGCCCCTGCGCTCTTGAATGACTGAAAATTGTCATTGCCACTATACTCTGACAGGCCTTCAAACAATTTTTTCATTATCTCCCATCCTTGAGGAGGTACTACGTACTCACTTAAGATGTGGCTATTTTCAAGGAATTACCCATACATATAATTTTTAAAACTATACAAAATATACACGAAAAAACAAAAGCATTATGTAGTCTTAGACAAAAAAAGGGAGAAATTTAAGGAGTGAAGCAGGGCGATCCACTCACTTTTCCCGAACATATGTAACTGTGCGCTCGAACAGGTGTTCCGAAAATTAGATTGGCAAGAGTCCGAATTAAAGTAAACGGCAGTTGGCTGAATAACCTCAGATTCGCGGACGACATCGTACTGATAGCATGTAACATGGAGGAGTTGAGACAACTGGGGGCGGAATTGAAGGATAAGTGCCGGGAAGTAGGATTAACAATGAATATGTTCAAAACAAAGGTAGTGACAAATATAGAAGATGCGGGAGTGATAAAGATAGGAAACTACCCAATAGAAAACGTAACAGAATACAAATACCGTGGGCAATTAATATCATCCCAGGACAAGATGGACAAAGAGCTGAAAGCAAGAGTCACAAATGCGTGGAAAGCCTTTTGGTCCCTCAAAAAAGTCTTCCAAAGCAAAATGACCTGGAGTACAAAAAGAAAAGTTTTCGAGAGCTTTGTAAAACCGGTAATGACCTACGGTGCCCAGACATGGGCGCTAACCATCAGGCAGCTGAATAAAAGTAAGAGCTACACAAATGAAAATGGTAAGGATTATTATAATAGAAAACGGAGCGAGAGGAAAAGTACTATAGGACTAAGGGAGGTACTTGGAGTCCACGACATAGGGTACGAAGCTAAATAATTAAAACTGAAATACGCAGGATAAGTATTTAGGTAGAACAGAGGGGAACAAATGGCACAAAAAAGCAACGGAGTGGATATCATATAACGAGCGGAGAAAAAAGGGAAGACCCGCCATGAGATGGAGAGATGAGATCGCAAAAACCCTAGGAGCGCAATGGGGGAGAATAGCAAAAAAAGAAATAAATGGATGCGGGTGGTGGAGGCCGTTACCCAACGCTGGGCCGACTGAGAGCGACGTACCTGACGGGTTCGCTGTCACAGTCGAGAGTAGTTAAATATAAATATAATTATGTGTACATATTCGATATAATTATGCGGTTTGTTCAACGTTTACAGTCTTGATCAATGGTCTCTCCACTGGGACGCACACAGGATGGCTGACGCCATTTTTAAAGAACTCTGGAAACTCAGCATATGAAATTACTCTAACATCCGACGAACGATCGTGGGTCGCATCACTTCACCTGCTAGTCACATTCTGCGGATCCATATTCTGCACTTTGAGCATCGATAAAATAGGACGAAAGAACATGCTGTTTTGTTGTTCGTTATGCGACCTTCTTGGATGGGCTATCATCAGATTTACAAAATCAGTTCATATGATCTACTTATCGAGAATAATTTGCGGCATAAAGGGAGGAATGTCCATCCCGACGATGATCATTATCACTGGCGAGAACAGCTCGCCAAAACAGAGAGGAATAGGTGTCAGCTTGTATCAGACGTTCTACTTTGGAGGATTAATCACTCAGTATGTAGTGGGGACCTACTGCTCCTACTACACTGTAGCCACGATAAACCTCGCCATCGGTTTTCTGTACTTCGCATCGATTTTCATGATGAAGGAAACCGTACAGTTCTTAATTTTGAAAGGAAGATACGAAGAAGCGGAAAGGAATCATCGATGGTTGTTTTCGGACGACACCAACGAATTTGAGAAGCTGAAACGGAATATCGAACAGGGCGCTACTTCTCCACTCAGTCTGGCTGAGTTCTTCCATACGCCAGTGTTCTACAAAAGCGTAGCATTAGTAATGTGTATGACAGTATTGATAGTTTCAACTGGTTATTTCACACTTGGGACGTACTCTTCTTTAGCTTTTTCTTCCTCCAGCACGCTTAGTCCGAATGAATTCACGATATGCTGCGGTTTCATTCAGTTCGCATTTTCATTCGGATCATCCCTTCTCATTGACCGTCTCAACAGACGCACTATATTGCTATCTACCCTAGCTGCGGCTGCTCTGACAAACCTCACCATTGCTGTTTTGTATTATACGCAAGCGAACGTAACTGCAATTCCAAATTTTCCTTGGCTGATTTTCACCACTATTAGCTTGTTCTTAGCAATGGCTTACACCGGGTTGCAGCCAGTAAACTATGTGCTGCGGTCAGAATTGTTCCCACAGAAAATCAAGCCTCTAGGAGTGGCTCTAACCAATATTGTAGGTTATTTGACAGCATTTTTGAACACGTTCACATTTCTCAAAATTTCCGAAACGTTCGGCATCTTCTCCAACTTTTTGTTCTTCTCCGGGATGTGTTGCGTGGCGTTCGTATTCGTGTATTTATTTGTACCAGAAACTAGAGGTAAGTCGTTGCTCGAGATCCAGCAAATGCTTGAAAAGTCGGATGCTAACATATAGTCATTGATCGTCGTTGGCGATTGTGCAACAGCTTTATAGTGAGAATCTGTAACAAAAGCTCACTCTAAACAGTGGCGGATCTAGGATTACACTTTGGGAGGGGCTAAATCTTGGAGAAAAAAAGAGCAAACAAAATTT
This sequence comes from Acanthococcus lagerstroemiae, assembly GCA_031841125.1. Taxonomy (NCBI): domain Eukaryota; kingdom Metazoa; phylum Arthropoda; class Insecta; order Hemiptera; family Eriococcidae; genus Acanthococcus; species Acanthococcus lagerstroemiae. Next base: position 13,345,823 of record CM063111.1, on the reverse strand, counting down.
TTTATTTCTTTTTATACAGTGGCGAATCCAGGATTACACTTTTGGGGGTGGGGGTAAATATTGGAGAAAAAAATACTAAAATAAGTGGAAAAGCGAGTAAAAAAAAATTTGTGGGCTATAGCCCTTTTAGCCCCCCCCCCGGATCTGCTACTGACTCTAAATGACTAGAGTCAGCTGTGTGGAATGTATTTTGCCGAAGGGGGCAGAACGTGTTGTATTAGGCGATAAATATAATCCGATAAGAATGTAGACTGTAGAGTTTAATAATGTACGGTGGAATAGAGAATAGACGTGTGTTGCTGTGTGCTCGGTGTTCGTTATCGCTTTTGTGCTCACCGTATCATTACCAGTTCGTGAATTATCGTGTAAAAATTAACGTGTTGAAATATGTCCGGAAAGAATTCTACTAGAACAACTTGAAATACCCGCAGTTCCAAAACCGAGGATAGTAACCAATCCGAGATAAATGTCAGAATCAAGCCTGCTTTAAACGAAATTGGGGCATCAGTCGCGAATGCCGCAACAAACTTAGCAAAAACAGCTGGTAACTTGAATGAGTCAATATTGAAAGACCTTATAACAGCAATAACAAAAGCAGTAAACCAGTAATTACATCTCACTTAAACTCATTTCAAGAGATTGTTGAAAAGCAGGAAATGGCGATTGATAATCTTCAGCAGTACACTAGACGAACAGGGCCGGATTTACGAATAGGCAAAGTAGGCAATTGCCGACGACGAAAGCTCATGAGTGGCGCCAATAGGCGCCACTCGTTTCATTGGCGCTATTCGAATTCTCACGAAATTTTGAAATTGATTTTTAAAAACACATACGAATGGATATTCCCCTCTAGTTTCGGTTTTAGAAGGGATTAAGAATGATCAGAGAGCCAGGATAAGGAGACCCACTTTCAAAATAATAATTTTCTAAAGAAGCTCCTTTCTCCAACAACTCACCTTATGATTATTTTGTGGACAAAAATACTGAAAAGACTGAATGAGACGAATATAACTTTACAAAAAGTCAAAATATCTCTGAATGAACTTATATTTTCAAGACTTGAGAGGGCGATACAATGAGTAAATTTCAGAGATGAACACAACATTCCACACTTCTCTATATATGACTGTGCCGGATGAAGGTGATTCTCATCAGGGTGGAACTAGGGTGCCTAGAATTCGAAGGACTAAAAGATTTCATGATGAAACTCAGACTCCTGAGGTCATACTGACCGGGGTCAAAAAAATGGAAGTGGAAGGTTTCAATGTGAATATTGATAATTTGGTCAACGAGATGGAGCGGAGAAAGACAGCTTACAATGATATAAATGATAACTTTGAATTTCTTTTTCGGAAAAAGTGATGAACATAACGAGGAATTAAGGAAAAGTGCGAAACAATTTTCAGAATTTTATGATGCCGATGTATCCAATGACATAATTGAGGAAGCAATTCAATTCAAGTATTTTTTGCAGAGTCAAAATTTTAGAAGTCCTCTTAAATCGGATCCCTTGGAAAATTTCCAGTGTATCACAAAAAATAATTTGATGTCCACCTTTCCAAACATATTTATTGCTTATCAAATCTTCTTAACATTACCGACCAGCAATTATTCTGGGGAAAGGAGTTTTTCAGCTTCGAGACGTATCAAAAATTACCTAAGGAATACGCTGGGTCAGATTAAAACTTCATATCTCTCGTTGTTGCACACTGGGTCTAAATTGACCAAAGAATATGATTTTAATTCGATTATTGATGCATTTGCAGCCAAAAAAAGGCCAGAAATAAATCTTTCTAGAGTGTTTTGCACCATATTTCAAAGTAATAATACGGTTGGCCGTCTATCACAATATGATTGGTGACCCTTTTCATTACTTGTTTTTGTATTATTATACATCTCTATCATTTCCTCGTGCATTATTGTTGAATTTTCATTACCTATTTATTACCAAACTTGTGATTTCGTTTATAACCTACAATTGTTTCTTATTCTCATCATATACCTAGTATATACTTTCATTTTCATTTGTTCAATTATTATCATAAGTTTAATCTTTGGTCTCGCTATCTAGTTTTTGGTTCATCAATCATCAACACTATTTTGTTGTAGTTTTTTATTATTCCTAATTCCTAATACATGATCATATTATTCATATTTCAATGATTAATCAGGGGAGTGGGGGAAGGGGGAGAGAGAAAGAGAGAGAGAGAGAGAGAGAGAGAGAGAGAGAGAGAAAGAAAAGAATGAGGAAATTTTTTCCCACGAAAAGAAAATGTTATGGGGGGGGGGGGATTTCAGGGTGAAAATTCACAGGCGCCGCCTTCCGTTTTGCCTACGACGCCACAGAAGGTAAATCCGGTCCTGCAGACGAAATTCTATTAGAATTTTTGGAGTACCAGAGGAGCAACCCGGATCTAAAGACAGTACTGATGAAACAGTCATAAAGCTTTTCAAAAAGAAGCTGAATGTGGACGTAAACAAAGCTGAAATTTGCAGGTCACATCGATTAGACCAACCATTGGTAGGGAAGGCAAACGATGATAGTAACAGATGTAGGCCCATTATTGTTAAATTCACTATCTATAATGCACGGCAGAAGATATTTTTAGCAAAAAGGAATCTGAAAGGTACTGGCATAGTGATTCGTGAAGACTTAACTGCGTACAGACTTCAGCTACTGAAAGAGGCTCAAAAAAAGTACGGACTTAAAAATGTTTGGACTACAGATGGTCGTATATACTTTCTGAACTCGAACACAGGCACCAGACATCGCTTTGAAACTATCAAGGATGGCAACGAAGATGAGAATAAAGCTGCCTCATCTCAAAAGAAAGAGGACAATCAAAATAACACTGCTGCAGAATGACTGCATATCAATATCGTTTAAGAATTTAATTGGTTTGAATGCTCGATTACTTTCGCGCGTGGTTATTTTTTTTCATTATTACAACATCATCATCACTGTCTTATCTCTTACCACTTCTTCGTATCTCTCCACTTCTCTTTCTTACCTCGTGTCATCTCCTTCCCATCCTTCCCCTCGTTTTCCTTATTCCTCAGATTTCTAATATGGTGAGGACTGAAAACAGTAGCGAAGAGGGAACGTCGACAGATCTTTGTGGGTTATATCAAAACGTAAGGGGCCTGCGGACAAAATTAACTTACATCTCTGCTGCTCTACAAGTCGATCATGACATGGCTTCATCCAGGTATTTACAATGGGGAAATATTCCTAGATTCATATCAAATTTTCCGTAAAGACAGGGCAGACAGTATAAAAAATGTGGGTAGAGGTGGAGGCGTTCTGCTTGCAGTGAGAAAGGACATACCGGATATGTGATCTGGATCTGGGAGAAGAATCTGCTATTGAAAGTCTGTGGGTTGAGCTCTCATCCCTCAACCACAATCGCACGCTGATCCTTGGCGTAGTGTATGTTCCTCCGGCCACTCCTCATTATGATTACGCTAATCTGTTTGCTGCTATCACCGAATGCTTCCCCCAACAAGGAAACATCGTAATCATGGGTGATTATAACATACCAGAATTTGATTTCATGGCCACTGACTACTCTCGTGCATTGGCTCAAGGGGCACAATGTCGCGACGCATACGCTTTTATTACTGAAAATTCGCTATGGTCATATAACCGAATACTAAATCACGCAGGACGTACTTTGGATCTTGTCTTGAGTGATCTGATCGGAGTGAAGGTACAGAAGGGACCCTCACTAGTTCCAAAAGAGGATCTTCATCATCCTCCACTGGTGATCGAACTTCCGAACAGGTTAAAAAGTGGAAAGATACATTCTAGTAAAAATAATATACCGAAAAAGAACTTTTATAAAGCGGACTACCAAAAGATGTACTCATCTTTCGCCCAGTTATAACTGGAATGCGTTATATGAGATACAGGATGTAGATGTAGCCGCCGAGCATTTCCTAAAAGTTATCAAGGAAATTTTTGAGGAGACGGTTCCTCCACAGAAAGCTAGAAAGATGACAGAGTTCCCCCCTTGGTTCACTCCAGAAATAATATCAAAACTTAAAACTAAGAATCGTTTACATAAGCGTATTAAAAGAGGAGGGGCGGATCTGATTTAGAAAACTGTAAGCTTCGCCATGCACAGCTCCGTCGTGAAGCAAAAAAGTTGATCCAGGTAGCCCAAAGAAACTATCACAATAATTTTGAATCTAGGATCGCTAGAGATCCAAATGAATTCTGGAAATTTATAAAGCAAAAGAAAACGAATGTCGATAATTCAGCCATCTTTCGAGTAGGAAATCAAATTCTGCAGCGACCTAATGAAGTGGCCGACGCTTTTGCCGAGTACTTTCGATCTGTCTTCAGGACCAGAGGGGATGGTTTTCCATCCCTTCAGGCAACCGGATGCTGCAGTGGTTGGAGGAACATACGCATATCGCGAATAGAAAGACATGTTGTGGGGAAGGCCCTTGGAAAACTGAAACCGAAAATGTCAATGGGACCGGATGAAATACCGCCTTTCGTATTTAAAGACTGTCGAGTGGTTCTGTCTGCTCCTTCAACGTTTATCTATAATCTAATATTGCGCACTAAAACTTTTCCATCCCTCTGGAAAATATCTAAAGTCGTCCCGATTCCAAAATCGAGTAATACCACTGAAATAAATAATTACAGGCCTATCTCTTTAATTCCCTTATCGGCAAAACTTTTTGAATCTGTTTTATATGGTATTTTATTCCCACAAACAAAATGCCTAATAACAGAATATCAGCACGGCTTCTATCCCGGAAGGTCGATCGAATCTAATCTAATGGTGTTTACCAACTTCATCTCTGAACATCTGGACAGGGGAGGTCAAGTTGACGCTGTGTATACAGACTTTGCGAAGGCATTTGATACTGTACATCATGGGATCGTTCTCAGGTGCTTGCGCGATTTTGGCTTCGATGATAACTTGCACAGCCTCTTCTCATCATATCTATCCAATCGTTCACAATATTTTGTATATAAAGGGTCTATTTCAAAAATGTATAACTCTCCTTCTGGCGTGCCGCAGGGATCTGTGTTAGGTCCTTACCTTTTCACACTCTTTATAAATAATATATTAGCTGTCATTAAATACTCAATAGTCTTATTATACGCCGACGATATGACGTTATACCACAGCATTGTTTCCCGTCAGGACTGTATACAACTGCAACAGGACGTTGATGCACTTGTACAATGGAGTGTAGAAAATGGTTTGCCTTTAAATTACAAAAAGTGCGAGAAAATTACTTTTACGCGCAAAAGGAAGGTTATATGCTATGAGTATATTATGGAAGGTGAAAAACTAAGAGAGGTGCACTTAATTCGAGACCTAGGGATACTATTGGATTCCAAACTAACCTACAAGGATCACATTAGCCAAATCACTATGAGGGCAACTAGAAATTTAGGTTTCATTATGCGGACAGGTGCATACTTTTCGAACATGACCACATTCAAAATACTTTACTTCGCATACGTGAGATCACATCTAGAATTTGGAAGTGTAATCTGGAGTCCCTATAAGAAAACTGGAATACAACAGATAGAAAAACTCCAAAAAAATTTCTAAAGTACCTGTATAAAAGAGTGTTTGAATATTATCCGCTAGATATCCTATACAAAGACTTGGTCACAGGCTTCAAAATGGATACTCTGCTGGTAAGGCGCCAGCTATTTTCGTTACTACATGTATACAAACTCCTTCATTGCAAAATAGACGTCCCCCTCCAACTAAGTCAAATAGGCATTAAAGTACCATCCCGCCCAAACAGGACAGGAGAGCTATTTCATATTATTACCGCCGAACCGAAAGTTACCATTCTAGTGGACTGAACTCAATTCTTCGCCTGTATAATAAATTAGCACTACAGTCACCAGAAATTGATATCTTTTGTCTAAGAAATACAGAATTCCGCACAACAATACTGCCCCAGTTACCTGTCTTTCTATAAATCACCTGATGTTCTCTCTTCACACCACTACCTACCATTAATTTTATTCTGATATACATATTACATATTATCTTACGTTTCCACCCTTTCCATCCATCATCTTCCACAAACCCCCTCCTTCCCCTCTCATTTCTCTCCCCCTCGTGTCTGTCTCTCTTTCTCTTATTTAGTTCTTATTTTATTGTTTTTATTTTACTATTATTTTTTCTTTTAGGTGTTCCGTTTTTATTTTACTACTTTGTGTCCCCCCGTATCCCATAAATGGCCGTGTGGCTGTGTGGAGCTTGTAATAAATAAAATAAAATAAAATAGAATGTTGTCAACAAATGGTCGGTTGGTTCTGTTACGCTTAACAGCGTCCAGTTTTTCAGTCGAGAGCCGACCCTCTTCCAGCAGCTAGCTGCTTGTTACAGCTTCGCTTAGAACTTGTTTACACGGACGTAGCGAAGAGTTTTTTCTGCAGGGACAAAAATTGTCAAATTTCCAACTGACTCAAGTCAAAAGTATCAACATTTGTTTGTATTCGCAAAAGAAATCTTTTGACTTGGATTTTCCTAACTTTTGCTTTTGATCCAATTGACTCAAGTCAAAATTCCCAAATATCAATTTGTTTGTATTAGATAGAGAGAAGAAAGAAAGAAAGAAAAAAAAAAAACTTATGACTTGTTGAATTTTTGTTACTTTTGATACATCTACTAAAATTTCCCAACTCCGACGAAGACTTGGGGAGCAGGCTGCCTCCCGTGACCCCCTTATTTTTGTCCCTGCTTGTTTACATCTAATTTGCCCCGACTACCAATCACATCGAGTCGCCTTAATTAGGTCATGCCGTCCGATCAAATTCCACGATCCGTTAATGCATTCCTGAATACCTACCTTAAACTCTCCGGGTACTAGAGCAGAACTAAATGCGCATCAGTATAATATGTAAAAAGAAAAAGAAAAAGAAAAAAAGAAAGGAAAACGTAACAGGAATAAATAAAATAAAAAAAAAAAACCGCAACGTTTACCAGCGGCGACATTATGGGTCAGCACAGACGGTATAATACACAGTATCAGTATTTTTCAAGGCGATGCGATGCGATGTGTTCGACCAGAATACACACAGATAACGATAAACGAAGGGGGGAACCTGTTACCTACAAAACCTCGTATTTACGCAATTGAAGGGGCGACTCCGGAGTCCTGAGAAACGCGAAGCCGAATTGTTCCCAAGAACCCCGCCCGCCCTCCAGCCTTACAGCGTTCCGTGTTAAGGTATTTTGTCGCGCCCGCGTTACACGTATACGCGCGCGCGCGCACACACACACACACACACATATGCCCGATGCATCGCATCGCATCGGTCGGGCACATGGGCAGCATCGTCGGTACCGCGAGCATAAGGCACGGCATCACACGGTAGTGGTGCCCGTACACACACCGCCGCACACCACGCCCGTTCACGGCAAGGAAAGAGGGTGGCGCGGCGCGACAGTTCGCCGGTGAAAAATTCAGTCACCGCGTAGTGAGCGTACAGCGTGTGTGCACTTGCCGGCTGGAGTGTGACCAACATCATCCCGGTCTCGCGCTTGGCGAGGCGTCCGAATTTTTCGTACGCGCGAGCACGTCGTGGACGTCGCGTCGCTTATGGTTTATGGCCGCGATAACACCCAACAAGAATGTGGGCGGAGTGAGCGAGTGTTTTGTGCCAACGGTCAAACACAGAGCCGGAAGGGGTGGAAGGGGGGGGGGTCACACCTCCCCCGGTATTTGAAAAGTCGACACTCGTATTTGAAACATTCAGAACGCTTAACTTTTTCTCGTTTCAACTGATTTTTTTCCGTTTCAGTCTGCATTTTACGGTCTTACCCCGCTAATTTTATTTTTTATTTATTTTCTTTTACAGTCCTGAGCCGACGATATACCGTCGTCAGCCCGCTAATTTTTGGGCATAGGCTTCCACTACCCCCCCCCCACCCCCCAAAAAAATTCTACTTACTTCTATATCAAGCTATTCTCGTCTGACTTGGGCCTAGATATTTCTTTTATCAGCTCATCTATCCAACAGGTGGAGGGTCCACCTCTCTTTCTCTTTTTATCCCTTGGTATCCAAAATATATCCCAATTTTCCTCTAGCCAAACGTCCCGTGTAACTTGTTATTAGTTTTTTAATTTTGTATGCGATTGGCGTAGCTCTCGTTACTTCGTATGTGTAAGTTTTCCTTTTTATTTAGCATACATTAATCGGCACGCGAAGAAAAATGGATAATCACGTGAAAAACCAGCGAATTGAAACGCTGCACCCTCTGAAGATTTTAAAGAGGAAATTGCGGTCTCGGCCTTCATCAAAGGAATTCAGAATGAACAAATCCAGATGATGGTGAGAGTTGGTAACCACCAAAACTCTCGGACTGCTTTGGCGCAAGCCCTGGAACTGGAGGTTGAACGGGAAAGCTCCAGAATGAGGGCCACTGTTCGTCAAGCTCAGGACTATGAAATAGAAGAGGAACGGGCAGGCTTGAAGAAAGCTGTGAGAGCAGTGGTGCAACAGGTGATGGAGATGAAGACGCAACCAAACATTGAACACCAACGCCAGTTTGGAAAGCCGCGATGCTTTCAGTGTAATGGACAGGGGAACGTCCATCTTAGCTGCCCCCAGAACCAGAAGGCGGCTGGAAAAGACTGGGGTGTTGCTCGCCGAGCGTCCCCAGTTGTTTCCTAAGAGGACTAGACAATTGTTGCCAGCAAGAGAACGTTGAAGCATGAAGCCACAAGTAACTATGTGAAAGGGAAACTTGGTCAGAAGACGGTATTCTTCTGTGTCGACACTGGGACATCACACTTGATCCTTCAGCGTGAGCTAATTCCAGCAAAGAAGCTGGACCAGAAGAAGCGGTATATCCTGCGGACGACCACTGGAGAAACTGTGCCAGTGTATGAAACAGTTCAGCTCCAAAAATTCAACTGAAAGGAGTGTTCCTCAAGCAAGAGTTTCTGGTGGCCAATATTGAGGATGCTGGCTGAGATATGATGGTGCGGCATGGGCTGATCATTGATCCTGAGCGGCAAATACTGAAGTATCAAGATCGGGTCGCAAAGTTTGAGAAGGCTACCCACTCTGGGCCCAGGCAGTTACAGAAGACAGAGGCCAGGAAACTGCCAAAGAGACGGACTGTTTCGACACCAGGAGACGAGATAAGATCATTGGAATTCGACCAGTGGGCCAGAAATGTAGTCCAAGATTTGGATCCAACGCAGAAGAGGGTGATGAAGGCTCTTCTGAAGGACTTCAGGAAGATCTTTGCTGAAAACAATGACATGGCCGGACAGAATTGGTGCTACATCGGACTGATATTGGGGACAGTCCACCCATTAAGAAACGCCATCGGAGAGTCCCGTTGGCAAAACAAGAGGAAGTTAACCCGGATGATCAACGATCTGCACCGACAGGGTATCATCGAGCCATCTTCAAGTCCATGGACATCACCCATCATGCTGGTACCAAAGAAGGATGGTACAACGCATTTGTGTGCGGATTATTGACAGCTGAATGATGTGACTCGGAAAGACAGTTACCCACTGCCGCGGATTGACAACACACTGGATCTACTGGATAGAAACGAGTGGTATACCACAGTGGACCTGAAGAGTGGTTACCATTAGGTGGCCCTCCATCCAGAGGATAAAGAGAAAACAGCATTCTCCTCTGGTTCTGGACTCTGGCAGTACACAATGATGCCTTTTGGACTATGTAATGCGCCGGCTACATTTGAACACCCGATGGAGACAAGCCTACTAGGCAAGATCTGCCTGGTATACCTCGATGATATGGTCATCTTCGGAGGATCCTCCCTGCAGCAGCACCTAGACAAGGTTAGACAGGTGTTCTCCAGGTTCCAGAGTGCCGGATTAAAGCTGTCACCAAAGAAGTGTTCCCTGGCCCAGAAGGAGATATGATTTTTGGGCCACATCATCTCCAACAAAGGAATCTGGACAGATCCAGATACGCTATCAGCAGTGGAAAATTGGCCGATTCCAGTGGGCAAGCGTCAGACCAGGAGCTTCCTCGGATTCTGTTCCTATTACCAAAGGTACATCCGAGACTTTGCTGGTATTGCCCAGCTGCTGCATCAGCTAACTGAAGATCACCGAGAATTTGTCTGGACTAACAAGTGCACAGACACTTTTGAGAAGTTGAAGAAGCTGTGGTGTACAGCTCCAGTCTTAGCTTTCCCAAAACCAGAGCAGCTGTTCATTGTGGACACGGATGCTAGCGACAAAGACATTGGAGGCGTACTTGCCCGGCTGGAAGATGGGAATGAGCGCGTCATTGCTTACAGCAAGTCTCTTTTGCGGCCTGAGCGGAATTACTGTATCAGTAGGAGAGAGCTCCTCGCTGTGGTCAAGACTTAGAGCCAGTTCCACAAGTATCTGTATGGTCAAAAACTTACTCTCTGGACTGATCATTCGGCATTACAGTGGCTCTTGTCCTTCAAATATCCGGAGGGACAGACTCGAGATGGCTTCAGCAGCTGTAGGAGTATTCCTACAAAACACAGTTCCAGAAAGGCAAAAACCATGGAAATACCGTGCCCAGCAGACTGTCGGTTTTGTCAGCGACTGGAGAAGAAGGAACTCGCGCCTGTCAAGCGAATATTGCTGCAGTCTAGTGACGCACTGAAGAAAGATCAGCTGGGCCATGAAGTCGTTGGTCGGATTCTGCGAGCCAAGCAAGCAGGCGAAAGACTACCGTGGCAGGAAATTTCGGATCAGTCACGAGAGTTGAAAGCTCTGTGGGCTCGTGGGACTCGCAGACTCGCAGCGCATTAGTGATGGTCTGCTGGTGCGCGCTTGGGAGTCAGAAGATGGCACAACAGTGAGAATGCAGACTATCGTTCCACGGAAGAATGTTCCGGAAATCCTACGCGGTGTATGTGACCAAGTGTTTGCAGGGCATCTGGGCACCACAAAAACCCTAGCGAAGATTCGAGAACGCTTTTACTGGCCGTCATACAAGGAAGATGTGGAAGACTGGTGCCGCAGCTGCACAACTTGTGCTTGCAGCGAAAGGGCCACAAACTCGGTCTTGCGGGAGGATGCAGAAGTACAACATTGGACATCCATTTGAACGGGTCGAATTGGATATTGCAGGACCATTCCCGCTCTCGGATGCTGGAAGGCAGGTGCTTTGTGTAGGCGACTACTTCAGCGAATGGCCTGAAGTATACCCGATGCCAACATAGAACATGGAGGTAGTGGCCAGGACGCTGACAGAGAATTGCAATTACACGTTATGGTGTCCCACTGGAGCTACATACAGACGAAGGGAAAAACATCGAATCCAGGTTGTTCGAAGAAGTATGCCAGCTTCTGGGGATTTGGAGAGAACTATTCCGCTGTATCCGCAATCAGACAGCATGGTTGAGCGATTCAACCGGACGCTCAAGGAATACCTGGTTCAAGTTGTTGCCGAGCACCAAAGAAACTGGTACAACACATCCCGTTGTTTCTGTTGGCCTACAGATCAGCTATCCACGAGAGTACACAACACACGCCCGCAAAGGTCGTTTTTGGCCGTGAGATCTGGAGTTTGGAACTCCACCTCGGCAGCCACAACTGGTGGACGAGTTTGTTAGCCAACTGAGGGAAAAGCTCGACTCTACTCATCGCATGGTTCGTAATCACTTGCAAATTGCCAGCGACCGGATGAAGACTCGCTATGACATCAAAGCCGATGAGGTCGGCTTCCAGGCTGAGGACCGTGCCTGATTTTACAATCCGCAACGAACGAGAGGAATAAATCCGAAGCTACAGAGTCATTGGGAAGGACCATACATTGTACTCAAGCGGATCAACGATGTTGTATGTATACCGAATTCGGAAGTTTGGTGGTGGACGAGCCAAAATCGTACACCTTGACTAACTGGCGGTCTGGCATGGCGACCATGAAGAAGATGACGCCCAGGCTTAAGGAGGGGGCAGTGTGGTGAACGCTCCCGAACATTCGAGATAAATGAAGAATGATTGACACATTTCGAGCAACGGAATAGAAGATCGATAACGAGAGTAATAAGAAGTTTTGCCGATAACGCCGGGATATATATAGAGGCCGTTGATCGTCGCCGTATGGTCTAGTTTGGTATGCGATAAATCGTGCGTTTTCAATGCCATTTAGCTACTGTTCTGTGTTGTGTGAAATTAAAGTCGTTATTACGTGTTTTCGTGCGTTTTTTCCGTTACAATAGGTAAATATAACCCTTTCCGCCTCAAGTATCACCTAAGAGGAGGACTCGGTTATAGTATGTAGTTATTCTTTGCGATATAGAAATTCATTCATAATTACCCATTCGTATTCAAAATCTACGAGTCAGTGGGGCAGCCAAGAGGATCTAGACCCCCTTTGGGATCTCATCAAATAATGGTTTTTCTTATTCTAGCACCCACTCTCACACCCCCTACCTCTTTGGTCAATACCAGTCACCCCTCGGACACTAGGCTGGCTACGCCACTGCTACGAATACAAAAAGCGTTTTTTTCGGTTTTTGTTTGTAAGCTCTCGATGCGGCAAAACTATACAACAATGTAATCAGTAACTCGCTATTCACGATTGCCAGCCCATGGCTGGAGGATCGCTCCGACTACACAGCGAACCGAAAAAAAAAAAGTCTCCAGTGGAAATCATTTTCCCATGACTGTTTCCTCGTTACGGTCGTTATATTAAATATCCGCTCACCGATATTATTTAACGATAGAAGTGTAGATAACGCTTTGCAGTCACCCACTTCGTTCTATCCGAACAGGTTAGTTCGTTAAACGTATAAATATAATTAGAGTGACTGGAGGGGGTGGGGAGAAAAGAAAGGAAGAAAGGAAATAAACGCCGAAGAAATGAAACAAATCATCCGATGAATCAAAACCGCACTACAGGCTGCCTAAATGGTCCAACATCCGAGATTCACCCAACTTGGTACATATAATCACGACGTCGAAAGGAAAAAGTTAATTACCCACGTACTCGGGGCTGTGCTATGACTGGTGCATGAAAATGACGCCAATAAGTATCAGAGCTGGATCTGGAATTCAAACCGACCAATTAATTCCCGAGTAATCGAAACAATCAGGCATTGTTCATCCTATCGTAACCTTGAAAACACTACACACAGTCTTTTTCTTTTTCCCTCACAGAAGTTACACGAATACCCTCAGCTGTTCGTGTAACTAACATTTCCGATGGACGTTTTGCGCTCGACGAAATAAATGGTAATTAGTTCATTAAACGTATACACGCACGAAAATGCATTTGTAGTAAGTGTAACCTGGTATTTATAGCGTTTATAAAAGGAGGAAGAGTCGCGGATACATTAAGACAGGATATTCGATTTCCTCTGACATTCTCTCGTGTACAGGTAAGTAAAAGTATCTATCGTTCATTACATACACATTGCCGAAGAGCAAACCTCTCGCCGCCATCCTCTCCCGACACCTTCACTCATCCAGTAACTCATACAGACCCACGTGTATACCTGGCGAGGACGTGAAACTGTCGAAGAATCGGCAAAAGGTATCCGGAAGTACAAACGTTTTCCGGAATGACTCGAACACGGTTCTCTAATCGCAGCTAAACCAATAACCTGGACTATTTTGTCTAATATTTCATACACTCGCATACAAGGTGCCCTCGGGATGTATGAAGCTCCTTGACACAGAAGTGAGTTCAACCAGGCCTGAAGAGAGGAGAGGACGAAGGGGAGAATTACCATGACTTGGGCTTTTTCGGAGGCCTGGATTCTCCATCGTCTATGATCTTTTCGAGGCCATAGCGACGGGGTTCTTGGAGGTATTACCCTCACGTCCCCTCATGTTGTGTGAAAAGTAGCACTCGGCAGATCCTAGTATACTCGTATAATTGGTCAAATTGGGAAAGTGAGGAGCACTGCCTACCACCCTCCTCGTCACAGAAAGAACGTGCTATCTTCAATCCAGGCGCAGAGGCGTGAGAATATGTGTCCACAGTATCATTTGTAATCCCTAATCACCGAAAAAAATTATTTAGCATGAGTATAGGGGTGATTCTCCGAAAAATGGACAATTCAACGTGGACAAAAACCAAAAAAAATGAGGTTCACTTTTCAAATTTTTTTCGTTGAAATCGATACTAGGGGTATTGAGAAATCATATTCCGGTACCGGCCGGGCTTAAATTTGATTTTGGAGGGTTGTAAAAAAAAAATTGTTGTCCACGTTGAAAGACAAATTTTTCAAGTTTACATAGTGTGATAAGATGAGGCTGTACGATCACACAGCGGCACCGTGGGTTACAATCTCACGGATCACGGTTTTATGAAGTACCAAAAATTCATCTAGGAAAGTAGTCTCTGCACGAAGAAGATTTAAAGGCTGTTTCTACAGACTGCTTCTAAGTGTCGAAAGATTCACGTCCTTCAGCGTGGATACAAGAAATACGTGAGTAGCCACGTTGAATAATATTTTATGTCCACGTTTAAGGACAAAATCGCCTTTTCCCTTTTCCCATTGGGTAAATATGCGGAAAATATTTGATACATGTTGCTGAATGTAATGTGGCCAACATTAGTTATATTATTACGTTTTTACAAATTCGGAGCTATAAATTCAATATGGCTGTTGATGTCCACGATGAAGGACACTTTTTTCTTAGAAACCAGGATCTCAGCAATAAATGAGTATTTTAGCATACAAATTATCATTATTTCACAGAAGTTCTTACACAGCCTTCTAGAGGAAGTTATGAGGAAGTTATATGATTATTTGAGAGAAGTTTATGCTTATAGTGGAACCCTACAGAGAGGTTTGAAAATTATCCACGTTGAAGGACATATCTCTTCCTAGACACAACTTTGAGGTATTCTAAAGGTTACTTAACTTGGTTAGAAAAAGATTGTAAGACCTATACCGTGTTGCCTCAACTTACCTCTTCAACAATGTTCCTGAAAATGATGTATTAAACCCTTCCAGCAAGCAAAAAAAAAAAACGAAACTAGGCCAGGTTGACACCCACGCTGATGGACATTTCAGGTGCATTTTCGATTTTATAATGATGTTCTGCTGAACTAGGGAGAGCTTTTACCACTGTCTCCATCAGAAGGGTTCATTTCCTCAATTTTGATATATTGCGCATAGCATTCTGATAATAAGTGGCAGAGTTACAGCCTATTTACATGAATTGTCCATTTTTCGGAGAATTACCCATAGACAGACGTCATGACACCTCCCAGAGACAAGATTACGAGACTCCCGATTGACAATGAGGCCAATTATGAGTGCATTTGCGAACATCACTCAGTAATCACACTAATGCTGAGTGATCACTTCGCACACACTATTTTAAAATTACGAGATGTTGAACACTCACAAAAAAATGTGAGTGGCCAAAAGTCCCAAAACGGTAGTGGTTTGTTATATGTTTTGTGAGTGCTTTCTAAATTGTCAATCCGGTTTTTGATTTAGAAGATTTTTGGAGATTCACGAAATTTTGGGAGATTTACAAGATTTTTAACGACTTTTAGGTCATCACCTCCTCTTTTGAGCAACAAAATAAACTTTTTCTTACCTTTTTTTTTTGTTTGTGGACCTAATTTTGAAATTTTGCCACCCCCCCCCCCCTTCAAAAAAACAAATTAAAAACTTTCCCCTTCCCCGTAAGAGAAAGAACTTGCTACCTTCAGCCAAAATGCAGTGTCGTTGAAATGGGGGGGGGGTACAAAGTATCACTCTTGTAACCCCCACTCTCCTTAAGAAATTGAAAAATTATTTAGCGCGTATATAGAAAGGCGCTATGACAAATTTCAGAGACAAGGTTACGAAATTTTTAGAAATTTACAATATTATCGAAGGTTTACACGATTTACAAAAAATTTTTCGTTCGTTACCTGGTTTTTTAAAAAAACAAGGTAACACTTCTTATTTTTTTTTGTTGTTGTTTGTTGACCTAGTTTTCAATTTTTGTATTTCCCCGGGCCCCCTAAAAGAAAAGGAAAAAAAGACTTACCCCACCCCATAGCAAAAAAAGAAAAACAACTTGCTTGCTGCAGCCCGGATGCAGTGGCGTCGAAATGAAGGGGTACAAACTACAAAGTATCATTTGTAAACCCCCCCCCCACACACAAAAAATTGAACAATTATTTAGCACGTGTATACTGTATAAAAAGGCGCCATAAGTCATTTCAGGAATACGATTACATGATTGTTAAAGATTTACGAGAATTTTGAAGATTTACAAAATTTTCAAGGGTTTCTTGCTTGTTACCTCCCCTTTTAAAAAACAAGATAACTTTCTGTTTTTTTCTTTTTTGACTTAATTTTTAATTTTTATACCTTCCTCACCCCCACCCCCTACCCTCCAAAAGAAAGGAGAGAAATCTACCTCCTCCTGAAAGAAAGCACTTGATAGCTTCAGCCTAAATGCAGTGTTGTCGGAATGGTGTACAAAGTAACATAAATTGAAAAATCATTCAGCAGGTGTACAGAAAAGTGCTATGACCAACTTCAGAGATAAGATCACAAGATTTTTAGAGATTTACAAAATTTCAGATCTACAAGATTTATAAAATTAAAAAAAATTTTTGCTTGTTACTTCTTAAAAAAAAAGATCAATTTTTTTTTTGGCTTGTCGATTTAGTTTGCAATTTTTACACTACCTTCCCCTTTTCCTCTAGAAAGAAAGAACTTGCTAACTTCAGCCCAGGTTCAGAGGCGTCGAAATGGTGTACAAAATATCATTTGTAGCCCTCCTGCCCCCCTTATTAGAAAAAATTGAAAAATTATTTACCACGCGTATAGAAGGGTGCCATGACAGCTTTCAGAGACAAGATCACGAGATTATTACAGATTTATCAGATTTTAGAAGATTTAAGGCAAATCGACAAACAAAGAAGAAAAAAAAAATTTCGCTTCTCAAAAATGGAGATAACAAGCAAAAAGTCTTGGAAATCTCCAAAAACTCGTACATCTCGTCCCTAAAATCTCTTAAGGGTATTCTTACGATTTTCTGAACAATTTTTTAATTTCCTCTTTTTTTTTGGGGGGGGATACTATGTATACTCCTTTTGAATCTTTTAGGGGGTACAACGTGCCCCTGTACCTCCTATTTCGAGGCCAGCAATTTCAAGACGTTGTTGCCTGCTTGTAAGACTTCTCAATTAGTGAGAAAACCTCAAAGCGGAGCCTGCAAAATAAGAAACTTCCATAAGCGTGTCTGGACCTTCTGATTAGGATGTGCCAAAAGCAGGATTGTCCACTCCTGCTGATAGGAAAGAAGAGAACGCTCCAAGCCGATAGCAATATTAAAATTATATTTTCGATAGTCAGTGTTGCAACTTTAGTAAATTCCAAATTTGATCAAGGATAATTAGCTCTAATTTTTAATGAAAATGAAAAGTGAAAAATATTTTATATTATCGTGACTATATTAGTGGAGGAAATTTTTTTTAGAAAAAGTAGAGTGTGCCCAAGCACACTCGGTACACCCGGCAGACACGCCTACGAAGACTTCCGACTTAAATATATTTCGACCCACCATTAAAAATTTCCTTTCGGCACACTACTTCAGTAATGTACTCGTATGTAAAATTATTATGTTTCTGGGTCACCTAGTAATTGGACAAAATTTGCTGTTAGGGACCCCCCCCCCCCCGTTTAAATAAATAAATCAGCTTACACCGTAGGGAAACTACGTGAGTCCAGAGAAAATTAACGCGTGAACAGATTTAGAGCTCCAAAGAAATTCATTCGAAGTCCGACAAGAAACATTCATACTCTGTTAAGACTCACAGACAAATGATTGCTGCACTAAAAGTTAAAAATTTTCACGAGGTAAGGTTTTAAGGGTGCAAAATTTACTACAAAATTAAGTCGACAAGCACAGAAAACAATAAAAAAAAGGGTTCTTTGCCTCTCGAAAATGGGGTAACAAGAAGAAAGTCTTGGAAGTCTCCAAAAACTCGTACTATTTGTTTCCGAAATCGCCCAGGGCGCCATTTTACGATTTATTGAATAGTTTTTAAATGTCCCCCACTTCTTTGAGTGGCGGGGGGATGGTCCTTGTACCCCTTCCTTCAAACTTTTTTACGGAATACAATGCACTCCTGTACCTTTTCTTTCGAGGCCAATAATTTCAAGACGTAGGCCACTTTTCTTCAATTATGAATTTCTCCGACTTTTCCCTGATTTTTCCAGATTCAATTCTCAATTTTTTTCTCAACGAGTAAGCCTACTGGTTGTAAGTTCATTAATGAGTGTTGTTACTCAATTTCTTTTCAATTTCCAGTACTGTGTAATGTAATTTTCTACCAATAAGCTGTTAACAAAAATCTTATATAGAACTAAACATAGGTACCAACCATCAGGGGAAAAAATTGATACTTCTAAAGCACGCAATCTTATTGAGAAATTTTTTTTTCTAAGTCCCTGACTTTTCTCTGATTTCCAGTTTTTCCAGTAAAGTGGCCCTCCTGGTTGTTGCCTGTTTGTACGGCTTCTAAATCGGTGAGAAGACCTCAAAGCGGAGCCTGCAAAATAAAAGACCTCCGACTTGGACATATTTTGGCCCACCATCAGCAATTTCTTCCCGCCACACCCCTACCCCTGTTACCGTGATAACCGATTTAGAGCTCCGGAAAGATTTATTTAGAATCCGACAAGAAGCATTCCTACTCTGTTAAGACTCACTGACAAATGATTGCTTCCCCAAAAGTTGAAACATTCTAAGCGGTGGAGTCAGACAGTTTATTTTTACGGGCACAAAATATAGAAGAGAATCAAGTCAACGAGGAAAAAGAAAAAAAAGAGTTTTTGGTCTCTCAAAAATGGAGGTAATATGCAAAAGGTCTTGTACATCTCTAAAAACTCATACAGCTCCTCTGTGAAATCTCCGAAGGCGCATTTTTACGACTTACTCAATAAATTTTTTAATTTTCCTCTTTTTTGGGGGCGGGGATGGGAGGGAAGAGGGGGAGGGAGGCAAGTGATACTCTGCACCCACCGTTCGACTTTTTTCTGGTGGTATAACGTACCCCTGTACCGTCATCAGTTTCGAGGCCAATGATTTCAAGACGCTGTTACCTATTTGTACGGCTTCTCAAATCAGTAAGAAAACCTCAAAGCTTACGAAATAGAACACTTCTGACTTGGGTATTTTTGCCTCCCTCACCCCATCAGCAGTTCCCTCTCGGCACACCCCTCTGCGCCTATTACCGAGTTAACAGACTCAGAGCTCCAAAAATGTTTATTTAGAGTCTGACAAGAAGCACTCATACTCTGCTAGGATTCACTGACAAATGATCGTGTTCTCATGAACCATCGACAACGGTAAAATCGAAGAAATGTTTCGCCATTCGTCAACCGAGAAAACGTCAGTTCCCGCTTATTTTGTCCCCTGCCGACAGAAATCGTTTTTATCTAGGTCACGCTTATTATCTATCATCAACCCCTCGACTACACATAGCCATGCAAACCACCGAATCGTGACATAATTCGTGTCGTAAGCAGGTAAGTACCTACAGAAAATGTTATTCGCCCAACGATAATGGAGACGTTTACAAGTGTACGACCCTAAAATCTCTCACACTTAACAATTAACGTCTTGTCGTCTAGTTAGAACTCTGCAGAGTAACAAGGTGCCAAGTTAGTACCTACGCCTCGTTCCTCGTTCCACTCCGTTGACTTACTCAAATAGACCGACGTCCGAGTCTTTTAATTACTGCGTAAAGGGTTACAGGTGGCCCGTTCATAATTACAGACATTCCGTCGAGTTCTCAAGTCTGAGCAAACAATGTTGTGACAATCGTCGCGTCGAGATTCTCACACGAGAAGACGGTCCTCGGCTACGATCTGCGGCAGGACTGGTCGCAACCGTAGAAGGGGGTCAATGCACTGGCCCAAGGATTTTGACATACGCCAACAAAATGCACGCGAGTATATAGAAAGTTTGTTTGGAAAAATTACCTGTGTCCAGTTTTGATTGCTCGATATCTGCATCGAAAAGAGGGACGGGTCCGTTTGCTGGAACTGAAGTCTCACGTCGTGAGCGCGATCATCTCCATCTGAAACCAAATTTAAAATCCTGTTACTTTTTACCTCTACTGACCAGGATTGGACATGCCCACCGAGACACTGGGAAATTTCCCGGTCGGCTGCATGCGTGTAAAAATCTAGAAATATTTAAATTTTGAAGAACACAATTGTAATGTGGGGAATAATCCCGAACATTCGAGATAAGCGAAGAAAGAACGACACGTTTCGAGCAGCAGAATAGAAGTTTGATAACAAAAGCGATACAGAGTTTCGCCGATAACGCCGGGATGCAAGCTTAAGGCGGGGGCGGTGTGGCGAATAATCCCGAACATTCGAGATAAGCGAAGAAAGATCGACACGTTTCGAGCAGCAGAATAGAAGTTTGATAATGAAAGCGATAAGGACTTTTACTGATAACGCCGGGATATATAAAGGCCGCTGGCCGTCGTCGTATAGTCTAGTTTTATACGCGATAAACTGTGCGTTTTCAAAGCGATCTCGCTACTGTTTTTGTGCGTTTGTATTAGTGCGACATTAAAAGTTCTTAGTACGTGTTTTTGTGCGTTTTTTTGTGCGAATTACGTTACAGTAATTTCATCAACGAGCCCTCACTGAGTGTTAGAAAGTTCGGTGAGCTCTCTCTATATTTTATTTCACATCCCAAATGTAGAGACTGGGCACATGAAGAACGCGCCGGAGATCCAGAAGATTCTTGGATTTGCTTTTTATGTTCTGACAATTGAATGAGGAAGAAAACCCAAAATCTCTGATCCAATATCAAATAATCATTTTCTTAATTAGCATTAACTTCTTTCTCTAAATGCTTTATTTAATGTAAGAATTAGTGAACCCCGTATTAAGAACCGGGTACCCTATATTGGAAGCACTTTAGGTTAACCAGCCAATTTGGCATTTTTTTGAGTACCTGGAAACTGAAATAATATGAATACAAGCCATATATTCAATTTTCAACGCCTGAACTATAGTATGGTATACTTTTCTCTACACACCCCGACCAAAAATATTGCTGAATGTTGGGTGATCATCCCCCCCCTCCTAAAAGTTATGCATCCTATATTAGGGCACTTTACCCTACATAGATGGGCAAAAAACGTTCTTGCAATATTATTTGAAAGCAAAACTTACATATTGCCATATTTGCATGGACAAAACTATGGGAGGTGCGGGTGCAATGTTGAACACTCACAAAAAAAAAAAAAAAAAGTGTGTGGCCAAATGTCTCAAAACGGTAGTGATTTGTGATATGTTTTGTTAAGGCTCTTCAAATTGTTAATCCGGCATTTTTCAACACCAAATTTTCGGCGAGCTAAGCCACCAAAATCTCGTGGAAATAACTTGAAATCTTGAAGGGAGTTCAAATCAAACCTTCACTTTGAGCTAAAACAATATCTAGCCCACTGTTCGTATCTCAGCAACGGAGAGTAGCAATCAAGAGCGACCAGCAAATTTGAACTCAGTACACTGTAAGACCTGTCAACATCATTTCTTCCCTGTATACCCCGGAAAGCAAGCATTTCCTCCAAACGCTACTCAGGCCTACCGACAGATGGAGGAAAAGGGGGATTTCCCTGAGGGCTGGACTTTTATCTTCTGATCTTTTTTGGGAGTCTTCGAACGCGGCATCGTGATTTCTGCAGAAAACCCGAGAAAAATCGCCCCTTTTTCTGTTTTTCTCCGTGTCCAGATTTCCTCTTGGCGAACCTGATGCTGCTAGAAAATTCGAACTCAACGTCCAAAAGTATCTCACAATCAGCTGTTAACTCAGCTGTCTGATTTTCCATGTTGGCTCGATTGCAAATGCGCACTAGTAAAATCACACAGAGAGAGGCCGTAATTGACAAGTTTATATGAATTCATGTACCAAATGGCTGACAGTAAGTATCCAGTTAATTTGTTTACGAAGTTTAGTCGATTAGAGCAATAGCGAAGGAGGATAAGGAGATATTTCCCCTGGCCATTTTACACCCCCCCCCCACGCCATAATCAAAAAATCAATGTAGCAGTTTGAAAAAGTCCAATTTTTAGCTAACTCTTCAGGAAAATAGGTAAGGACATCAAAGATTTTTCAGTCCGTTTCGTCCGCGAAAATGTCGTCCTCCTATGACTCTTTGCCCCATCTGCTATACGAGACAGCTACTGCTCTGCAGTCAATACCACAGTAATACACTGCAGTTCTATTACAAAATTAGTTTCCCGGCGACTATAATGCAGGCAACTTCTACTGCACCAAGGTATATACGTTTGCGATGTTCATTAGATTAGGCGCAAGTTCACTTCCACCCGTCCACGTTTTTCTCCCTTAAGTACAGCGATGTCCCGGGAGCAACCACTTGAAATAAATCTTCAAATAGGAAACATAGAAACAATTCAATTTCTTAACCACGAATATTTCAATTTTGTAAACGTGAATGAGCATGTACGTGGATCCATAGATTACGTAATTATTTTATAGAATACCAACGTTTGGAAAATGTCATAACTGTAGGCGAAAAGATGCTTAGGGGGGCTTAGCCTCACGAAGAGCCCCCCCCCCACTTCAGGGTGGCTATTTGCGTTTATGGTTCTAAATAGAAATCGGAAGTTCATGGAATTGCGAGTTTTGTTCTCTTCATCTATTTACAACAGAGGTCAAAAATCTTCATCAATCTCATGACCAGGGCGCCTTCACCAAAATTCAATACTGCGCGTCGTTCGCACGTTCTGACCACTTTCCAATTTACACCTGTTTTCATATGTTTTTTTTTTAAATTTCCAAAATATTCCCGTGTTTTTCGACGGGTTCAGAAACCAAAGCAAAATTTTTTTCAAATGTTCTCGATCTTCATTTTCGAAGTATAAAAAAGAAAATACGATTGAGAAAAAAATGCATCCCAAAACACTTAGCACCTCTGATAGCAATTGACGTAGAAAGATTTTTTCAATTTATGGAAATACTTAGTCCGATAGGCAACACACATTTGTAAAAAAAAAAAAATAAAATAAAAAAAAAAAATAAAAATAAAGTTATAAATAATTTATGAAATATGTGAAAATTGAAAAAAAAAGAAAGTTATTGCATGTTTTACATTTTTCTTGCACTTACGGGTTTTTCCTGCACGTTTACTGCATCAACTTTTATTTTTGGTTACTAATAGGTAAATTTTGGGATGAAAAAAATGCTTTTTGCAAAATTTTAAGGTCAGATTTGAATTGAGTACAAAAATTTGATTGTGGAACACAGTTTTCTTTTTTGGATTCGGTGGTTTGAGAGTTTGTCTATTTGGCCTTAAAAAGTCATTTTTAGAAGTCTAGTTATAACAGTGGGCTGTAGCATTTAGAGGGCGACAAGGAATCAAAATTAAGAAACAATAATTCATGACAGCAAGCATCCTCTTTGAAATTTTCAATGTTGCTGATTTGATTTTAATACGGCGACAAAACATTTATAAAAATATCTGTTTCTTGACTAATTTTCGATTGCGACGAACCTCTTTCTTTCACCCCAAAATGGCTGTTCAACAGGGACGAAACTATGGGGAAGGGGGTTGAAACATCCCCAATAATTTGGCAGTTGGCAAATTCTGAAACTACTTGCTTGAGTTTTTTATTTTTTTTAAATTTATTTCTTTCAATTAAAAAAATTAGCAAATCTTCAATGTTTTACAAATTTTCTCGGAGAATTTTTAGTTTTCAAAAATCATCTGTCGGCAAATGTTTTTTAAATTTTCCTACTGCAGTTCCACAAACTGAAAGTCAAGTTTCGTCTCTACCGTTCGAAGACTGAAAATGGAAATTGGGTCATCTTGGTGAGCCATGAAATTATGGCAACATTTTGGCGGATCGTCTTGAGGACCATGACTCAGTAGACTATTTTTATAGATCATATCGCAGTAAGTCATAGTGATACATTATATTGGCAGATCATCTTCTCGATTTATAATTTACAGGATAAACAGGAGTCTGGGGATCATGAATATCGTCAAAAAGTTCAGGTAGAGGGTAACGCAGCATGACCTCTGCATGAGTTTGAAATCGGATGAATGTACTCAACATGTGCTTTGAAGTAACCTGCAAGTACTGATTTCAGTTTCTAGGAGCAACTGATGACCGGGGAATGCTGGTACCGTAGTTCACGGTCGCTCAGTTCAGTTCAAAATCAGCTCAAGTCTGGAAGAACTCTAACTCTTTAATGACTTGAAAATTCTCATGAAGTTTTCCACGAGATCCGAAAAGTATCAATGAGCTTGAAAGGTGTAGATAAAGAGGGGGTTCTGGGGGTCGGGATCCCTCCCTTCGCAAAAAATTGGGGTGAAGTAGATCATGGAGAAGGGTGTGAAGGATCCGGCAGGACAGAGAAATTATGTTTCTAGACTCCCTTCCTTACAACCGAGCTACTACGCTCTTGATGCAGCCCCGTAACCATGGTGGGGGGAGGGGGTGCTGGAGCTAAGCTCCTCTAAAAGTATCTTGAGCTTCCCTAGGCAGAGATACCACCATTAAAAAAATCATCGTTATTACGCTAAGCGAGAAAGAAAGAAGGGATGAAGAAACTTAATATCACAGAAACATTTTAAAATTTAGATCAAGAACTTGGTTAACTAATTTAGAACTCTTGGATTGGGAATGGGATTTCGAAAAAACGTGTTTTAAAGGCGCAAAATTGCTCATTTTTGCATATTTTAATTTCAATTTCAAGTGCCTTGGGGTAATTCGCCCCCTGGCTACACCACTGCCTCACAGAAATCTTCCCTTCACACAATATACTATTTGTATCCTCAAGCCCCACTGGTAAACAGTCAGCACCCCCTACTGCAGATGGCTGGCAACGGGCCTGCCTTGATACGCCTCCTACAAGATTAGAAGAGTAATAAACACATCTTAAAGAGTCTTAGCACGCACCGGTGTAGGAAAAGGTTCGGGTTAGAACCCTCCCCCCCCCCTTCAACGCTGTCAAAAAGAGCATTTTAAAATATATCTTAGCCGCATTTATTACAGCAATAAGATGACGGGATATGCGCAGTGGTACTAACCCCCCGCCATCAAAACTTAGACCTTCCTATGCTGGTGCTAACACGTTTTAAATGTTTTCAAATTATATTACCCAATATTGGATCAACATGAGAGATGGAAAAAAATACCGGAGGTGCTCACCTAGTAAAAATCGCCAGAAAAACGAGGTGATATAAAGAAGAAATGCAAGTAGGATGAAGGACATGAAATTAAAATCTAAGAAAGGAAAAAATGAAGTACAAATTTACTTTTGTCGAAGAATAGTGATGTCGGAAGGTTTTTCAAGCGGGGGGGGGGGGGAGAATTTGAATCGTCCAGCCAAATAAAAAGTTATCGTCAATGAAGATCGAGTTCACAAGCAAAACTTCTCGTCTCTGCAATTCCTGAAGGTGCCTTTCATAAGCGTAAAAAGTCCACCCGGAGTTGGAGGCTGGTAGGGGCTAATTTAAAATCAAAATAATGCTTAAAATTCTTTCCCGTACGTAATGTTCGGATTTTTTGGAGCCTTTTGGTGGATTGGGGGGGGGGCTAAACCCACTCAAGCACACCCCCATTTGGGTCTGTGATGGGGCCGGGTTCACCTGGCCGAAGTCAGCGAGGAACTAGACCACTTGCAAAGGCTCGCGTGCGTGCTGACAACGGGGGCAATGACTACGGTGCCGACTAAGGCACTGGAAAGGCTCCTAAACTTGCCACTGCTTCACACTGCTATAGAAGCAGCTGCGATAATGGGAGCTTATCGCCTGGTTCAACCAAACCTTCAGGCCCAAAAACCAGGTCACATAAGGATATGGGAGATGGCGGGGACGATGGACAAATGCTTTGGAATACCAAAGGATAGAATTGCGATGGAACACTTCTTTGACAAACCATACCGTGCGCTAATACGGGAGGCTTGGGAAAAGAGGTGGCCAAGCCTTCTAGGTAAAGAGGAGAATGTGTGGTTTGCAGATGCGTCTAAGAATGACCAAGGCGTAGGAATCGGAATCGCGAATGCAAAAGACGCTGACAACTGTTCAGTGGCACTGGGCGAGAGCTTCACTATCCTCCTAGCAGAGGTAATGGCGATCACGGTGGCCATTGATAGAAGCCAGCAGAAGGGCCTTGTTAATAAGCAGATCTATATCTGTACAGACAGTGAATCGGCTATTAAGGTACTACTAAGCCATATTTTAAAAAAACGAGCATTTGCTTGAAAGCAAAAGGTGGAAGGAAAAGGTATTGCTCGGAAGGAAAAGTTAGAAAAGAAAGGTTTTGCTCTAAAACGTATTTATAACCTTTTACTTTTCTTTGCAAAGAAAACCTTCTGCAAAAGAAAGAAACATCGCCGCGTGAGGCGTTCGCTACGGGTGAACGGGTTACGAGTTGCAACTCTTAGCGCAAATTGACCGTTGGTTTTACCCACTTTCGTTTAACTATCGAATATCTTCGGAAAAATTTTCCAATAATTTTTAAAGAATTGTATCGGAAATTTTCGGAAAAGAACTCCGATAATTTCCGAAGAATCGCATCGAAAATTTTTGGGAAAAAATGTCATGTTTTCCAAGAAAATTCGTCAGCATTCTTCGAGAAAATTTCCTGACAATTTTTGAAGAATTTCATAGGAAATATTCGGAAAAAAACTCCGATGGTTTCTGATTAATTTCATCGAAAATTTTCGGGAAACATTTTCGATAATCTCCGAAGAATTTCGTCGTAAATCTTCGGAAAAAATTTCGGATGATTTTTAAGCAAAAAATTTCCAGTAATTTCGGAAATCTTCAGAAAAAATCTCCATTGTTTTCCAAAAAATTTCATAAAAATTCTTCGAGAAAATTTCCCGAGAATTTTTGGAGAATTTTATCGAAAGCACTCGAGGAATAACACCAAGAGTTTCGAAGAATTGTACTGAAAATTTTCAGAAAAAATCTTCGATTATTTCCAAGGAATTTCATGAAAAATATTTGGGACGATTCCTTTGATTTTCAAAGATTATTTCCGCGAACTGTATCGCAATATTAAGGGTAAATTTCCGACCATTTTCAATGAATTTTATCGGATATCACTGAAAAACATTATCCGATGATTTTAGGAGAAATTTGAGGGAAATTTGAAGAAAACTGTAATTATTCCAAAGGATTTTATCGGAAATCATTGAGAAGTACCTTCGATGATTCTTGAAGATTTCTTCCAAAATTATTGGAGATGTTTTCCGAAAATTTCCCATACAATTCTTTAAAAATTAGCGGAAAATTTTCCAAAGATTTCCATATTCCTTGGAAAACACTAGACTTTTTTCTGAAGATTTCCGACGAAATCCTCCGGGAATCATCACATTTTTTCTCCAAGATGTCTGATTAATTTCTTATAAATCACTGGAGATTTTCTCTGAACATGTTTGACGAAAATCTCTGAAAACCATGAAAATTTTTTCTAAGGATATCCTTCCAAAATCATCAGAGATACATCTCGATGATTCTTGATAAAATTGTTCGGAATCATTGGAAATTTATTCTACAATTTCTAACAAAATTCACCTGATAAAAATCATTGAAAATAATCGGAAATTTACCCTGAATATTTTTGATAAATTCGTCGGAAATAATCTTTGAAAATCAAAGGAAACGTCTCGAATATTTTCCATGAAATTCCTTGAAAATAATCGAAGGGTTTTTTTGAAGATATTCGGTACAATTCTTCAAAACTCTTAGCGTTGTTCTTCGAGTGCTTTCGAAAAAATTCTTGAAAAATGATCAGGAAATTTTTTCGAAGAATTTTTATGATATTTTTTGGAAAATAATGGAGATTTTTGCTAAAGATTTCCGAAATTGCTTAAAAATTATCCGAGATTTTTTCCGAAAAATTTGTTTTCCTACGGCGGAAGGAAAATCGACTAACCATGTACATATATAATTATTATTTCAGACCCCTAAAGGGGGGGGCGACTCAAAGGATCCTTGCCCGGGTGAAGATTTTGTCCTTGAGCCAGCCCTGTATCTACAGATGCATAACAAACTCCGCTGCGTATCACAAATTGCCGGTTTACATGTGGAAGTGAATGCTCAAAAGCTGCTCCAGAGGAGAAGCATCTGTTTTGAAGGAATTACTTTTAGCGGAAAGGAAATGCTACCTTTTATGAATATCAGACAAGTAAAAGCTTTTACTCTCGAAGCAAAACCTTTTCCTTCTATTTTTATGAATATTTGAGGAGTGCTGCAATATTTGCGAGTAAAAGGAAATGCTTCTTTTTATAAATACGGCTTGTTGACACACCAAACTATGTACATCCCTGGTGGTGGCGGAGTGCGTTAACAAATTATATACCCTTGCTCAGGAGAACCGGGTCACCATACTATGAACACCGAGACACTGCGGCATAAAAGGGAACATGATTGCTGGCAAACTAGTGAAGGAGGGCATAAAAAAGGAACTGGCAACACCCAAGCCGTGTCTTCCTGTAGCATACAGCGTCATAAAATCCAAAGTAAAGGCTTGGATAAGTAAGCAGACGGAAATGCACTGGCGGTTGGCCAGTGGCATGAACGTCAGCAAAACACTGATAGGGGACACCCCCAGTAAGTATGCCAAGTTCCTATTAGGGCTTGACAGGAAACATGCAAGGCTCATGGTCGGACTATTAACTGGTCATGGGGCCACAAAACACAGATGGTATAAAATAGGAGTGGTGAAAAGCGGCTCCTGCAGGTACTGTGGAGAAGAGGAAGAGACCTCTATCCATATCATATGTCAGAAGATGTCTGGTTGGCCGAGTGAATAGCGCACTGGTCTTGGAATCCGGAGGTCCGGGTTCGAGCCCACGTAGCAACTCGCTACATTAATTTCGACCTAGGCCGGTTTTTCGGCAAGAAGAGAAAAGGGTTATGACTGCCCTAACAACCTCCCCGACGTCTCTGAAGTAATGCTCGAAAGGGCGGATTCCAGGGCTCGGGTTGAGAGTAAAATTATGGTTCACCAGGGAAATAATACAGGTGATCAAAGAAAAAGAAAAATTCAGAAAGAAGTTTAAGAAAAGTAACTCTCCATTTTTTCAATCTCAGTACAAACAGTTGAGGCTGCTCAGCAAGCGATTAATTAGGAAAGCTTACAAAACTTATGTAAAGTCAGTTGAATGTAAACTACAGCTGGACCCCCGAGCCTTTTGGACATTCATAAACGGCAAACGAAAATACAGTTCCAAGTCACCGGCGGTGAAATATAAAGGATCGAGTTGCCTTAATTCAACCCAAGCTGCGGAGGCCTTCGCTAATCACTTCATATCTACTTTTGACAATACCAAATCACAATCACCTGACAAATCGGCCACAATTAGTACACCGAATTGCAGTTCCTTTCATATATCTGTCACAGAGATATCTTGTCAAGACATTAAAGAAGCTGTACAAGCCACCCCTCCCAAACGATGCCTGGGTCCGGATAATATACCCCCCTATGTGTACAAGGGATGTGGGGATTTAATTCAACAACCTCTTAGACATATATTTAATGTGATTCTTCAAACCTCGGTTTTTCCAGAAATATGGAAGGTTTCTAAGGTCACCCCTATTCCAAAAAGCAATGCAGATCATGATGTCTCAAATTACAGACCCATTGCCATCCTTCCGGTCCCCGCGAAGATTTTTGAAACTGTATTGTTCACGAAATTATATCGGCAAACGGACAATCTAATACCACAAAATCAGCATGGTTTCATGCGCGCGAGATCTGTGCAAACAAATCTACATGATCTCGCAGAATTTATACATCAGACCTCTAATGAACGTGCACAGGTGGACGTTATCTACACGGACTTCCAGAAGGCATTCGATAAGGTAAATCACAACATTTTGTTAAGGAAAATAGAGAAGTTGGGTTTTTCTGATTCACTTATATCACTGTTGCGATCTTATTTACAAACTAGGAGATAGTATGTAGCATACGGAGGCTCACATTCAGCTATTTACGAATGTCCTTCTGAAGTTCCGCAATGGAGCAATTTAGGTCCCTACTTATTTTTGTTGTATATAAATGATATTGAGAAAATTATGGAGCATTCTAAAGTGTTGTTATATGCAGACGATTTAAAATTATTTCGACGGATTAACACTCAATATGATTCGCACTACCTACAAAAAGACCTCGATAATCTTGCAGTTTGGAGTGATCAGAACAAACTACCACTCAATATCAAAAAATATGCGAAAATTACCTTCACTCGCAAGTTGAATCCTCGAACAACTCAGTACAGTATAAACGGGGTCCTATTAGAAAGCCGTACTCAAGTGCGAGATTTGGGAGTTATCTTGGATCAAAAATTAAAATTCACCAATCAGGTAAATTCAGCAGCAAGTAGGGCGAAACGTAACATGGGCTTTATCATCAGGCAGTCCAAATACTTGCGTAATACAGACACCTTAAAAACACTGTATTATTCCTTAGTTAGATCGCACATTGACTACGCAATGAATGTATGGAACCCAACAACAAAAAACGACGATAACAAATTGGAACGAATACAAAAACGATTTCTGAAGTTTCGTTACTACAAAGATTTTGGATATTATGACACAGCAGTACAATATGGTGAATTAATCCGGGGATATGAATTGACATCTCTGAAAAACAGAAGAAAACTTTACTCTCTATTATGGCAGCACGACCTACTGCACGGGGAGGCGAATGCCCCTTCCCTTTTGCAACAGATCAACCTGTATGTCCCTGGAAAACAGGGTCGTAAAAGACAACTATTTCTCCCCAGCCGCGCGCGCACATTACAATCGCAAAAAACTCCGCTTAACCGAGCAATGGAATTGCATAATGAAGTAGAAAAAATCAATTCGAAAACAGACATATTTGATATGAAGAAAGAAAAGTTTAAAAAAGAAATATTGGAAGTACTCGCGCATACCTAAACTCAAACTGATATGCAGTAAGGACAGTATCAGGGGACACCCATCCCGCACACCTGCGCACATGATCCCGGTCCCATTTCCATCTTTAGTTTAATTACTACTACCACTATTATTATTATTATTATTATTATTATCCATTTATCCCCCACGCTGTTTTGGCCCATAAGGAGCTGTTGCGAGGTGGGCTTTAAAAATGTCTAATAAATAAATAAATCACGTATCATATGTCAGTGCCCAGCAATAGCCGGGACAAGACGAGAAGCATTGGGACTAGAGTATCCAGCACCTAGTGTAGTCAAAGGGATAGAGCTCAGTAAAATTCTCACTTTGGCTATAAAAGTGAGGCTACTGAGTTGATCCTTAACAGCAACCTAAGGAATAGTGCAAGAGACTGCAAAGTCTAAGCACTCGGCGCATACAGCGCCACCTCACGCATAAATGTAAATGGGTCTATGATGCCTTCTCATAAGCATTCCGACGATGGTGAGGCGTATGGCGTAACACGCACGTCAAATTGGCCCCGAGAAACCGCACCCCCTATCCCTGAATTACCCCGATTAGGCCTCCGTCAGGATAAGGAGAACTTCTCCTAAGCTTGCTGAATATTTTCGGATTTTTTAGAGGGAGGGGGTATGTATAAATTATACATTGCCCCCCCCCCAACCACTGTCAGAGAAGATGTTTTTCAACATTTTCCATTTTCCTATGGACCTCTTTGCTTGACTCCGAGACTGGACGTACGGACGACTTGATCGGTTGTTGTTGTTTTTTTCTTTCGTGTTTCCAATTCCGCGATTCTCGCAATCGAGGTCGATGAAACAGCGATGTGGCGTTGGGCTACGAAGTGGCCCAACGCCAACGCCGATGGTGGCCGGTTAAATGAAATCCACACCTCGAATTCGGCGGCGTATATAGATAGGCGGCCATCTGATGTAGATGAAATCGTGCCCTGTTAGAGGTGAAATTTAGGAACGTGAATTTCGAACGCCAGAACGACTTCGTGGTGAACACCAACGTTCCACTCCGCCCCGTACATGCGCCACATGTACGAAGCGGGTACGACAGAGGCAGCGGTAAACGAGGAAAAAGGGGGGGGGGGGAAATGCAAAACTGTACTCGGATCCTCTTCGTCTGGTCACGAGAAACGACTAACGACTGCTTACGCAACCTTTCTCATGCTCTTTTGAACCTAAAATCATCGCCTTTGCGCAAACTATTCAATTATTTCTCGCACGAAGTAGCGCGCAAACCGCGAGGTATTCCGCTAATCTCGCTTATAAATCACTTTAAAATTCGCCGACGGCCGAGCCGAAGTAATTTTAAGACGTATTACACGCCGTTCGACTTACAGCCTTCTTCATTTCGAGTGGTATATAGTGCACGCACCTATCTGCCCGAAATGATGTTAATTAATCGCCCCGCGGGACCCGCGAGAGATGAACCGCCCGCCCGCCGGCCCGCTCGCTCGCTCAGTCGGTTATGAAATATCACGCGCGTGCGCGCGCCTTCCATCGTCACTTCGGGATCTCACAAACGTCAGCCATGTTCTGCAAATTCCATCCATATCGAATCGTCCTACTTCCGACCCTAAGGTCCTCAGATTTTTTTCAAATTTGTGGAATGGTTACCCTTCCCCCAAAACCTGGGAAATCCTCTTCCATTCACCTCTACCAACATTCATGAGAGATAGGGGGCTTCTGAAGTTTACACACTTACGAGAAATTGTGAAATTTGAAATCTTGGGTCTCCAAAACTCGTGAAGATGGACACAAGCGATTTCCGCCATTGCATTTGTTATCACCAGAGACTGGAAGTTCTTGTTGACTTTCTTTTCCCCCCTTTTTGTGTGTGTGTGTGATTGTACGACATATTCTCTAAACCACATTCTCTAAAGTCAAATTTCTCTAAAGCAAAATTCTCCAAAATCATATTCTCTACTAACAAATTTCTCTAACGACATTTTCTACACGACAATTTCTCGAACAACACTTCTTCCGAAAATGAAGTATCTCTAAAGCAGAAGTGGTACATTGAATTTCGAATTGCCTAGAAGCGAAACAAGTGAGAGAAGACCCCGGGTTGCTGCGACATACTTCTCATAAATCAGTTGACAATGGCAGAGATCAAGGACAAGCAAATGTTCCTAGAAGGGTACATTTATCAACGCTCGCGTTTAGCCGAAGGCCGTGCATACTGGGTATGCCGGAAGTATTACCGTAAAGAGTGTAACGCCCGAGCGGTAACCAGCGACCCAGCACTCGGTCCCGTAACAATTTTCAAGGGCCCGGCTGCCTCGCCTCATGCCCATCCGCCGAACACAGATGAAATCATGGCGGAGGAACTGACACGGCGTATAAAACGAAAAGCACAGGCGCATCCAGAACAACCGCCGTCGCAACTGTTACGGACCGAACTTCAGGGTGTCAGCGAAGAAGTGCTGAGCCAACTACCCTCTCAGCCATCGCTTGTGCGAACTGTGCAGAGAGTGCGTCGTACAGACCTCCCAGCAGCTCCGACAAAACGATGGCACCTGAAGGAAAAACCGGACAGGTACAAAAAACCATTGCTGGATGAACAATTCCTCCTCCACGATTCCGGTCCTCCCGTTGAAGATTCGTCAGACGAATACTCCGAGTCCGATTCCGAAGAAGAGCACGATGAAGTAGTGCAACCAAGAGTCATTGTTTTCGCAACTCGAAAGAACATTGAGCTGTTGTGCCACAGCGCCACGTGGTTCCTCGATGGAACATTCAAGACAGCACCTAGTATCTTTGCCCAGCTGTTCACGATTATGGGTCTACGAGCACGTGCAGATCATCCGGAGGAAATCGTCGCGGTACCGTTGGTCTACGCATTCCTGTCAGGGAAGACGACTGAGCTCTACAGAGAAGTGTTGGAAGCGGTGAAGGCTGCTGTCGATCGATTCAACATAACACCATGCGTTCCTACGAAAATAATGTGTGACTTCGAGTTGGCAATTCTCAATGCTTGTGAAATGGTTTTTCCTGGAGTACCTCGCTCAGGCTGCTACTTCCATTTAGGCCAGATAATTTACAGACAGGTTCAAGCCGCTGGACTACAAGAACAGTACCGAGACCCAGTGGATAGATCCGTAAAACGATTCACGCACATGCTGCTGGCACTAGCTTTTGTGCCCGAGGATGATGTATCAATCGCCTTCACTGAATTACGACGCGAATGCCCGGCTGAACTGCTTGGTGTCTACGATTATTTCCAGGAGAACTACATCACCGGTAGGCCAGCGAGAGGTAGACGCCGAGGCACGCGGCCCAGATATCCGATATCATTATGGAACCAGTTCGCAACGGCTCTGGATAAATCGTACCGTACCAACAACGTGTCGGAGGGATGGCACAACCGCTTCCGACTCGTTGTTGGTAAACACCATCCGGATATTTACACAGCGATCGCGGAAATACAGAAAGAACAAGGTTTCACCGAGATCTGCATCAGCGAGCTATCAATGGGCAAGAAATTAAAGGCGGCCCCTGCAAAGAAATGGCACGATCTGCAGCGAAGATTAGAGTCCATCGCCGCGGAATACGAAACGAAGCCACTACTCGAGGACTTACGTACAATTGCGGCGAATGTAGATATATCATAAAATCAAAATATAAAATCATTTTTCAAAAAAGAATTAGAGAAAATGACGAAATAATAACGTTAGAGATTTTTTTTAGGGAAAATTCCTTTTAGCGTTAGAGAATTTTTTTATTAGAGAAAAAGGTTTTAGAGAAGTTGGTTTAGAGAATATGTCGTGAAACCGTGTGTGTGTGTGTGTGTGTGTGAAGAAATAAACGCGTTCCAGTTAAAACATTTTCCAATTCACTCCTACTAGAATTTTCGCAAATCAAATCAGGTGCCGTATCCGTTGCCAGATGTTGACCAGGAATGCGGGGAAGCCAGTAGCTGGAAGTCAGAAGCCGAAATCTTTGCAATTTCAGGACAATTTTGAGAAGTCTCGAAGGTATGTAGGTCCTAGACTCTGCAGTTCTTTTCTTCATACCCCACAAGTGTGGTTTGTTTCGGCCCCTTGGCCTCCTTCAACCCACAGTTTTCAATTCACTATTCTCAACTGCCGCTTGTGGACTTGCGCGCCCTCACTCCCCGCTCTGCCCTTGCTCTGGTGCCTTTCTCCCTCTCCTTCTTTCTGTATTCTTTTCCTTCTTCTTTATCCCCCACCTTTCCTTCGAAAAGTATTCTTTGTTTTTGTTTTTCTGGATAATAATTAGGTACATATTGTAACTGCTGTCCCTCCCTGTCAATAGAAACCTCGGGCATCTGTTGGGGGGGACTCAAATACGAATAAAATAAAATAAATAAATAAAGTCAGAAGTTGGAAGCTGAATGAGTTGAGAACTGGAAGCTGAAAGCTTTTCAGCTTCCAGTCGACTTCTTACAATATTTTTCTTTTAAAGACTTTTTTACTCAATGTTGAAAGCCCAAAATAGAAAACTAATGTACCTCTTCTACTCTACGTGACTTCACTTTATTTTCCATCATTTTCTAAAAAGAACCTTCTCTAATTATAAGAACCTTGGGTGAAAATAAGTAAAAGAAGCTGGAAGCTAGAAGCCAGAAGCCGAAAAAAAGATTAGAAGTCAGAAGCTCATATTCTAAGGCCGGAAGATAGAAGCCAGAAGTTAGATGAGATTTGGAGGCTAGACGCCGAAAGCGGAAACTGTATCTTTGTGTCCATTTTGGAGTGTGAGTGAACTTGGTTATATTCCTTTTGTAGGGTGTGCCAATTCGCTTTTCCTTCTTCTGTATTCCAGAGCGCTTTCGGCTGTTATGCCATCATCAGTGGAGTACTACTGATGATGGCATAACAGCCGAAAGCGCTCTGGAATACAGAAGAAGGAAAAGTGAATTGGCACACCCTACAAAAGGAAGGAAACTGTATCGTTCGGCTTCCGCATCCCTGATGTTGACAACCACGGTTTCTGACATGCGACTTTCCTAGACAAGGACTGCCTTTCCCGCGGCTTTTGTTGCGTTAGAGTTTTCCTTCGCCGTGCCAAAGAGTGCAGACGCAGTTCGCTAACGAGCCACCCTGCTCACGACGTGCACACGCACAGTACCAAGGTCCGTTTCGCCAGCCCCCAAATTAGATTCCGAAATAAAAAACTATCTCATAATTTTGTACCAATTTGTACTACCAATCCCTAATTTTGTACCAACATCGCTACCCGCATTTTAAAAAAATCTGAGGGGTTATCAAAATGTAGCCCCCCCCCCCATTGGGAATGTCGCACCGAAATTGATACGGAAATTTTGTACCACCAATCCCGAATTTCGTATTCAGCCCCTTCTCCACTTATTCGCAAAATAAGTACCCCCTCTGGCCCCTCATGGAAGCATTCGGTACCCGGAGTGGTATCAAAATATTGTGCCTATTTTGTACTATTCTGTACCACCAATCTCACATTTTGTACGATCACCCATTAGCGAATTTTTTTTTAAACAAATTTACGGAGGTGGGTCTAGCACAACGTAACTTCCAAAGGGAGAATTACCCAGGCCGTGTCTTTCTGTAGCATACAACGTCATGAAGTCCAAAGTAAAGGCTTGGATAAGTAAGCAGACGGAAATGCACTGGCGGCTGGCCAGTGGCATGAAATTCAGCAAAACGCTAATAGGGGATGCCCCCGGCAAGTATGCCAAGTTCCTATTAGAACTTGATAGGAAACATGCAAGGCTCATGGTCGGACTACTAACTGGTCATGGGGCCACAAAACACATGTGGTATAAAATAGGAGTGGGGAAAAGTGGTTCCTGCAGGAACTGTGGAGAAGAGGAAGAAACCTCGATCCATATCATATGTCAAGGCCCAGCAATAGCCGGGACAAGACGAGAAGCATTGGGACTAGAGTATCCAGCACCCAGTGAAGTCAAAGGGATAGAGCACGGTGAAATTCTCACTTTGGCTATAAAAGTGAGGCTACTGAGCTGATCCTTAACAGCAACTTGAGGAATAGTGCAATGGACCTTAAAGTCTGAGCATTCGGCGCATACAGCGCCACCTCGCACATAAATGAATGAAAGTGAGAATTTCGCATCGGAAGTGATACAGTCATTTTGTACCTACTTTTTACCATTTTGTAAGTCCCGAATTTTGTATCCTCTCCCGGTTTCCCATGGAAGCGTGCGGCTCTCGAAATTGTTCTGAAATATTTGTACCTCTTTTGTACCATCTGGCACCACAAACCCCGAATCTTCTAAACTCTTTTATACCCAGTTTTTATGATGGTTTAAGGTCCAGGCAGTTCGACGGATGGAGCGGTCAACGACCCATCTTGATTGTGGTGCATCACTCCTTCAAATAAATAGTTATCGTCGGATTGTGGGGGATGGGCGAATATAAAATATTACAAAATAAGTGGAACATTATGACCCTATTTTCACCTCGAAAATACTGTTTGGGTGCTTTTTGCACTTCTCCAAGTCACCCTTCCATAACAGACCAGTGATTATCTCGGAACAGGAGTTGGTATACAAAATGGTACAAACTAGGAGCAAGATTTTCGTATCACTTCGGATACAAAATTCTCACTCAGTGAGCTACATCTTGCCAGATTCCCCCCCCCCCAAATCAAGTTTGCTTGAAAAAATACGAGGGGAGATCAGGGTAAAAACTTTGATACTGATGGCACAAGACTGTACAAAACATATACGAAATTCTGATACTACTCCGGCTGAGTAATACCTCCTTGGGGCGCTAGGGAAGGCTAGCGAGGGGCTACCCATTTCGTAAGTCAGTAGGGTTGTGGGTACAAAATTACAGATTGATGCTACAAAATGGTACAAATTAGGTACAAGATTTTGATACCACCCCGGGTGCAGATGAACGACTCCATAGAGTGAGGCCTACTTCTTTTGTGAATAGGTGGGGAAGGGGGGTTGGAAGGATACCATATTGGTAGTACAAAATGGTACAAAATAGGCACAACATTATGATACCACTCCGGGTGCCGAATGATTCCATGGGGGACCGGGGCTACTAATTTTGCGAATAAATGGGGAAGGGGGGAGATACAAACTTCGGGATTGGTGGTACAAAATGGTACAAAATAGATACAAAATTTCCGTATCACTTCCGATGCGATATTCTCAGTTGAGGGCTACGTTTCACTAGCACCCCAATTTATCTTTTTTAAAATGCGGGTAACGATGTGGATACAATATTCGGGATTGGCGGTACAAATAGGCACAAAATAAATACAAAATTATGAGATAGTTTTTTATTTCGGAATCTAATTGGGGGGCTAGCGAAACGGACCTACAGTACCAATCTTTCTGATCTGGTGGTAACACGCCCTGCTACTGTAATCAAACAAGCTTTTTTCGGGCCAAGAAAGCTTTCTTACCACCAAATACGAGTTTTCACAATTGCGAACATTTTTCTCTCCAGACAGTGGAAATGTGACATTTCTTGCTCAAAATGACAGTGGTACCTTATTCATTCATACTTTCGTTTGTTTCTCTCGTCCATTAAAGAATGAAAATTAATAGTAAAAAATATAAAAGTAAGTTTGACAATAGACAATATTATTAAGACGTTTGTTCACTCAAAATGAACTTCTGTGGTAAGAAAAAGATAAGAAAAGTATGAAGAAGGGAAAGTAACAATGGTGGCTGTACAAAAGAAACTGTTCAAACTGTAGAAAAAAGTTACCACCACTGATGTTAGACAAAACGATTTTTTGTCATCTTGTCAAACTAGCATTTCATTTCTTTCGCTATGTCACGAGTTTTGTCATGTTTGGAGTTCTGTCATTTTGTAAGGTCATAGTTTTGTAAGGTCATGAAAAAATTCTTCTGTAAAATTTTGTCAAAATGCCACCACTTATCAATTTACAGGTATTTTTATATACAATCCGATTCCACCAATTACCAATATTAATTTAAAAAAAAAAAATTGCATATAACTGCATTCTGAAAATTAAGGAGATTGAGCATCCCACGGAAGCATCCAGGAGAACAGCAGCAGTTATATTGCTGTCTGGTGGCGAAATTGAAATTTCAAAACTGACTTCGGTTGTTTTCAAAGGAATTTGGTCGAATTATTACTTTATCACAGACGTGAAAGAATAAAGAATACCCAAACTAACAAATGAAGGGTAAAGAATCAAAACTCACATTTGCCATTTTACGTCATGGACGCAAATAAGCAAAATACTGTACACAGGTGCGGGATTATCTTTGCTACGCCTGTAAATGTGCAATATGTATAACATACTCCACGTTTACAGGCGCAGTAAAAATATTCCCGCACCCGTGTACAGTATTTTGCCTATTTGCGCCCTTGAAGTGAAATGGCAAATGTGAGTTTTGATTCTTTACCCTTCAAATAATAATAATAGCAACTTACTGAGTTTCCCTTTGAATGCAAGAATAAGAACAAAAAGATAAGAATGGAAGAAGTAAGACAACAAGAAGGTAAATACTACGAGTACATAACAATAACAGGAGAATGAGGTAATGGAAGAAAAAGGCTCTTCTATAAGCTGACTCATCCTTAACCTTTTCGATCAATTAGCACTTGACAGACTTGCGTGAAATCATACAAAATTCCAGCGGCTCAGATCATCTTGTTTTTCTGTTCAGAACTCTGTGCAATTAATATATAATCTTTCCGATTCCGAGTATTTAGTATTTACCATTTATTCAAATATGAGAATAACTACAAAGAACTCATGATTTTTATTTCTGTTTATTATTTAATGAGAGTTAAAAGAAGAAGAAGGGGGAAAGAACACACCTAACGCATAATGACAAAATGTCATAACCAAATTTTTTTTGTCATTTTGTTTTTGTCATTTGATTTATTTTTTGTTATGGCATTTTCATTTTGTCATATGATAAAACTAACAAAATTTCTAAAATTTGTCATTTTGTTTTGTTATGTCTAACAACACTGATGACCCCGACAGGAAGAGGTTTATTTCTAAGAAATTTCAGACTTTAGGGTCACGGTTGTAAACTGACATACTAAAATATTTTTGTGGACTGGCAAAGGAAATTATCAATATTTTTCAACGTGCTGGGACTAAATTGAAAGAAAAAACCCTAATGGATATTATATTAAAAAATACAAAATACCATGACTAAGTACAACAAAAGTCATGATTGATTTTCAAGGATAGCTTTTTGTGTCAGTTAACAACCACGGCGGTTGCGTTTAACACAAGGGGTAATGTACGCACTAAAATTAAAAAAGTAAAAAAATAATTTTACTGTATTAATGAATATTATTAGGTCAAAACAATCATCACAAATTAATTTGTTCAGTACTTTCAAAACCAAATAATATGTTTTGCCTTTTCGTTGTTGGATTTCGAGAAATTGGAAGATTAGAATAATATATTATAATTTAAAATAAAAAAAAAAAAAAAAAAAAAGTAACTACCATCTGTTTTTACTTTTTGCAAATAACGAAAACTCAAATGCCTTATGGTACAGTTTTATTACTTTCCCAATGTATACACTTATTTAATTTGCGGGTTTTCTTCCGTTATAAATTTAACAATACAATATGTCAAACTAACATCTCCACTTCACTTTTTTTTTTTTTTTTACTCCTTTTTCATTCTTTTTTACTTTAAACGTAACATTTTGTTTCAAAATTAATTGCTTACAGTTGAAAAGTTACTAATTCGATTAATTGCCAAATTATCTTCAAAATTATATGATACTTATAATTACCTACTTTTAACTACTACCTCTACTTCAATTATTACAAAAATATAAAATCACAAAATTTTTCGTGAGGCCACCAAAAATCACATTTTTCACCGCTGTGATGGCAAAACAAAATCAATGTTGCCAAGAGTACATTCAAGAATGAGTGGTAATGTGACGAAACTACCACCAAAATTTCACCCAGGTCGCGCTAATGTAGTTCGTGAAAATTTCGGTGTGTCATCTAACAAGATGTGTCATCCGACAACCCGTGACCCTACATTTTACATCTGACAAAAAACCAAAAGGAAGACACATGAATGGTTGATCGATACTACCTATGAATACTGGAACAGTTGATCGATATGAATGATCGGTGGAGCCGTAGGTATACCTACTTCGAGTCATCAACATACACTCAGCTCTCATGTAGAATGCGAGTCTCCTTCAGTTTTAAAACGTGTAACCGAACAGTGTACCAACCGAGTGCAAAGAGTCAAAGTTCATATTGTGTTTCGATAAAATTTCATGTAATGATGCCAAAAGTTGCTTTTCATTTTATTTCAATAAATGTACTCATATACGTCTATCCAGTATCATCGTTTAAACGGCGTATTATTCAGTAGAACATTCCATATCAGTCAGAAATTGATCAAAAACAATCTCTCTACATACTAAAAAAGTAAAATCCACCGCCTCCGCCACCGAGAAAAACTTACAGCGGGTTGCCTACCCTGCCTCTTAATTGCTCATTTCCACAGGGGTAGCCTACCCTTGGAAGAGGGTTCATGGTGGAGGAGGAGAAGGAGGAGGGACCTTAGTAAAATCCGCCGCTGCCACCGCCTCCGGTATAAAAAACCCACTGCGGGTTGCCTATCCTGCCCTTTAATTGCTCATTTCTCCAGGGGTAGCCTACCCTTGGGAGGGGGTTCATGGTGGAGGAGGGAGCTGTGGGGGAAGTCGCGGTGAAGGACAGGAGGAGTTGTGGTGGCGGAGGGGTATCTAATAATTTTGAATGGGAGACGGGTAAATTCATAGAAAAGAACAAGAAATGAGTTGTGTCCATAAAACTAGTGCTGTCAATTCAACTCGATTAATCGATTAATTGATTTTTTTAAATCAGCAACGTTGTTGAATCGATTAATCGATTCAACTCGACGCGATTAATCGACCTAGTTCAATCGATTCAATTTGACACAATTAATCGACCGATTTCCATCGAGTCAACTGGATTTGACTTGAATAGTTAGAATACTTATTAGTTATTAGTTATCAGACACGAATCGATTCGGCCCATTTAAATCGGCTCGATTTGATTCAATCAAAAGTTTAAAACACAAGATAAACAAAGGAAGTCGAAGTGGCATCATGGCATTGCTATCGTTAACATGCAAGATGTAACATTAAAAGAAAAGTCGTCAAGTCACATTTAA
This sequence comes from Acanthococcus lagerstroemiae, assembly GCA_031841125.1. Classification (NCBI taxonomy): domain Eukaryota; kingdom Metazoa; phylum Arthropoda; class Insecta; order Hemiptera; family Eriococcidae; genus Acanthococcus; species Acanthococcus lagerstroemiae. The sequence goes on along the minus strand of CM063111.1, from coordinate 13,303,796 downwards.
GGGAGGAAGGGGGCGTATTCAGAAATGGATTTAACTTGATAGATTATAATCAAGTTCGCGATTTTCCCCCTGTTTTTGCTTAAATAATGCTTTAAAACAGGGGGAAAAAATCGCGAACTTGATTGATCGATCAAATTAAATCCATTTCTAAATACGTGCCGGAACTATAAAATCCGGTACATTTTTTTAATCGATGATTTAAAAAATTCAATATTCTTAATCGACTCGATTTTTAATCAACTCAATTTTTTAATCGACTCAATTTTTTAAATCGACTTAATTTTTTTAATCGATTCAACTTTTGTAATCGATTAAAAATAATCGCGATTATAAGATTTGCCGATTTTCGATTTTTTTTAATCGATTCGATTTTTAAAAATCGATTAATCGATTTCCTTTCTCAAAATCGACAGCACTACATAAAACAAGCCCTCTGGCGAGCCTCTTGTGTCAGAGTGGAGACAATATTTTTGAGAAAGCAAACTAGAGCAGTAGAAAAGGAGGAGTAATGAATGATTTTATATTCTGCAAGGCAGAAGCGCCTCCTTGCCCCCGACGCAGTGGGCCAAAAACTAGGAAAAACACTGAGTACAGCAAGAAGAAAAATCACTAAACACACAAATTTAGCTCAAATCTATTCCGAAGGGTTTCACTTATCGACACAGTGCATCAAAGACCCCTATCCCGGATCTTCCTCTCTCTCACTGTAAGGTTCCCAAATGGAGGAGAGAGGGTGAAACGATAATATTTAAAATGGGAGTCGATTTATAGGTTTTCGAAGGCATCGATTTTAATTTTGAAGGTGATTTTCGGATTTGACCACTCAGGGCGTCGGAAAAGGGAGTTCATACTTATTAGGTCTGTTCGGGCAGCGTACTGAAACTACCAAAATTGACAAAATGAACAGAAAGTGCGTTCGGGCAACTTTTCTGCACTTTCTGTAACTGCAGGGAGAATGTTCGAGCACCGACTTTCTGGAGTTTCTGTAAGTTTCTGTACTTGCAGAACTACAGGACCTCTGGAGGTACTGTAAGTTTCTGTAACTTGTTTGTGAACAGTTGGAACGGAAAAAAACTTTGTTATTCCTTATAAAAAATTTGATAACAATTAAATAATTTCATAAGAGAACGTTGAAGGTGATTTGCAATAATTGTTCAATTTTATTTTATGTGGAGATTTATCCATGAAAATGAACGTTGATCGGAAATTTCAACAGAAAGTGCAGAAAAAGTGTTCGAGCATACGCCAAAACGATTACACAACAGCACTACAGAAACTTACAGAAACGAACAGAGACGTTTGTACAGAACTTACAGAAAAAATCATCAAGATTAATTTCTGTACGCTGCCCGAACAGACCTATTATATCGATATGGTACTCAGTTTATAGGTTTTCAGGATCGTTGAATTCGTTTCCCGAAGTTATTTTCGGATCCGATCCTCCCACTCCTATCCCGCGCCCTGCTGAGGTGCTACTGACGGGGGTTTGCATTTCACGGCACATCCCGGTGACGAGCAAAAGCGGATGGTACCGGGTGTCGGCCTCTATCTCGACCATCGCGACGAAGATGCAGACAGAGTGGTCGAGGCAAAGGGTCGACGGACAAAGCTCGGCCCACACCGAACAAAACTCTGTACCATCCTAGAGCTGCTGCAGCTGCTGTGAACCCCCCGGCAGGGCTCATCCCGCCGTCGCCACCTTCTTGCGTCGTCACACGTACCAAGACGAGGAGGTGAGGGGTGAAGGAAGTTCGTCTGTGATGCACCCGAATTCCAGGTTAATGCTGGGTGAGCGTTGCCTAGGTCATAGGGTGTTCCACAGTGGTCCTAGCAGGACAGCGCGAATCCGCAGCGGAGCGGCAAAATGGGGGCTCGGGCCAGCCTCAGTGCGTCCCTCCGGTCACTGATGCAATACTCGAAAGGGTAGTTTCCGAAGCCAGGGGTGCGGTGTCGGCGGCGGCGGAACCACTTTGGGTAAAATGAGAAACCGAGCGGCGCAATTCTGGAAATTGGTATGAAACTCGCACAAATGCGCTTACGCATCCGGGCACGCCGGTAATCATTCGACCATAATTCACCAGCCAGAGAGAGAGAGAGCGAGCGTTTTCTGTTGTTGCCGTTTGTCAAAACAGGCAATTCCCGATAATTCGTGACCAACAATCGGTTAGCCAGATAATCGACGTTCTCGCCGGCTTCGAGCATCGCCTCGAATTTCTACACTTTCCACCTTAATTCCGTGTTGACTGTAAACAAACTGCGGGAGGCAGAAGCGTCGAGCGAATAATTTTTTTGTTACCGGCACGAACGTTCGCGGCCGCGGACACAGCGCGGTTGCGTAAAATGACGAACGGTTTATCTGGTGGAAATGACAAGACCGAATCGAACCGTGATGAAAAGGATTCTCGTGGAAGCAATTCGATTTACAGGGTGGAACTATAACCAGACATCTACATGCCAGCAGGGTCTCGAGTATACTCACTCACATAAATATGCGGTATTAACGCCATTTTTCACGCACCGATTGCGTCTCGCCTTTCTAAAGTGCGACCAAAGAACGAAACACGTATCCCCCGCCCCCTCCCCCGGTCTAGTACGAGGTTTCGGACCACGTGTTCGCATATTTTCGCACAACCGTGAAATCACAGGCTATTTGGGCTGCGGTTTGTAGCGCAACCAGAGAGTACTCTCGAGTCCAGAAATGAGGAGAGGGGGATGCATCAAGTATGGAGTCAATGTACATCAGAATTGGGCATTATTCGAATAATATGTTTTTCTCATAATACTTACGAATAAAATATACGTCATTATTCGGCAATTAATATTCTCAAAATGTAGCATTACTCATTTTTCCTTCGTCATACCACGACACAGACAGTCAGAGATGGGCATTATTCACGCGAATGAATGAAATAATGAATAGGTAATTCACTTGTTATTCACATTCTCGTCAGAGTTTTCCTTCTTTGTGCTGAAGAATGTGCAGCCGCAGTTCGCTTACTAGCCACGTGTTTCAAAATGTTGAGTAAGCTGTCCGCGACGTGCACACGCACAGACCAATCTTTTTGATCTGGTGGTAGCACGCCCTGCGATTGTAAAGCCTTGTTCGTGTGAACTGACGAGGGTTACAGGACACGATATGTTTTCGCTAGGATGTTAGCAGAGGTGATAATGATGAATGATTACACGTACATGTAATATTTTATAAGTAGGTGTAAAACAGTAAACTTTTCTAAGCCTATAACTCCTCAAGTATGACTTGTGAATAAATTCTGTTTTGTAGAAAATTTTACAAGGAACATTTTTTTACTGAAGTGTTTTCTTCCTAGAACGTTATTATGATTTTGAGAAAAATCGAGAAAACCGTTTAAAATTCATTTTTCCGTAGCCCCCTTCGTTAAGAATGGTGGAAGCTCCCAATGTAGTGGCGGTGGGTTTCTAGCTTTTTACTACCTATTATAGACACCTTCCCCAGCATTTTTCAGCAATTAAACCTTTTATGCGAATTTATTCGAATCAAAATTAGTAATTTGCTTGGGCTACGTGGCTAGTATAATCATATATCAATGAAATATGAATATGTAACACTTGGACGCAAAAACATTGTAGTATCAACGTGCCTTTGCAACGAAATGCCTTTAAAAAAACTGATTGTTAAAAAAGTCACTGTCACCGCCTCTCGTCTGCGAAGCGCCCTTTCAATTATCAGATTTCCCGGAGTGCCCTAAAAAGCCAGTCCGTGTGTGCTCTAGCCCCTAATAAGGTCCGATCTCCCCATGTTGGATGTTATGCTTTGTACTGTAAAATAACCTCAGTGAAAGTTGTAATAAGCTAGTGATATCCTATAAGGCCCAGGGCACAAATACGGCCTACCCTCTGTATCTCGTCATTTAGCCTCGATGTTGTAAAGGATTTGTTTTCTCAAAATGAATGTGGGGAAAAAATTGAAAGCACTAGTGATTTCGGTGTATGCACCAGTGCTCGGATCCGAAAAAGAAGTCTTAAACCAATTTTACTATGAGCTGGAAGAAACACTAGAAAAAAATAGGGAATATTACAACATAATCATGGGTGACTGGAACGCTATTGTGGGGTCCCGGCAATGCACAGCTGAAAACATCGGTGGGTATGGGTTAGGGATAAGAAACCATAACGGGGAAAGATTGATGGACTTTTGTGCGAAATATAATCTAAAAATTGCGAATACTTTTTTCAAAAAAAATAAAAAAACTCAAATAGACTTGGCAATCTCCAGGGGGAAAATACAAAAATGAGATCGACCACCTACTGGTGGATGATATGGCAATAGTCGAAAATGTGACAAACCTGCCTGGATTCCACTTTGGTTCGGACCATAGGCTCTGTAGGGGGGTTTTCAGCTTTCCAAAGAGGGCAAAATTTAAAAATAGCAAAAAACGGCGCCACAGGAAAAATCTATACCCATGCATAGGTGGCCCCAGGCACGCCAGGAGCTACGTATGCATTTGAAGGAGCTGGATAGTACAGTCCAGGAAAGTGAGATGGTACAAGCTTTATATGATGGACTAGAAAGGGCTATCAAAGCCACCGTGGAAAAATTTGCGACAGCGAAGGCTTCCTTGAAAACTGACGACAAGTTGACCAGGGAAACAAAAGAGCTGATTGAGAAAAGGGATGAATTAGAGAGGAAGGAAAGGAGGACTCAAAAGGAAAAATTAGAATTCCTTTTTCTCAGGAAAATAGTTAAACTGCAAATAAGGAAGGACGTGCACGATTTTAACACAAAGCGTATAGCAAATATTCTGGCAGAAAGTAGATCGTTTAAAAAAGTAAAGAAAGAAATTCACTGCGATAAAAAGCTAATTCCGGGCATGCAAAATGAGCAAGGTCAAAATATACACGAGCGAAGAGGCATTGTAGAAATAGCTACGAACTTCTATAGAGAGCTCTATAGATTTATTGACGAAGTTTTACGAAAATTCAGACAGTACTACCCCTGAAACTTTTGCCACCCTCAGCAAGCTCTCATTCTATATTTCGACTCATTATGTAGCACATTCTCGAAAACAAAAAAAATTAATGATTTTTTCCTGAAAATTGATAAATGACATAGGTACATGTATACATTTCGTACTGAATACATCGCAATATTGTGCCTTTTTTTTAACGTAGTAAAACGGCCGGTCCCTTGAGGTATGTTATAGCGAGGTTCGACTGGAACTTCAAAATGCACCTACTTTTTATCGACTTCGAAAAAGCATTTGATACCATTAGCCACAGCTTCTTATGGAAGGCTCTAAGAAACCAGGGAGTGTGTGGAAAAATAATTAGGATCATTCAAAATACGTATGAAGAGGCAACAGCCTATGTCAAGACGGATAGAAAAGGAGAATGCTTCAAAATAGAAAGAGGAGTTAGGCAAGGAGACCCGTTGTCTCCGAACCTGTTCAACTGCGCCCTGGAGGAAGCTATATGCGCCAACTAGAATGAGAGAATAGGGGTTTGAGAATTGACGGCGTCTACCTCAACAACTTAAGATTCGCCGATGACATACAGTCGAACCTCGCTATAACGTACCTCAAGGGACCGGCCGTTTTACTACGTTACAACCGGGCTACGTTACAGCCGAACTTCGTCAAAAAAAAAAAAAGGCACAATATTGCGATGTATTCAGTACGAAATGTATACATGTACCTATGTCATTTATCAATTTTCAGGAAAAAATCAGTAATTTTTTTTTGTTTTCGAGAATGTGCTACATAATGAGTCGAAATAGAGAATGAGAGCTTGCTGAGGGTGGCAAAAGCTTCAGGGGTAGTACTGTCTGAATTTTCGTAAAACTTCGTCAATAAATTAACAGCTTCCAATGCTTGGCTCACCGTGACAGGCTCTTCAGCTGTTCCTTCAGGTTCAGGCTCATCATCATCGGCGGTTTCTTTCACTGAAGCTACAATTTCTTCATCTATGAGTGCAGCAGTGATGATGCTAAAAGCCTTCCGCTTCGGCATGTTCACAATCACACCCGATCACCCAAACAGAACTGAACATGCAGCCGAATAGAAATGAAGATGCAGGATAAAACTGCACATTACTTCTATCCTATTGTAGAAATTTTATATTTTTTTGATAAGTCTGACTGGGAAATTCGTGTATTCTTCAGCTGTGTTGAACGTGAATGTCACGTTATAGCCGGGGTCTTACAACGTTATACCAGAGTTTTTTTTTACATTACTTTATATGTAAGTTTGGCGGGACCAAGCAATTTACTACGTTATGGCCGGTATTACGTTACGTCCGAGTACGTTATAGCGAGGTTCGACTGTAGTACTAATCGCAAGGGATTTAGACGAATTAACCAAAAATGCTAACAAACTAATCGACGTGTGCAAACATGCAGGACTGAGCGTCAACATGAGTAAAACGAAACTCTTGTCTAATGAGAAAGAACAGGAAGTAAACACAGGTGGCGAAAATATCGAGTGGGTGCCAGAAGTTAAGTACCTGGGTCAAATAATTTCGTTTGGTCACTCTAGGGAAAAAGAGCTCTCAAATAGAATAAGCGGAGGTTGGAACAACTATTGGAAACTTAAAGACATTTTTAAAAGCAAAATTTCAGTAAAAACCAAAAGTGAAGTCTGGCAGAGTTGTGTCCAATCGTCTATGGTGTATGGCGCACAAACCTGAGCACTAACAAAAAAGAACATTCAAAGACTCAGATCCACCCAAATGGCTATGCAACGTAGTATGTTAGGCCTTAGGAAAACGGATAGAATAGCGACCGCTACCATCAAGGAGAAAACCAAAACGAAAGACATTAGGGCGGTGGTGAAGAACCTAAAGTGGAATTACGCTGGCCATATCATGAGGCAGGGGAGTGAGAGGTGGGAGAGAAGGGTGGAGACCTTTTGGTCAAGCTAGAAGTGTAGGGAGGCCCAATACCCGTTGGAGAGACGAATTCAGAAAAAAGCTTGGACCTTTCTGGAGGAGGTATACCCTGGACAGAAAAGATTGGAAGAAAAGGGGGAAGGCTTATGCCCAAGAGTGGGTGCGCGACAGCGGGGAGGATCGGGGCTACCCCCCCCCCGAACCCACGACGAGGAGGACCACTAATAGTGATCCTAATTATACGTAAGAAGTATATTACCTTAGCTATGTATAAAACGTTGCGCAATAAAAGCTGTTTTTGTTTGTTTTGTTTTGTTGTTGTAAAACTACATTGATAGGATGACGTAAGGGATACCCGGCAACACTATTACTTAGCACATTAATTACAGGCGGAAGCCAAAAACAGTGAAATGCGATGATTTTCAAACGCTGATGTCATTTTTATGTTGAAAAAAAAATTGATTTATTACGAAACGTAAGTACTCTACGTACAATTAGTTACACAATAAGACGTATGTATTTGATTTCTTCATTACGTTTACCCCACGCAATGTCAATATGTTTGAAAAAGTTCTCCCTAATTTTCTTATAACACCCACCATCATAAATTTGGTTTCTAACAAAATTTCTTCGCTCAGAATGAGCAAAATGAGTTTGTAAAATGGCGCAGGAGAAAAAGAGTAGTCCGAAATAAAATTATTTCTATAAAAAGGGACAAGTTTGTGGGCAAGAAAAAGACAAGGAGAACGGGAAAAACCAAAAAATAAAATTTTTAGCAAACCAAAAATCGATTTTAAGGATTCTTGTACGAAATTCGATACTCTTTCACACGAAGAAGATCGCAGCCTCCAGAAATATCAGCAAGTAGTTCTACATCTTCGACCATCGAACTTGTTGCGTGTATCTAGGAGATGAAAAAATTATACGACCATCCTTGCCGAATTCTGAATCCTGCATTGAGAAATTCTTTCTTCTCCTAGATACGTACAAGTTCCCATAGTCACCTCTCAACCCATTAATTATTTACCTAGCGTTGGACTAAAAACAGTATTTTTGATCATTTAACGAAAAATGAAAGTTACCTAACTTTTAACCTTTTCTAACACCTTCAATTTTAAGAATAGGCAATACATCGTACTAAGATTTTTCCAGCCAAGCTACCTACCCCCTACCCCCAGTCAGATTATTTATTCCGTCAATTGTCATGTCTTGTATGTCATCTTGAAAATTGTTTTTTGTAATCTTTAAAACGGCGTAGCCCCTTCAATTTACTCATAGGCAACTTTTCGTACTTGACTGTTTTTTAGTTTCATCGAGTACCACGCGTACTTAGCGGGTTCTTGAACGAAGTCCGGATACCCTGTATAATAGTCTATGAAACAGTTTGATCTTTGACAGAAAAATCAACAAAATATATTCAAAAACTTTGAACGCGTTTTTCTCAAAATCTTGTTTTTCGAAAATTGCGAGGTACTCTTTTTTAACGGATGTAGAGAGATTAATATAACACATGGGAATCTGGAAAAGGTCTCATTTCGTCAGGAATTGAGTCTACTATAAAAACATGTACTCAAAAATGATCTGACCGACAAAGTTGACCTTTTTTTTATAGAAACTGCCACATATTCCTTTAAACGAGTGTAACGGATAAGAAATAAAAATATTTTCCGAAAATTCAAGTAAGCAAATTCAACTGTATTTTGTACAAATGGTCAAAAATCTCAATCATTCTTTATTTTGATACAACTTCAAAACACACAAAAAAAAGGGTATTAGAAATAGCTGCTCCTAATAAGGCTCAAAATTACTATTTTTGGAATGCTTCCCCTCAGTTCCCCTCGGATAAAAAATAAAAACAAAATGCTCGTTTTCCTAAGAAATCTGTTCTGTTTCATTCCCTCAGAAAAGTCTATTTCAAGTTATTTTCCAGAAACACTTTAGTGAGCTTTATGGAGCATCAGTAGCTCATTACTATCTGGCAACACCGCACATCCCATACCATCCTAAGGTCCGTCACTTATCTATTCCCTTTTTCCCCAAGTGCCCGTTTCCAGTAGCCCTCCTCAAGTCTCACTCCAGTGTTTCCAGAAATTAGTTGGTTTTCACCAATCTGTAGACATCTAGGAGTCAGTCACGCTAATTAATATTTTTCGTCGTTCAATGTATGTATTTTGTATTTAGACTAACATTTTTTCCAGTTCAAATAGAAATACTTCATCGCGCATCCATTTCTTCTATGATTCGTTACTTTTTTTTTTTCGGGGAACTCATTCTTCAATCGTTACTTTCTTTCCCCATCGTTCGCACACTATTTTATCGGGCGATTAAATGACACCCTTTGAAATTTCTGACGACTGTTTCGCGGGTATTCTGAGGCCCAAAAGGATTTTTCATTTATCAGGTGGTACATAATAAGTTACATTAACATTGGAAAGAACGAATAAAGAAAAAAACATTGATCCAAACGCAGAAATTGACCAAAGTTCAAAAGCATACGAGTACAGTGGGCCTCATTAGGCACACCTACCTTATTCGTTATTCGAAGTCGAAAATAATGAATGAGTTACTCGTTATTCGTTGTTCCGTAATCATTAGGGATATGAATCATAATGTGAATACATGATTTAGTTGAAACGAACAATGAGCACCGAGTAGATGGGAGAATTTGTGAATGAGACCAGAGATAAGGAAAAGTTACTTACGTTACTTATGTAATTTCTGTAGTCACTGGAAGTATGAACAACAGGCAACACTAAAAAAGTAATGGAAATAACAGAACACGTATACAATACACGACACTGACGAAACAAGAAGAGAAACAATCCGAATTTCGAAAGAATGACTACAACAGTGCATAGTGCAACTTCGATTTTAGCTACATAGAGTCAAGGGCAAGTTTACACATGTAGGGATGCATAGCGTTAGCTTGTGCAGCACACCGGAGGCAGGTTAGGTAACACGTTAAGGTGGGAAAACCCTTAAAAACGGCAACGGGTGAGTGATGACTAAATTATTGAATGATAACTACCACGCGTTATCCTTTATCATCTATGACTAACAATAAATGACTATCGTGAATAATGATTGACGAATACTATAAATGAAAGTTGCTGTTTCTGGGCGCCAGTAGACGCTTCAACCGCTGAACCAATTTCGTTGAAAGTTGTACCATTAAACAGGAAATGACGAGTACAAGGTTCGTAGCGGAAAAAAAAATTACAATGTTGTGTACTTAAGCCACAAATAAGCTCAAAAGTTACCAAAAAGTGACGACTTTTGTGGATCTTTCGGAGGTGTAATTGAACAGGGGTAAGACAAGGTTCATTTTCGTTTTGAAGCTAATAGTTTGCCGGTTGTATACGTTGGCATGTAGGCGACAGCGGGAAGTGCGGTGGTTTTCCTGAAAGGTAGATGTTGTTGGTGAACATCAGTGGTACAGACATCAGTGGTACAGATTTTGCGTTTCCTACATTTTCTGTTTTGTTATTCACGCTTGCCCGTTAATCGTGTTCAATTTGTCTTTAACTTTGATATGCCTCCTAAGAAACGCAGTATTGGACGACAGCCTCGGAAATGGATGTTAAAAAGAAGAAAACTTGATTCCTGTGATTCATTTGAAACTAAACCCACTGCGTTCCAGTACAACGCATCAGAGCTTTACGAAATGAAAGGAAATATTGGCGACTTAATAGTTTCATGTGCAATTTGTCAAGCCAAAAAATGGAAAGGTGAAACGGAAAAGTTTTGCTGTATAAATGGACGAACGAATGTGTCATTACTGAGTAAGCCCAAGCCTCCAACATTACTGTTGAACCTACTTGAAAATGAAGTTACAGAGTCAGTTCACTTTTTTGAGCATATCCGAAGTTCCGAAGTTATAATAATGTACTGGCAATGACTTCAATCTTTTTTTTTTTTTTTTTTTTTTTTTTTAAACATAGTCTCGGCCATTAGAAAACTAAAACTTAACTATGCAGGGCATGTTGCAAGGGAATCCAGAAATAAATGGAATAGGGTCGCCACCTTCTGGATTCCAGTGAATGGTAAAAGAAAAGTCGGGAGGCCACGGAAAAGGTGGAGCGATGAGGTTGTCGAGGTGGCGGGCCCTAACTGGGCGAACAAAGCCGCCAACAGGACGATGTGGGTTGATCTGACCTACGCTTATACCCAGAAATGGATGGCTGGGTGAGGGACGTGAACAAGGTATATCACTTACCTAAAATATAATATGTATGTTGTAATAGTATGCCTCACTGAGCCTATGAGCACAAAATAAAAAAAATAAATAAAAAAAATGACTTCAATTGGATGCAATGAAGTACGAGGAACATTTATGCCCCAGTTACTCAGGCAACTAAAGGGGAACAAGAGTAATCAGAGGGTAACCCGAGGGTAACAAATGGGTAACTTTCCCGCGGGTAACTGGGTAATTAGATATGGTAACTGATTGCGCATTAGGTACATCCTTTGCACATGAATTAAAATTGTCAGTTGAATTAGGAAGAGGGATTATGAGGACTGGCCATGTTTACATTGGGAGAGGGAGGAGAAAAAGAATATTGAAAGTCAGTGGCAGAATTTCTGGAGGAAGAGAGGAAGTGCTTGGATTGGCATACAAAGAATGGGAAGGGTATGGAGATGGTGATTGGTAAGAGGGAGTAGAAGAATGGGAAGGGTATAAAGATGGTGATTGATAAGAGCAAGTAGAGGGTGAATAATGAGTGAGAGGAGTACAAGTACCGTTTCGGGGAGATAGCAAAGAGGATTCTTGATGATGCTCCTTGAAGAAATTTATAACAGTTAAAATTTAAAATCTAATCTTTCAGTTTTCTCAATAATTGCGACTGAAATTTTTATCATCAAAAACGTGCGGGCGGCGCTTTTCAATTTAAAGAGAAATAAAGTGATTGAAAAATTTTAATGGGCAGGCACACTTTGCGCCGATTGTCAACCAAACATGTGTGTGAGTACCTCCGCCCATTTTTGGGCATACGCCTCCACGTAGCTTTTCCATTTTCTTTTATCCTGCGCTAATCTTTGCCACCCGGGGCCCCAGTTCTCTGACGAGTTCATCTCTCTATCTAGTTACTGGCCTACCTATCTTTCTTTTCCTTTGCAACGTACCCAGTTGAGTACTTTTACTCCCCATCTGTTGGTATCCGCCCTCGCCAGATGCCCCACATATTTCCACTTTAATCGTTTGACATTATATCCTATATGGCGCCTCCAACCATTTCGTATAGCTTTGCACTTGAGATTTTGTCTACCCATCGCAGTCCTAGAAGTTTCCTCAATGCAGATCTGAACGTAATATGTAGCTTCACCATTTGCTTTCCTGTGAGGGACCAGGTCTGCGTTCCATACTTGAGGGCTGGTACCGTTGAGCTATTTAGTATTTCCATTTTGAGGGCGGTGTTGAAATTCCGGCAAAAAATAGATTTTAATGCCCAGAATAAGTTCCACCCCTTTTTTAATACGCCCCTAATTTCTTTGTTATCTCTTTCTTCAAAACTAATAATCTATCCCACAGATATTCGATTTCTGTTACCTCTTCTATCTCTTGGCCATCGATCATCAGATTTTTTCTGTCCCCTCTTCCGATTATTTTTGATTTGCTACCATTCAGCTTGAGGCCAGCTTTTTTTCATTCCCTCAATAGCTCTTCTGCCATTTTCTTCAACTCCTTACTATTTTCTGCAAATAAGATAATATCGTTTGCGTACCTTAAATTGCTTAGAAATTCTCCGATTATTTTTAGTCCCCTTCTTTTCCACTTCAGATTACGAAATACTTCTTCCAGAATGCAGTTAAAGAGGTTTGGCGACAAGGTATCCCCTTGTCGAACTCCTCTCCCAATTTTGAATTCCCTCTCTTTGCTTGTAAGACTGGCTCTGGCATTCGAATTTGCATAGCAATTCTGTATGACTTTAATAAACCCACTTTCAATTCCCTTATTTTCCAGTGCTTTTAACATGTATTTATAACCCACTGAATCAAATGTCTTATGAAAGCCCCTATGCAAAGCATTTCAATTTACCTATCATATTCATATGTTTTTTCAATTATTTGGTTCACAACGAAAATATTCTCTACAGTTGAGAAGCCTTTTCTGAATCCCGCCTGTTCATTCCCCTGGTGATTTGAATCCAAATTGTTATATATACGTATTTTTAATACTGCCATAAATACTTTACAGATGTTCGATGTTAAGCACTATTCAAACAGCATTTGAAGAAAAACTTTATTGAGCCGCAACATTTCTTGACGTCTCTCAAACCTTCGATAGAGTCTGGCACGAGGAGTACTCTTTTTTTTCTAATTTGCTCTCAACTCGAGCCCTAGAATCCGCCCTTTCGAGCATTACTTCAGAGACTTCGGGGAGGTTGTTAGGGCTGTCTTAGCCCTCTTCCCTTCTGGCCGAAAAAGCGGTCTAGGTCGAAATCTGGCGAGTTGCTACGCGGGCTCGAACCCGGAACCTTCGGATTCCAAGACCAACGCGCTATCCACTCGGCCAACCAGACCCCGGCACGAGGGGCTATATGTGAAATTCTCTCGTCTTCTGCCGTGCAATTATTGCAAACTCCAAGTGAATTCTTCGTTATTAATGGCGACATCTGTTCCACCCACCATCCGATCACGGCGGGTGTTTCCCAGGGCAGCGTCCTTGGGCCCTTCCTGTACACGTTATACACGCCTGACGCACCTATCTCATCGGACACTACAATGGCAGCCACCCCTCCCTCTCTCTCTCCCTTTCTCTCTCTCTCTCTCTCCCTCCCTATCTGGAAGTAGGGAGTACAGATCTCGGGATGTGCTTCAACTCATCTCCGAAGGAAAATACAAAGCTTTCAGAACAAAGTCGTCAAGCTGATTTGCGGAGCCCTGAGCTATGTGAAACGTAAACTTCTACACTTAGATCTTCATCTACCCTCAGTCGATGATGTGATTCGTCGCCACGCTCAAAGGCACTCCCACATCAACCACCTGGCGGTAAATCTACTGGACACCTCAGCTTCCTCAGTTTCCCGTCGTCGCCTCCAACGTCACCACCAAGTCGATTTGGTTCAATTTAATTTAAACTAATTAATTCAGATTGGATTTAACTTGTGCAAGTACCCTCAGTGATTTTCTCGCGATTTTCTACCCGGTAAATAAGTGCTGTAAACATGCTATTTTTTTTTGTATAGTCCAGCAATAAACTTACAAAACAAAGAAAAAGAAAAAAAAATGTGGTGCTCGACCTGGTTTAACTCTCTCCTCCCTTTTCACGGTCTTTTGAGATACCTTTGTGAAATAGGGAACAAAATCTCACGCGATGCTTGAAAACTCTCATCAGGTACAAGAGCCTGTGAGCACCGCCGAAGTTGCCGCCCGTGCTTACCAGTCCATTCACGCCGAATGCGTATGCTTCAGCAGCCACCGTTACTGCATTCACAGAACGGCCCGCCGACTACCAAAATCCCGGCTTCGAAATTACCGCCGCATCAAACTGCGTGCGCCAACAAGTAATCGTAAAAATAAAGATTGATTGCACTTAATAAAAGGATATAATGAATGAAGCGTGGTACTTATATATCTGTAGTAACAAAAGCAAAACGAGTCCACCTCGTGCGAAAGAAGCACACAGCTGAGGAATAAAAAATAGAAGAAAAAAAGAGCAAAACTACCCACAAAAAACACCATTTAGCGGCAATTAATAGAACAGACGCTTAGGCGGTCATTAATTACGAAATCAACTGCTCGACTGTTCTATGATTCGTCCATCCAATTAGCAAAACAGGTGTTTGAACGAGAATTGTTGCAAACTATAATTCCTTTCTCAATGGCGAATTTCTTATTGATGGTTGTCGGCTCAATTCGTGTACTCGGCTAGATTTTTTTTTCTCTCCCCTGTCTACCTGTAATCGCCGAATTTTAATAGAACTGGTTCGCTTTTCAAACACGAACATAAATGAAATGAGTACAACCGAAATGAAATAATAATCAAATTTAAACGTTAGGGCGTAAATCTGTTTTTTTCTCTTTCTCTCTCTTCAAGTTCATAAAAACTTTATTAAAATGACAAGAGCCGTGTGGATATTATTACGATTACGTGGTGCAGTTCATGAAGGGACCGGGGGCGATGAAACTAACTCTCGGTCAGACAATCGGGAATAAACACCTATAACATCCTCCCTTCGGGACATTCTTTTTAAATAATGCCTTCTTCTTTTCTTTTCTTTTTTTTTCTAAAATAAACAAAAGCTTCATTATGCATCTCGGGAGTCGCAGTCAAGTGGTCCAGCCGACTCTCCAGCACGGGCGTTCCATATTTTTCTCTACATATATATATTTTTTGTATCCTCATATATACGAATTTAAAATAAGAAAAACAAAAATAAAAAAACTAGTCGAACACCTGCCTTGGGATAATTACATATGCGTAAGAAATCTCTCTCGGTGCCTTATCAAAACGATTGTGGGTTCGCGATAAAAAAACTCAACATGTTAATGATGCCGTTGACAGATACATATCTCATTGTCTCGGGCACGTGGTGCCGAGTAATTTAATTTTCTGAACATTTTTCGCTCTCTTGGTTGCCTTCGACGATTGTGATCCGAAGGCGGAAAACTCGTTACCCCGACTGCGCTTGAAAACGAAATGACTCGATTATTCGATATATCGCCACCTAAATCCGATTATCCCATACATCGCCTCGTAATTCCGACGGTCATTAAAGAAAATTTACAAGGCGTATCCCGAAAAGACGGAGCTCCTTATGCGTTTGCGCGACTTTGTATACCGCCATCCTCTAAACTCTATTCGAGATGTAAGGATAGAAAAGATCACCGTCGTAGTCCAAGCAGTGGCACCTCTTCGTTTTGACCAAAGGCTCATCCATCCTGCACTCATTACCCCCCCCCCCCAATCAATATATTTAAAATATGTTTCAAAAACTGGGTTCTATGAAGTTCAACACCTACATATATCTCAGGCCCTAATTATCGCACAATGCTGGTTAAGGTCTTAAAACACTCGGTGAATCAAGCTCCTTATGAATCTTTTTTGATCACTCAAATCCGTTCAGTCTGAGGAGAGTTATGAGGTAACAACCAACTCAACCTCACTACTCACACGCATTTCTTCCACCCATTTGCCCATTACTCACGAACTACTTGACTTATAAAGTTCATCTTAGTCTAAAAACACTCAGTGGAGTAACCTCTTTCATATTCTTTTGTGATCATTCAAGTCCGTTTAGTCTGATGAGAGTTATAAGGTAACAACCAACTCAACCTCACTACTCACACGCATTTCTTCCACCCATTTGCCCATTACTCACGAACTACTTGACTTACAAAGTTCATCTTAGTCTAAGAACACTCAGTGGAGCAACCTCTTTCATATGCATTTTTGATCACTCAAATCCGTTCCATACACAAATAAAATACTGCATACAAAGTCAGCCAACCCATACCGCTCATCAGTTAGCTCTTCAAGATATCTTAGCAACAGTGAGGTTACACGGACACAACTTATCTTCCTTTGGCTTACCAGAAATTGACTTACATTCTCTACCTCAACCAGTGGAAACTTCTGGAAATGATTCTATTGATGAAGCCCAGGTTCTAAAAAATGGTAGCGCGAGCAAATGAAGACCAGCGAATGATCATTGACCATATTTTGGAATTGATGCTAAGAAATGACACATCCAACGCCAATGCATACTTCATTTATGGTCCTGGAGGAACTGGGAAAACTTTTGTTTATCGATGCCTCATTTCTTTATGTATGTTGCATGATTTTGAAGTTATTTCTGTGGCATGGGCAGGTATAGCAGCAATGTTACTACCAACAGGACGTACTGTTCACAGTCGTTGTAAATTACCTCTGAATCTGCACGAACATTCAATATTTAGTTTGAAAGTCAACAGCAAACGAAGCCAACAGTATCAAGAATGCAAGAATCATGATTTGGGATGAAGCGCTAATGGCAAACATGTACGCTCTGATGTGTGTAAACAGACTATTGAAGGACATCATGGGAAATGACGTGCTGTTTGGCGGCAAGATTGTAGTTTTGGCGTTTTAGGTGGAGATTTTAGGCAGGTTCTGCCAGTAGTTCCACATGGTTCAAAAGCTGCTGCAATTGCTAATTCCATCAAGTTTTCTCCATTATGACCTATATTCAAAACGCTGAGACTGACGCAGAACATGCGAGCGGAAGCAGGAGAAAAAGAGTTCTCAGAATTCTTGCTGCAGATTGGCAATGGTACTTTCCCTTATTCTGGCTCTGAAAACGGGGGCATTATAGAATTACCTGCACGCATAATTTCTCAGGACATTATAAGAGATGTCTATGGTGAAAAGTTTGACACTCCAGAGGATGTCCTGAAATTTTCTAATGTTGCAATTCTGGCACCAAAGAATGATCATTGTCAGAAGATCAACGACAAGATTTTGGACTTGATTTCTGGTGAAGCCAAAACCTACACAAGCGTGAATAGACTGATCAGTGAAAATGACTGTGAAATCCTGCAATTCCCCGTTGAATTTCTGGATAGTCTGGAGTTGACAGGTTTACCACCAAATAAATTACACTTAAAAGTTGGTGCGATTGTTACGTTGCTATGTAATATGAATGTGGCACTTGGACTGCTGAATGGGACACGACTAATTGTGAGAAACATGTACACGAATTCACTGGGTCTGGAAATAATAACTGGGGTGGAGTGCGGTTGAAGGATATTACTCCCAAGAGTGGACCTGTCGCCAGCGGATTCCACCTCGCCTTTTTCATTCAAAAGGAGACAATTTCCAATAAAGTTAGCCTTTTGTATGACGATCAACAAGGCCCAGGGACAGACGCTGGAGAAGGTTGTATCTACCCGAGTATGTCTTCAGTAAGGAAGAGTATAGGTTTCCTTACTTTCTTAAGAAAGAAACGGATTGTCTTTTTATGAGAGAAAGGAAGTCCTTTACATTAACGAAGTGGAAAGGACAAGATTCATTTTCCTTAAGGAAAGAAAAACAATAAGCCAGTTTGACTTTGCTAACAAGATTAAACCAGGAATCTAAAACAAGAGATTTCTGGTTCAGTGATCTGGTGAATTTCATCAGATTTTCGACTCAACTTCATCAAGCGGGCTAATTCGGAGACTTCAAGATTTGTAAAAAATTTCATTAGCAATCTGCCAATCCTGAGGAGACTCTTTTAAATCGACTGAACTCTGTTACGACACGTTAGGATTCGTAAACATTTCATCAAGATTCAAAGCTTGATAAGACTCAGATTGTAAATACTATTACTTTTTACCATTAGAAGTACTTACCTAATTTTTTAGTTCTTATTGTGTTCATAGCCGCTGACCCCATCTTTGCACTGAACCAAATTCTGGAAAAAATAAGAGTATAATACACGATTAGATACATGCTTAAAGATTTCAACAAAGCATTTGACTTGGTCAAACACTGGGCGATATGGGAAGCACTAGCTAAACAAGGCTTAGAAGGGGATGTGGTAGAGGTACTCAAAAAATGTATGAAAAAACAACAACGTACGTCAGATTGGATAGCGCTGGGGAAGAATCTGAATTACAAAAAAGGATAAAGCAAGGGGATCCGCCCTCGCCGAACCTGTTCAACGCGGTTCTGGAAGATATTTTTAAAAATCTGAATTGAGACGGGAAATGGGTGAAGATCAATGGTCAATGGCTGAGTAACCTGAGGTGTGCAGACGACACTGTAGTGCTATAAGTAATGACTGGAAGGAGTTGCAGGACAATTGAAAGAACAGGTAAACATATTATGCTATGTGGTCATCAATAATAATTACGCATAAAGTTTCTCGAATTGCTGAGTTCATCGTTTGGGTCTTTTCAGCTGTAACCACTACCCAGACGAATCCAAGAAAGGCTACAATCGGCAATATCGAAAGCGGTAAGGTCGAACTGACGATGAATGTTTCAAAGATCAAGGTAATTACGAACATCGTGATCGAAAAATTTATGGTAGGAGGATTGGAAATAGAAATGATCGGGGAATTCAGTAACCTGGGGCAGAAGGTGACATTCGAAGAGAGTGGTAAACGGGAGCTGAGTGCAAGAATAGCTAAGGCATGAAAAAGCTTCTAGGCACATGAGGAAATACTGAAAGGCAACTTAATCATAAGGGAAATAAAAAATAAAAACTCCGGACAAATGTGTGATACCCACCCTTACCTACGGAGCTCAAACTTGCCTAATCTGAGGACAACGTATTTCAGAGTGCTACGAAGTGTAATGAAAATAAGAAGTACAGATAAAGTAAGGCTAGACAAGATCCGGAAAACAACAGGGTCAAGCGACCTCGGATTAAAGAAGCAAAACTAAGCTTTGCGGGACACATGGCGAGAGGTGCGGAGTAATTAGGGGAAGTAGCAGAGGAAGGGTCCCCGAGAGAGTGGAGAAGGAAAAGGGATAAACCAGCCACAAGGTGGAGGGATAGTTGGTCAGGGAATCTGGGATACAATGAAGAAGGACTGGTAGGAATAGGGGGTGGTGGAAGAAGACGATGGACGCCTTTGCCCGCAAATGGGAGCATTCGACGGCATGACAACCCCTACACGAGCAGGGTTAAATGTCGCGCAAATATAAGGCTGTACATAAATAAGAAAATTGTATCATAGGGTTCAATAGTTTTGAGAACGAATGCATTTTTAAATAGTTGGAGTGTAGCGTCCTTATAGACGAGCCTGAGAATTGCAAGTGAAAGAATCGAAATAATTTTCAGCAATCCGGGTATAACCAGGGAGCCCTTCTGCTCTCTGAGCCCAGGAACCTCAGAAGCTTCAATCCGGCCCTGTTTCAACAAAATCACAATTAATCTTAACAAATCTCAAATTCATGAAAGAACACTACAACTACAGAACAGATTACAGCATAAAAAACACAATACAACTAAAAGACAAACTGGACAAAATAACACTAAACAACAATGACAAACTAGTATCACTGGATGTAACAAACATGTTTGGGAACATACCAAAACAGGAACTAACAACAATACTGACAAACAACAACTACAAAAACAACACAGATGGAGCAGCATACGTAAACATCACAAAAGAAATCATTTACCAAAATTACTGCCAGTTTAATAACAAGTATTACGAACAAACAGAAGGCCTAGCAATGGGATCACCACTGTCACCCATTCTAGCCGAAATATACATGAACAACTTTGAAAATGACATACTAAACAACAGCAAACACAAGAAAAACATAAAGCTATGGATACGATATGTAGACGACATATTGATCATCTGGACAGGAACAGACAGACAACTAGACCAATTCCTCACAGAGACAAATAGCATAAACAACAACTTAAAGTTCACAATGGAAAAAGGCAACAAGAACATCAACTACCTCGACCTTACAATACAAATAAAAGACAACAAGATACAGTACAGCATCTACAGAAAACCCACCCACACTGACGCAATAATACCTAAAGACTCATGTCACCATCAAAAACACAAAATGGCAGCACTACACAACTACTGCCACAGAGCAGTCAACATACTAAATGACAACAACCTTAGAACAACAGAAATTAACAAAATTAAACAAATAGCAATTAACAACAAATACCAATTACAAACAGTAGACAGAATAATTAACAAACTAACACAACCAAAAAACACAGACACCGAACCAATAACCACAAAAATAGACAAATACGCAGGAGCAATACCATTCACAGGAACACATACATACAAAATACAAAAAATCTTCAACCAATACAACATAAAACTCGGAATCAAAAACAGACCACCTCTGATCAAACAAATAAGCAATGACAAAACAGGAAAAAAGGACAGAAACAACAGCAGCGGAGTATACAGACTGGACTGCGAACACTGTGACATGACCTACATTGGAGAAACAGGCAGAAAATTCACAACCAGAATCAAAGAACACGAAAAATCATAGAAGCTAAATGATGACAAATCACTGTTTGGAAAACACTGCAATGACCAGAGACACAACAATGACAAATTGACAGAAAAGTACAAAATCCTACACACAGAAAACAACACAAGAAAAAGAAAATTAAAAGAACAACTAGAAATAATAAAGGCAAAAACAAAACAAAACAACCTAATAAATACAACTAACTTCCAAAGTGAGAACTTATTCCAACTAATAACATAACACCCACGGATTGGACAGACTGCACAACCACAGACAACCAATCAGAGCACACAACCAATAACAATAACCACTGATTGGACAGACTGCATATTCACAGACAACCAATAGGAATGCAAGACTAAACAGGCTCACCATACGGTACTACCCTCGATTATAACTACAGGACCACAAGAGACAAGTCTCATTTAGGGTACTCCACTGATGATGGCATAACAGCCGAAAGCGCTCTGGAATACAGCAGAAGGAAAAGTGAATTGGCACACCCTACAAAAGAAATCTAAATGAACTTCAGTAGTGTCTCGAGAAGTCTTTACGGGTCTTAACGAGTCTCGACAACGCCCTAACTAGCCCTTTAATCAGTCTTGACGCAGCATTCTCAACAGATCCATTTCCAATGCGCACTTAATTAAGATCGATCGAGAAGGGTGCCCGGTTGTAGGCGAGAAATTGTCAACATCTCGCGCGCCGCTCTGCGTCCTCTCCACTCGACATGGAAAGGGAACAGAAATCGCCGACATACTTCTACAATAACCAGCCTGCCAGCTTCTGTGCCTACAACCCCAAAAAGCGAGAAAAAATACCAGAAAAACACGAAGAAGAAAAAAATACATACATTTTTATTTTGAAAAGCATCGTTGCTGGAGCGCGCGTTTATATTAGCTTGTCGCGACAGCAGCGCTGCAGCCACCGCCAAAGCCAAAGCCGTTTTATTCGCAGCCTTCTGCAAACTTACATTCACAAAACTGTCCATTCTAATCTTGTCAATTTAATTCTGTAAAAAAGAGAAATTGGTTCATTTTAATCCCGTTACTAAACGCTCGGCTGGTTTTCCGAACTCCCGCGGCGCGCTGAATAATCCCCGATCGTTTGTGTTATTGTTGACAGATCTCTGTAGGTTGACATGAAAAGCGCGAATACTAAACTAACGCTTTACCTGAGGCGTTCTTTTTTTATCGCAAAATTATTAAATAACTATATATCGAGCCGGTGGATACGACGGCCGTGTCTTCGACGACACAAAATAAAGATACCCAACTATACTCCTCGTTCCTCAGCGGACGATTATACACCGATAACCGAGACGCCGCCGACGTATTAATCAATTTGCGATAACTTTACATCACCAGGGTGAGTTACTTTTTGGAAATGGTGAGGGTCAGTTTTAGAGAGCTGCGAACAACAGCTCGCACCCCTCGCAGAGTCCAAATATTCGCAACTTCATCGAACCAGAATATCCAGAACTACTTACGCCAAACAGTGCAATCAAATACACTGAACTGTTAAAACCGGAAACTCCCATTTAAAATACATTGAGCGCTTTTGGACTCAGCATCCAGTAGCAGGGTTTGTCACTATAATAATTCAGCATTGGGCTCACCAACACTAGATAGAGCGAAACCACACGCAATACATGAAATACATTTAAACTAAAACCTGCCACTGGGATTTTCATAAGAGGTGCGTGCCATGCGGTGGCACTCTTGAATCGCATCTCCTTCCCAAGGTAGGGAGATCTTCAACGGTGCATCACGTGGAAATTCCGCGAGCATGGACGACTCCCGTAGCAACATGTTTGATGCTCGGTCGAGTCGTCGTGCTCTTCGCAGGTCCGCGAGCTTTCGTATGCCCTACCCAGCGGGTTTTAAAGCCACCTCCGCATACTGGCACCGCCTGAATCGGTACGCCAGCCTTTTTCGGGGTCTGATTGGCCGAGTGGATAGCGCGCTGGTCTCGGAATCCGGAGGTCTCGGGTTCGAGCTCACGTAGTGTCGCTACGTTTCGACTTAGGTCGGGTTTTCGGCAAGAAGAAAAGAGGGCTAACACAGTCCTGACAATGACAGCTTCCCCGACGTCTCTGAAGTAATACTCGAAAGGGCGGAATCCAGGCCTCGGGTTGAGAGTAAGATTTTAGAAAATAGAGAACATCGTTGTTTCCAGAATTAGTAGTCCAGTGTATTTGGGATAATCACGCCTGTAGTCAGACTATGATTCTTGAGGGGGCAAATGATATAGTGAAGAGGGCAAATTATGTTTCGAAAATACGTCAAAATCAAGTATATAGGTGCATATACAAGTATATAGGTTTTTATACTACTTGATCAGAAAGGCAATGTTTACGTTGGTGTTTTGTGGACGACAAGAAGCGCCTATCATTCGTGTATTGAGTATTAACGACACCTGCATGTAAAGCAAACGTCTCTCAATGTAAAGCGTTTTCACATGAAAAAATTGCTGGCCAGTAATTTTGTATTGGGAAATCGAACCCGCGTCCATTGACACATTTGACTGAAATGCAGCGATCGTCTCTAACCACTCGGCTCCGGAGCAAATTACAAAATAGCGACTTAAGAACGCATTTAAATATTCACGACATATTACAGCTGTTACCGTTTGTTGTTAACTGTTGTTACGTTTTTGCTGGCCACTACCTGTGTATGCTGTTTGTGCACGTGAACAAACTGAAGACAAGACTGTGATACTGTACTTTGTAGTAATTAACTGAGCAAATTAAATTTTTGAATTAATTACGCACACAAAAATCACCTGTCTATAATTTAAATAAATAAATAGATAAAAAAAAAGTACAGACCATGTCACCGAAAAACATTGCCGCTTCTGATCAAGTAGTATAAAAAATATCTTCATTTCCAATTTAAAAATAAAAATAAAATAATTTTATTAATATAAAATAATATTATAATTAATTTTCAATTAGAAAATCTAATAAAATTATTTTAATTACTTTTAAATTAACTTTATGCCTTATTTTTTTTTCTCTACTATATTAATTATATGTAAAAACCTAATAAAAAATGTTTATTGTAAAAACTCCCTTAATTCTATTGAATGCGGATTTAACAATTTAAACAACAAAAATATCACTTTTCCTATTAATTTCATTAAAATTGTAAATCTATTTTTATTTAGAATTTATTATTTTAATTCCCTTAAAGTGAGTTTACATGGCGAGGGAAAGTTTGCGAACGAGCGTGGCGAGTGAGCAAATTTTCCCTCGCCATGAAAACACTCACCTTTGACTATTGGTGTGTAATATACTATTTCTGACCAAGGTGAGATCCGGATAAAAAGTAGACAACCCGAGATCCGTTTTAAAATACTTGTATTTCAGAGTATATTTTATGTCGAAATACTTAGAAATACAAGTTTAATCTTTACACCCACAGAGGGGTAAGAAAATTGAAAAAAAAAATTAATGATAAATTCAGCACAACGTGAGATCCAGTGTAAAAAATAGGTAAGGTGAGATCACATACATATATGGTAGAAATTTACTGACCAAGTTGAGATCCTGCTGCGTTGCCAATAATACAGGATGAATGATCATGCTCGAAATGTACGTACGGTTTTGTATAAATCGTGTCCTGTCTGGCTAAATTATGGGTAGGAGACGCAGGCGTATTTTATTCGTAAAAGATCTAGTTGAAACTTTACTGAAATTCTGACTTAATCTGAACCCTAGTCAGATTCTTACAGGACCTAAAATTACTAATTCATAAAGTGCAATATAATGTAAATTGAAATGTTAAAAAACGGGGACCCCCCCCCCCCCCGCTAAAGAAGAACTTGAAAAATTGGTGAGAATTCGAAGTACCTCGCTCCCTCTCCTTCCAAAAGCACTGCGAGAAGATCAAGATGAAGGATTCAACTTTTTAAAAATAAAAAAATATCAAATAATACATTTTTACCTATTTTGAAAAAATTAGGAATTGAACTGAAAATACGGTTTCCAAACTACCCTTAGTCCAAAAAAATCGAAATGCGGGTTTCAGCGCTACCTAGTGGCCAATGCGAGCACTACAAAAGTAACTTTATAGAATCTCGTTCGATGGTCGAATTACGCGCATTCAAGGGTTTTGTTGTTTTCTTGTATTACGTCCAGTGCCAAACTGCCCTTTGTCCACGACTGCGACTTTCGACCACTTTTCCTTCAATAATTCTAGATAGGCTACATTCTCATAAACGTGTGTCTTTGGTAGTATGGTAGAAGATTCAGGCTACTCAGTTGTACCATTTTACAGAAGTTTTAAATGAACTGGTACAGTGTAGCAGTTTTTATCGATTTTCCCAAAAAATAATTTTTGGACTAAGGGCAGTTTGGAAACCGTATCTTCAATCACATAGCCGCTATTTTCATAGTTTACTTGGGTTTTTAACGTCGATCAGTTTTTATCAATCTCGGGACTTCAAATGTTGACCTGCCATTGATACAAGTTCTAATGAGTTTCTCCATTCAACATTACCCACAAAAATTGCCATTTGACCCCGAGAAATGAAGTCCAATTAAAGATCCAAGACTATAATTAAATTCTGAATTCCCCCAAGCAAAAAGTAAATACAACAACCTTCCTTACAACAGTTCTTTCAATTTCTGTAAAATCATGTGAAGGGTAAAAAAAATCAAAACTCACACTTGCCATTTTACTTCAAGGGCACAAATAGGCAAAGTACTGTACACGGATGCAGGAATATCTTTCCCGAGCCTATGAACGTGGAGTATGTTATCCATATCGCACTTTCACAGGCGCAGCAAAGATATTCCTGCACCCGTGTACAGTATTTTGCCTATTAGCGCCCTTGAAGTAATATGGCAAATGCGAGTTTTGATTCTTTACCGCCTTCATGTGCTGCTTCTAAAAATTCATCATTTGACAATTTGAACTCGTCTCAACAGATTCGGATTTTTGTAAGGTATCAGTGGAATTTGAGTTTTATGGCAACAGTCAGGGTGAGATACAAATAGTCTGATAGTTCGAACTCAGTAATGGTAAAAACTCGCCAGTTCAATTCAATAGTCTGCTCGATTTGTAAAAACTGATGTGTTGGTTCATTTCAGTTTATGAAGTCTCTTTTAAACTCGAATCGGATCTAGAATTTTGAGCATGCTCGAATTCAACGATCTTTTTAAGGTCCGTGATTTCGATAGTTTGTCCAGTTTGAGATCCCATTTTGAATTTTGGGGTCTCAAAATTTTCGATACCAAAAGCTTGAGGAGCTTGTTCGGAGTCATTAGTTACTCTAAAAATTCCCTTTTTTTTGACACTGCATTCAATTTTTCGCGGGTCACGTAAATTTTACTCGTCTCGAGGAATGACTTTAAATTATGGAACAAAAATCTGGGCCGGATAAAAACTAGGTAACATTTTTGCAATTAGCGACAAGAAAGTCTTTATTTCGATATTTTTACTCAATTCTCTGGGAAATGTCCAAACTAAATTTCGTCCCTATATTCACCAGGACCAAAGCCCCTAAATCAAACAACGGAACATTGCTATCGGATTCAGCTTGTGACACTGGAAAATAAGTCTTTTGCTTTGAACTTTTAAATTTTAATAAAATGTTCAACTTTCTCAAATTTTAAGCTCTAGGTGAAACAGAGAATCTAGTAAAAACAGAATAGTCATTGAAATTCGAAATTCAACGGTTGCTACCGACTTTCAGATTTTCGAAATGTCTTCCATATTTCAGCTTTGTTTCAACCTCTCAGATAACAATCAACACTCATCTCTTTAAACCTTCGGTTTTTGACTGACTAGTCTCTGACAGGAGTCCAGGGTACTCCATTTTCAGAAACGAAATTTGATTTCCAGTTTTGGGAGGTGAAGAAGAAAAATTTGCCAGCACATATTTTTTAAAAACTTAAAATTTGCCGACTTTTAATCGAAATAATTTATAATTGAAAAAAACCAACAAACAAACATTCATAAATAACACTGCACAACAGCATAAAAACAATGGGATGAGATTATATGATCTTAGCTGTATTTTGAATGCTGAATACGATGGCGTTATCCATTTTTCTCGAAAACCTCTCGTTTTCCATATTCAAAATTAAAATTTTATTAAAATTTTCACGTTTTATTCCTTTTTGTTGTGCAGGAATAGCTATACACTGATACTGATAATAATACTGAACGCGTATAGTTGTTCGATCAGTAGTATCATTTTGATGATACTAAAATTTGCATGATAGGAAAAAACAATGAACTGTAATCAAAAAATTAATATCGGCATTAAATTCCTCGTTGAAAATACATATAGAATCATGTATTCTCATGCCATTGTTTTTTGAAAAATTTCAAATTGTTGTGTAGTGTAATGAATCAGTTTTAAAATTTGCCAACCGGGAAATTATTAAGAGGGTGTTTCAACCCCACATCCCCCTATAGTTTCGTCCCTGTTTGCAGATTAAATTTCTTTTTCGAAAGCTAAATCCCTCTACCACCTCATCATCATTCGATCAGCTAATGTAATCTCAGGTTGGTGTTCCATGGAATTTAAAGCTTTCTTTATGGCCCAAAAACCCTCAGAATGGCTCAGATCAGCAGACGTTTCAATCTTCTCGTCCTCATCATTGTCGTCGTTGTCATTATTATCACAGTCTTCATTTGGTGCATCTACAAGTTGAACGATATCATCTTCTGCCAACTCACAGTCCTCATCCACATCCATCCACTCTACAACAACATCTTTTTCCATGTCTCTGGAGCCTGGAATCTCTTGTAACAACTCAATAAGCCGATGATCTTCTTTAGGATCCACAATTTCTTCTAAATTCTCTTCAGTTACTGTACCACTCGAATTTTCATTTTCTTTTTGATTTTCAAAATTTCCCCAAGTTTTATCTGTAGCTTTATGGTCTAATAATTTTCTGCACGAGCGTGCTATTGTTACTGGCTCAACATCGTTCCATGCTTCCACAATCCGTTGAATAACAACTGAAATATCGATTTTTCCAACTCCGCTACGTAATTATGATCGAGATCTTTATCATCTTTGTGGAGAATCTTATGTGAAAAAGCTTTCAACGGTTTTCTTCATGCTCTTTATTACACCTTGGTCTATTAGTTGGCAGATTGAGGTTACATTTGGAAGAAAAAACGTCACTTATTTTTGGTGGGGGTGGGGGTAGATAAATTTTCTTGGAGGGGAGGGGCTTTGCTCCCAGCCCGCCCTGACTGCAGCCCTGAAGTGCAGTATTATTACTTAGGAAGAATTTCTCTGAAATGTCACACTGTATCTTCAGACTGTTTTTGGATAACTCCTACTTTATTTTTGGGTAAACCGCGTCCAAAGCTAGAGGGGCCCGAACTCCTCACCTACGTGTCCGGAAAATATGACCTATATGAAATGAGTTTTACGTCCCTTTTCTTGGACACTGTCCAGTACTATTGTTTTTGTTCTGAGACATTCCCAGATAGGAATTTGGCCCATATGTTTTCTGCTCGGAGAGGGGGGATCGTTTCTTTTTTATGAAAATTAATTTTGCGCTGTACTTAACTTCAAAATTCTCTAATTTTGAAACTTTAATGAGTGTTATGGTGAAACTCAACTTTACAAAGAATAAGAGTGAAAGACTCACTTTCTTCACAACTTGTAAATTTTTTACAGAAACTGGTCCACACGCTCTTCACAAACATAACTTGCTGCGACAAATCCCAATCAACAGGGGCGGATACAGTAAACAATTTCAAGGGGGTCCGACTGAAAAATGTCACAGAACAGGCGCGTCAACCGAGTGCGGATCGAGGAATGACCCCCAGGTATGGAGATCAACTGCGAATAAACTTCAGCAAATAAGCAGTCGCGGACAATGAGCGGCAGTGTTAGTAGAGTGAAGTGGGTATGCTTTGGATAAGCTTACCCTGAGAAATACTTCACAAATTCAAGAACGACACTGTGTCAAAACAAAAACTGCCGCCTCAAAAGCAGAATCCAGGGTGGGGCAGGCTTGATAACGGAGGAACGCAACTGTCCCAGAAGAAGGCACTCCGAAATGAAACCACGCAGGTACGGAAGCGCAGGTAGCACAACTACCACTGTAGTATATCCGTTTTGGCTGGTAACCAACTGGGACGTACCTCAGCTTACTCATAAAAACAGCACCAACAGCCTAGGATGTCGGAGATTCACTAGGAACACAAGCGGAGGTGCACTCCTGTCTAAAAAGAAAACACTAGCTCATAGAAAAATGAAATTTATAGCATGGAACGTTAGAGGAATTCATACTAAGGAAGAGGACTGGAAGAAATGGCGCGACCATATTGCACGAATGGATGCTGAATGATCGCCCAAAACGATAGGAAATTACACCCCACTTGGAAAAAGAAATTGAGGAAAACCGCGAAGAAGAGTAAGTAGATGAAATGAAATCGGGCTCATCAAGTGCATCAATATTGCAGAGAGGCCAATAGTGCTATTCACATATCAGCAGTGATGATGATGATGATGACAAAACATAATAGCTTTAGGTTATTACAGACAGATTGAAACAGTTCAGGAGGGGGGGTCTGGACTCCCTGTATCTGTCACTGCCAATTGAATACGAACCAAATGCTAATTAATGGTCCTACTAACTGCGCCAGAAATGTTATAGCTGGACTTTCTTCACAACTTGTAAATTTACAGAAATTGGTCGAAATGTACTTCATAAACATAACTTGCTGCAACAAATCCCAATCAAATATAAGCAGAATGCTAATTGACTGTCCTACCAACTGCGCCAGAAATGTTATGGCTCGGCACTACTTGACAAGAATCGAAGTTAAGACTCACTTTTTAGAGGTGCATTCTCATAACTTTTACATTGATTTCTGACATGTACATTCTAGTCTAAGTGCAAACCGAATGCTAATCGACCACCTAACCGAATGCACTTAATCTAGCCTTAACTATAGTTCTTATAGCCGTTTGAGGAGAAATCAGTAATTGCCTCAGTTCGAAGTCTGATTTCACAGTTTAGTCATTGCGTGTGACTTTGTTTGAGTGTACTTTAATATTTGTTTTAGTTATTGGTTATTACCATGAGCCTGAATATCGTGTTTTACACAGATGAAGGGTACATAACATGAAATTTATGGTTCAACCCGATTATGGCCCCCAAATCCAAATTTCACCCCTTTCAATGTAGACTTCATCTATTTTACATAAATTTTTGGACATCCGTAGAGGAGTTCGCCCTTGCCTTCATTTGTTAGAGGCTGATACTCGAAACAAGGCGGCTTACTAAGTGAGCGGTGGTATAGGAAGAGAGGGCATCCGTATTTCGTCAGACTTATAAAATTGCTTCAAAATTCGCCGACTGAAGTATCATCTTGGAGTCTTCCTCATTTTCCAAGGCGTTCTTTCTCGCATGTTCTCCTTGTGTGTCTCGACATATATTTTCGCAATATCATTCCTTCCATTCATCTTTAGTACCTCTACAAAACACGCTTCAGTCGTGAAGACCCAGTGAGCCAAGTAGAAGCGCCCCACCAACGATGCTGATGAAAAGGAAAAGGGAGAAAATGAAAGTACAATATAAATACCATTAGACGGTGGCTAGGTTTTCCACCGCCATCGCCACCGCTGATTAATCGTACCATTACTCGATGATCGTCGCTTACAATGCCCGCAGGAGATGCGCATCTCTGTTAACTGGTTTATTTATATTATACTTCTGTTAATCTGGAAATCTTCATCCTATTCATGGTGTGCGCTGCATTGTAGATAGGACAATACTTGCGTTATCCGTTCTCTTCCAACTGCTGAGCTGTGTGTCTTCCAAACCTCGCGAAGATGCGCCGCATGCACGCGAGATCGTTGTTATAGCCGCAGAAACCTGGAAAGGGTTGTCAAAGTGGAATGTAAACGTAAACAGAGCGTTGTTCGGTTCGGTTGAACGGGTTCGAAGTGTTACTTTGAATGCCGAAGACGAAGAAGCTGAATTTGGTGTCTTGGTGGTGCGGGGGAAACGGCGCCGTGTCAACGAAGTTGGGGTAACGCTGTAATTGTTTGGTCAGACTCCTTTTTACAGCACGATTATACCATAAGATGAGGATACTGATTTGAATATAGTGAGATCTTCCTGTGTGCCTGGTAGACTCTGCCGCCTTCATCGTTATTGTCTTCTCCCAAGCGAGAAAGTACTGGATCTATGGACAGTCACGCAGACTTACTGAATGGTTGATTGACTGGACTGGCTAACTGACTGACTGCTTCAGAGGCGCACAGACCACTCAGTGAAGTATCTGACTGACTGGCCGACCGACTAACTAACTGTATGGTCAACTGACTCTCTGCTGTCTGACCGGCTGAATTCTAGTTTTTTCTTCAGCCCGTCACTCGAGATCGTCGGCCCCAAGCCATACATTATTTGCCAACCCCTGACGAATCTGATGGTAAAAAAAGGATGTTAGTTTCGATTTCCGAACAAACAATTCGAAAGGATTGATTTCGGTGCGATCTTGATACGATATTTAAGGTGGTTTGTTGTGAACACATCTAAAGGATGTTGAAGAGTATTTCAGCCCCCGCTCGTATGTATTCTACACACACAAAAAAAAAAATGCTCCGCTTACCCGTTAACGACACTTAAAATAGACGTTAGACGTTACCGGTTTCCTTTTTAGGCAAACGAAGGTTGCCTTATTATTTTTTTCCTTTTCGAATGCTTTCGGGATTCACCGGCGAATGTACCTGACACGTGGTGTGCTCTTGAATACCGCGAGGTTTCGTATTACCACGCCTAGGTCGTGGGTCGTGTACGAACTTCCACTTCTACTCGGAGATCGCGGCCTTTGTTTATCCGTCCTTTTTATGAAATCGAAGTGATAAAATCAACGAGTTATGAAAGTGGTCGAAAGTGTGTATTTATACGAAAATAAAAGCGCAATGGTAATGCGATGAAAGCGAGCGCGGATGATAGTGGTGAGGGGTCGAAAAAACCCCAGCGATGGGATTCCATATCCGCAGAATGTATATATGAAGTATGAACGTGCATGAACGTCTGAGGCCGTTGCATTGAGATCGCGCTGACTAATAAAAGCGAGCAGTTTGCTCGTTCAGTTGGCTGTGAGGCGAATACTCTGAAAGAGTTCATAAAAATAATATCGCGAAAAATGTGATCGAGTAGCACCCTGCTGAAAGGTATTCAAAGGGGGCATGGTACGGACGTATCAAACGGAGGATACGGGAGGCTTGACCAGTCCACTAAAAGGTATAGAAAGGAATCCAGACAATTAACCGTCGGTGAATTCGCCACAGAAAATTGAACGCGGTCAGGTCACCGTGGGGTAAATTCACCGTTGGACAGTTCACCAAGGAGAAGATTTGGAAGTAAAAAAAACTCCATTTCTGTGGACTTAACAAGTTATCAGTTCTCAAACAGCCATTCAAGCATTTAGCCATCGATATTCAATGCGAACTGGATCGCGAGCCTACCACTGTGTTTGTAAATATTGTAATGTGACACAAGAAAAAGGCCTGTGTGTCTGAAACTGCTGGATGGACATTCGGGCCCTTTTCTTGTGACACGTCACAATACAGAGCGACAAACATACGATTCTTCTATCTTTCAAAGCAAAATCAGTGTTGACAAGTTTATAAACATTAAAATGTAGTGGAACGAAAAGTGTTGAACGAAGGAATTCGTTATTTTTATTCACGAAATTTTGCCAGGGGAGGCTCCGGCAAGCGTTAGGGGGTGCTCAGTACCCTCTAGCACCACTATGGCTAGGGGCCTGGCGTGATGATGATTTTTTAAAATAGTGGTATCTCTGCCTAGGGGGGCTCAAGATACCTTTAGAGGGGGCTCATCCCCAGCTTGCCCCCATGGCTACGGGACTGTCTAAAAGTTGAAAGCAAAAGACTTATTTTCCAATGTCACAAGCTGAATCCGATAGAAAATGTTCTATTATTTAATTTTTGTGCTTTGGTCCTGGTGAATATAGGAGGGAAATTTAGTCTGGAACAAAAGTCAAAACTCCATGTGTTTTTCCCATAAGAACGAAAGGGAGCTTGTGGCACGGATTCCCTTAAATCCGATCGACCTGAAACTTTGTAGATTTTTTAAAATTGATTTCATTGGAACCAGTTTAGGAGACGAATAAGAGGAAATTCCTAAAAAAAAAAAAAAAAATCGCCAAGAGTAAATAACAACCGCCTTAATGTGTAAAGGGAGTTGTGTTCCTCTTTAAGTATTCCTAATATCCTTCCAGCTTACCCTCCCAGATTAGGGTATGCTCATGTGCGCAAATGTGAATGCTTGGGGGATAAGGTTCCAATCTGCATTTGCAGGGACGAAACTATGGGTGGGGGGGGGGTGAAAAACCCCAATCATTTGACAGTTGGCAAATTTTGAAATTGTTCATTTGAATTTTTCATTTTCTAAGGTATAATGTTTTAATGAAGCCTGAAAATGTCTTGAATAAATTCGGAAGATCCTTGAAGTCTCAGAGAAGTCTGAAAGAGTCCCACAAGTTTTACATAAATTAGAAAAGGAGTTTTTGATGGGTAAAAAGAGTCTTATTATCATAGTATTAAATGAATCCAAGAAACCTCTCGAATGGTGTGTTTGCACTTTGCACAAGGGCCGAGGAAGGAGAATGTCTCAAGCGGCTCACTATGAAAAAGGCGCTTCAAAAATAAGGTGAAAAGAGGAACAAAGGAAGGAAGAAAAATAAAGAGTAGAAAAAAGGCAGATTTTTTTGAGGGTACAAGGACGTTCTCAAAAATTAGTCCCCGGGCCCATATTTTGCTTCTGTTTTATTTATTTATTTTTTTCAATTAAGAAATATTTTGATTGAAAAATCGGCAAATTTTCAAATTTTTTAAATGTTTTGTCGGCGAATTTTTAGTTTTCAAAAAATATTTGTCGGCAAATTTTCCCTCTTCACCCCTCCAAACTGAAAGTCAAGTTTCGCCTCTGCGCTCCTCCACTTCCTATCCCAATCCACCAGCCTGCACGCGAGGAACTAAAATCAGTGCTAAGGAAATGAAAGTCGAGGAAAATTTCTACGACAGTATGGTCCAAGCTTCAAAAAACACGGTTGGAGAGTTTGGAGTGACGAGGGCTAAAGAGAAAACCAGGGATAAGCTTTCAAAACAGACTCTCGAGTCAGGAAGAATAACCTTTGGAAAAACAGAAATAAAACACTATTGGACTAAACTGAGCTAACTAAAATACAAAAATTGGTGAAGAAAAATGTTAGAGAAGATATTTAAAAATATATGATTAGGAAAAAATTCAAGATATTTTGGAAGGAAGTTGGTCCACTGAAAAAGTTAGGCTCGAACTCGGTGGCAGGAGAGACGTTATGCTGAAGCTAAAAGATCAGACAGGAAAAGTGACTCAAAATCAAGAAGAAATTGTAGAGGTAGCAACAAGTTTTTATGAGGACTTTTACCGCGAGTGAAACGAGCTAACAAAAAAAGCAACCACTGGAGGGTGAAAGGAGAAAGGAATCCCGGAAATAATGGAGAGAGAAGTGGAATACGTACTAAATAGACTGAAAAATGACATAGTCCCAGAACCGGATGGAACTACGAACGAAATGCTGAAAAGGTTTGGCGATCAGAGAGTACCACACCTGGCTAAAATATAGTGGATCATAAATACATGTTAAAAGCACTGGAAACTAAGGGAATTGAAAGTGGGTTTATTAAAGTCATACAGAATTGCTATGCAAATTCGAATGCCAGAGCCAGCCTTACAAGCAAAGAGAGGGAATTCAAAATTGGGAGAGGGGTTCGACAAGGGATACCTTGTCGCCAAACCTCTTTAACTGCATTCTGGAAGAAGTATTTCGTAATCTGAAGTGGAAAAGACGGGGACTAAAAATAATTGGAGAATTTCTAAGCAATTTAAGGTACGCAAACGATATTATCTTATTTGCAGAAAATAGTAAGGAGTTGAAGAAAATGGCAGAAGAGCTATTGAGGGAATGAAAAAAAGCTGGCCTCAAGCTGAATGGTAGCAAATCAAAAATAATCGGAAGAGGGGAAAGAAAAAATCTGACGATCGATGGGCAAGAGATAGAGGAGGTAACAGAAATCGAATATCTGTGGGATAGATTATTAGTTTTGAAGAAAGAGATAACAAAGAAATTAGGGGCGTATTAAAAAAGGGGTGGAACAACTTCTGGGCATTAAAATCTATTTTTTGCCGGAATTTCAACACCGCCCTCAAAATGGAAATACTAAATAGCTCAACGGTACCAGCCCTCAAGTATGGAGCGCAAACCTGGTCCCTTACAGGAAAGCAAATGGTGAAGCTACAAATTACGTTCAAATCTATGTCGAGGAAACTTCTAGGACTGTGATGGGTAGACAAAATCTCAAATGCAAAACTATACAAAATGGTTGGAGGCGGGAATATAGGATATAATGTCAAACAATTAAAGTGGAAATATGTGAGGCATCTGGCGAGGGCGAATAGCAAGCAACAGATGGGGAGTAAAAGTACTCAACTGGGTACGCTGCAAAGGAAAAGAAAGATAGGTAGGCCAGTAACTAGATAGAGAGATGAACTCGTCAAAGAACTGGGGCCCCGGGTGGCAAAGATTAGCGCAGGATAAACGAAAATGGAAAAGCTACGTGGAGGCGTATGCCCAAAAATGGGCGGAGGTACTCACACACATGTTTGGTTGACAATCGGCGCAAGGTCTGCCTGTCCATTTAAATTTTTCAATCACTTTATTTCTCTTTAAATTGATCAGCGCCGCCCGCACGTTTTTCGACTGTCGTCGCAATATACGCTCATTTTATTTTTGTCAGTATTTTAAAAACGCATACTTTTTTTTCCTTCAACGTACCGGCGCCGTAGCGTCAAAATGGCGGCGGCGCACCGGGAT
This sequence comes from Acanthococcus lagerstroemiae, assembly GCA_031841125.1. Taxonomy (NCBI): domain Eukaryota; kingdom Metazoa; phylum Arthropoda; class Insecta; order Hemiptera; family Eriococcidae; genus Acanthococcus; species Acanthococcus lagerstroemiae. The sequence continues at coordinate 13,268,127 of CM063111.1, read as the reverse complement.
TTGCCCGAATCGCCCTATGGCCCATCCGTCCCTGCATTCCCGTCAGCCATTTTAGTGTTCATCTTGACAAGCGACGAGCCAATATGACTGACGGGAATTTCTTTACGCAGTTATAGGTGCCCTGCATTGACCTATCCTGGCTACTCGGCGATCTTCCAGCTAGTGTTTACGATTACACTTCAAGAATGCTAAATTAGCTTATTGATACTGCATATAATGTTCCATTTGTGAGCCTTTCGACCAGCTTCGGTGAATCGGCCGGCTCTGCGGGTGCATCGAGTCATGTATACAGTTTACGAGAGGGTACTTCTGCTCATCTGTTGGTTTAGGTATCTGGTCATAGCTCGATTCTTCTCTCTTTGTGATGGCTGCTATATCGTTTTTATGATACATATTATACAAAATAGCTATACAGATATGTATAGCACATCGTCAACTTAATAGTTCGGCCGGCTCGCACCGGACCACTTGAATGGAACTGACACGGGCGGCGCTGCGATACACGCCGTCGTCGCTAATTATTAACGATTTTTTCGTCACTTAATAGCTTTCGCCGCAAACGATTTCGTGTTTTATATTTTTCCAAAATTGAATACACAAACAGACTCCCGCCATGGGTAGCCCGAAAATATACTTCCAAAATGCAACCCATTAAAACGCGTCTCCGGTTGCCATTAAAATCTGTTAACCATAAATTATATTTTACCGACGTCTTTAAAAAGAAAATACGCCGAATGTAGTCGGACGTTTATGCGCCATCGCCATATATTTATACGTACACACACTTCTTCTCTTCTTTTTGTCCGAATCAGTCGATTTGTAGAAATATAATCCTTTTCCGTTAGCTAACCTGCTTTTTATTGATCAGTCCGTCATAAAACGAATGTATTAGCATCTCGGCATTTTTTTTTTTTCTCTCTTTCAAATTTTAAAACAAGACCGAAGAAGTTCCAGATGATGTACCTTTTCGTCTGTTTTTTTTTTTCTTCTGTTTCTTCAACTGGATTCGTGTGCATGCGATATTAGGTTCGAGTAGCGTCGTAAAATTGAAACATATTTCATGTTTCCACGCGTAAAAAATGTTAATAGCCAGCGTCTTTTATGAGCGATATAGGTTTTCAGGTTTCCTCTTTTACGACAGCCCAAAATTCGAGGGTCCTTTCTCGGGCTGCGGACGCGCGGCGGCGTTTCAGCCCGCATCGTGTTCGCCGTGTCGGATCCACGGACTCGCCAAAGAAGCGTTGTGCTCGAAAAAATCTCGCTCTTTTTACGTTCTCGAAAGGGAAAAAAACCGAAACGAAGCTTTTATGCGATTTCGTCGATCGTTAAGATTTAATTGTTTTTCGGTAGTCGCAACCTTAATTATATGCGCCCTCGGGTACACTCTCGCTTCGGAAATGAAGATGTAATCGATATCGATAAACGATTTTACGATTTCGCCGCCGTTCCTGCGATCGCGGATGCTGCCGATACTACTGGACTCGCCAATTTGGTGCGAAGTCGTGCGGATGATTGCTCATCGCTAGCACGCTCCGATAAATACTCGGTACTCGCCAGCTGCCCAACTCAGGTTTGAAAATATGCGATGGCGTAGATGCAAAATGCAGCATGTCACATTTCAGCTATCAAATTTCGACAACGATTCGGAGATGACGAGATGGTATAGCTAGACAAGGTTGTTTCCAGAACCACAGACCAGGACCAGGCGTAGACTAGACTCTGATGGTTCTAGACACACAGCCTTTTGCAGCTACACTATCGTCATCTAGGAATCGTTTTCCAAAGTTAAAAACTGAAATGTGACGCACTATACATTTCACGTCTATACCATCGTCACCCAGGAATCGTCTTGAAGGTTGAAAATTGAAACATGTGACTTACGTACTCTCTAAATCTAAATCAGCGATAAGTCGAACACCAATTTAATCAGCGACCATTTTAACTAATTTTCAGTGTAGCTATATTTACTGAATGGACCACGAACAGAAGCTGAGCGAAAATAGTCACTGACTAAATCTCCGGCCAGGGCCAGTGCGAACCATTTTCTGGAGGGGGGGGGGGGGTTGGAGATCACAAATATGCTGACCAAGATAGTAGAAAACTTACAAAAATGCCGACTGCTGTACTGCTCCACAAGGTGCAGCGTGGCGTAGAGTCGTCGGCTTTCCTTTATATTTACCTATTATGCTTCCCATGTACGCTTCTGCAGTTACTTACTATGTCTTCCCATTTATGTTTCCATAAATACTTTCCTGCATGCTGCTCCTTACATACCTTTTTCTTCATGTTCTCCCGAGTATGTTTTTATGCACGCATCCCACCTTACCCCATATATGCATTTTTACATACTTTCCCCGGTAGGTTTTCCTATATGCTTTCTCTAAAATGCTTTCCTCTATATACTCCCTATACAGGGTGATGAACGAGAAGTCGCACCATTGGGCCAACATGTGATAAGGCGCAACGGCGCCGACACGATAACACTATCTCCGCTACATGCATTACGTACACGTTGCACGTTATTACATGTTTGCCTATGGTGCGACTTCTCGTTCATCACCCGGTATGTGTTCCTATCATTGCTTTCCTTAACACAAGTTCTTTCATAATGTGCCTTCTCCTGCTTGCTTATCTAAACGATATCCCAAAACAGCCTCTGTCCACTTTTCAAAACTTTACAGGGGAATGAAATAACGTGATACTCTTATGTATATCATATATGTGCCACCAGTGACACTTAAGTTGCCTAGTAGAACACTAACCTGAATATTGGTAGGTTCACAGTGTAGGAATATATGTACATACATCTAACACCAGATAACGCTACAAAACGAGCTTTGAAAAAAAAATGGACACAGGCCGTTTGGAATATCACTCCTCAATATGTTTTTTCCTCAATGTTCTGCCCGTAATGCTTTCCTATATATGCGTTTCCCAATTATGCCTTCTGCTATATATACAGTAAACTCCCAATTATCGAACACTCTATTATCTCACACTCAGATTAACCAACACAGGGTTTTCCCCCGACTTTTTTGGATTAACCGACCTCAACATGTTGGATAATCCGAACTGTGTTCAATTTATAATATTGGAGAAGTTATTATTGGATTATCCGACTTCTTCCTTATCCAACCCACCTTGAACATCAGTTAGGTCCAATAATTGGGAATCTACTGTACTTCATTACCTCCTCTCATTACCAACGCGATACTCGAAAGGGTAGTTTTTGGGGCCAGGGGTGCGATGTCTGGAGAACTACTTTGGCATACATGCACTGTGATATACGCTCCACTATATGTATACTTTACTACATAATTTTACAAAATGCCTTACCTAACACGCATGCATGCACACTTACCCCTGTCTACTTCCTCCATATGCATTCCAAAAAGGAATTTCTTCCTTCCCATAAAATTTCTTTTGAATGTTTTTCACTATTTCTTCTTTGGTATACTTCTGTCAATACTTTCCTATATAATGTCCTTTGTATGCCTTCTTCTGTATGTTCTTCCCTGTTATGCCTTCCAATACCTCATCTCCACCCATATACATTCTTATATATATTTTTCTGTATGTTTTCTCCAAAATGCTTTCCTCTACAAATAGTTTCCCTATGCGTTCCTCAATACATGTTCACTCTCTCCTACAGGATTATCTATATGTTTTCCCTGATGCTCTACCTTTACTGCTTCACAATATACCCTTCTCCATTATGCCTTCCTATACATATACAGTCGAACCCGTTTATAACATACCTCAGGGGACCGTACATTTTACAACGTTATAACAGAGGTACGTAACAACCGAGGATACCTTTGATTTTTGAGTTAAATATACATACATAATTGATGATCGAAATGCATACATTCGTATTGTAGTTACACGGATTATGTAGACCTATCTATGGTCTGCGTAAAAATAGTAATTTTTTTTTTTGCTTTGCACCTTTAGTTAGGTACTGCGTGGATAAGTAAATCAAAATTAATTTTCGATAAAAAGCGAACATCTCCGGCTTATCGTTCTGTTTCACTCTGTTATCTCAGTATTTTCTTGCATATTCATGCAGCGATGCATTCAGAAAAAATTAATTTTCGATAAAAAGCGAACATCTCCGGCTTATCGTTCTGTTTCACTCTGTTATCTCAGTATTTTCTTGCATATTCATGCAGCAATGCATTCAGAATATGTAAAATTACTACGTAACAACCAATGTCTTACTACTTTACAAGCAAGTTTTTTTAACACACATTTAGATGGGAGCGTGACGGGACCAGTACATTTCCTACGTTACAACCGAGAGGTTACATTATGTTCGAGTACTTTATAGACGGGTTCCACTGCAGTACGCTTTTTCATACACTTTCTTTCATGATGTCCCCTGTACGTTCTCATCTATATGTTTTTTTTATCAGTGTTTGAACACGTTTCCCTTGTACTCCCCGGGGATTTTGACACATCGTAACAAAATGCAGGTGGATACTTAGAATGTTCGTTTAGTAAAATTATGTTTCAATTTTAATACCTGATATCTACCGCAAAAGAGGGCACAGGTCTCTCGGCTGGAACTAAATTCATTTTGTACTTAGCATCCTGAGCGTGGTCACCTTCACCTGAAACCAAATTTAAAGGCTCGATAATGTTCCTTCTGTTGACAAATGAAAACGTTTCCGTTTAAAAATCACTGATTAAAATGTTTACATGAGTATAAAGGATGATTTTCCAACATACAGTAGGAAAAACTGTCCTAAGATAGCGTTTTTTTTTTTGAATGCCGATTTTACTAAACATAGGAGACCAAAATGTACTAAAACTTGATGGAAGGTTATTTGAACTGTCTTCTAATTATTCTCGAAGTGTTGTGTCATTCGCTCCTAAGCTCTTCCCTCAGTAATTAAAAATGTGAAGAAAAGTCAAACGCGCCAATTTAAGACATGTGTTCCTACGATGAGGCACCTTCAAATTTTAAGTAAAAACATATAAAAACGTACTCAAGCTACACTTTGTAGACTTTCACCTCGTTAAATTCTTTTTTTTCTTTCTTTGCCCCCCCCCCCAATCGGTACGTCACTCAATAGACACGACCAACAAAACAGTTTTCCACCATCTTCACAACCGGTTAACCGCAAAATATTTTCATACTGCAATATGTGGAAATGTCCAGTAAAACTCGAACCACCTTTCTCTTACTTAGTTTTCAAAAACGGTAATTCTGATATCGGCTTACCACCATTAAGAAATTCTAATTATTCACTAACTAAAAGTAAATCGCGAAAAAGGGTTTTCAATAAGATCCCAAATATGCATTTTGTGTGTGTGTGGGGGGGGGGGGATTTTTAACAGGAACGCGTTGATTTGTACATACATTACATTGGTACACAGAACATTGATCGTTTCACTGCCAACTTTAACGTTCAACTAGCCATAAGCGATATTAAAATTGCTAACAAAATGCACAGTTTACATCGCGTTAAACATGCTAGTGCGTTTTTGTGTTGGTCATCAACACGGAGGCGGAGCGTAAGTCGTGTATCAGTTTAGGTGTAATATAAAAAATAAGCGATTTTCGGATCGTTGCCCTGTTACGAATAAATACAAAAATACATACGAACTGATTGCCGACCAGTGAACGCTTCTGTTTCAACTGTTTCTTCAACAACCGACAGATGGCAGCATTTGTTTAATGTGAATTTATAAAATGTAATTAGCGGCAATACAATCGCTTCTTTCTTTGTCCAATGTTTCAAATCTTCTATTTGTTACAAGTTGATATATTATACAAAAACTTATTTTCTCGGGATTTTTCAGGGTAAGCAGCGCTTACCTCGCTTACCTGGAATGCATGCCACTGTATTTGAGATTATTAGCGCATATTTTGTGCGCTTATTTCGCGATTTTTACCGCATAAAAAACTTGCCCTAGATATCTTCCTTCATCTCCTGGACTTTTCCAAGTGTATTTTCTCCTCTCGTGATTTTCAAAGAAAGTATTTCCAATAACTAATTCATATTCTTCACAAAATTCGACGAGCCTGACTCTTTCATTTCACTCTCCTAAACCACGCCCCCGTGCCTCTTCTTCTTTTCTTCCTCCTAGTCTGGAGTTAACATCTTCCATTATGATTACATTTTCTTCTCCTTTTCCCTTACAGGGACGTACCGATAGGGGGCAGGGGGCAACTCCCCCCCGGTAGGAATTTTTCACTCAGCAGTTGGGAAAATCCAACAAGTTAAAAAAGCTTTTCTTTTTTTGCTTTGATACTTGGAAATTTTGAGTTGAGTCAGTTGGGACTTCCACAATTTTTACCCCCCCCCCCCCACCGAAAAACTCTTTGGTACGTCCCTGTTCCCTTGCTTAATGGTTCATTAATTTCTTCATACATTTTTTCTACTTCTTCTTCATTATACATCATGTTGGCATGTTAACTTACACTATCACTAAAGATACTGGTTTAGCTGAAATTCACACTATTAGTATTCTCTCACTATGTTGGGTAGAACTTGGTATTCAATTCCCTACAGTTTTATTCATAATAATCCCTATCCTGACGCAGGCTCAATCGGGGTATTTCCGGGATAGGGGGTGCGGTATCCCGGGGCCAATTTGGCATGCGTGCGTCGCTATACGCCCCACTATCATCGAATAATCCCTATCCCTGCTTGCCTTCTTTTCGTTGCAGAATTAATCATTCTACACTACCCCGTCCAAAAATCAATTTTCTTCTGACCATCTCACTTCACTAATTCCAATTCCATCTAATTTTAATCTTTTCATCTCTTTCTTTAAGTTTTCAAATTTACCTACTCATTTAGTGTTCTTACATTCCATGTCCCCAGCATCTTCTATCCCCTTAATTTTCGCAAAATGCCACGTCAATGTACAAATTTTTTCATAACTATGACGACCGACCACTCGCAGCTCATTAAGGATAAATGTCTCTCACTTTTTGGAGCCGTTCCCTGTTTGTGGTTTTACGAATCCCAACGAGGAAGCTACCCTTCGTCGCTCTCAGTTTTTTTTTTTTCAGCTTCGATGAACTCGTCGTCAATTAAACGATTCCAGTACCAGTAGGTCGTTTAGTTGTTGTACAAGTATTTACAGTGGCATTAACCAGCGCCGAACGTACGTCGCTTAATTATGGTAATTCAAATTGGTATAATGAGAAACGTGGACGCACAAAACGAATGTTAGTTTTCCAACTGATTATCGATCCCGGCTGGTTATATCGTTTGAATAATTCAAATGAGACGCGACTAGGTTCAGATTAAATTAAGAAGGACAAGACTCCGGGTATTGTCCACTCCGGACGACGTGATCTGGGAATTCGATCAAGTAACGGGGCCAACGAAATAAAAAAATAAAAAGAGAGAAGAAAAGTATCCGAGGTGGATAATTAAAGTATGAGGATCATATCGCTGTATCAGCAAGACCTGACTTGTTCGGTCAGATGTTTGTCACACGTAACATCTGTTTCTTCGCATTATACGACTTTACAAAAGGCCACGATATAATATCGTTCAAATTATACCAAATCCGCATACGGTCACATTCTATCCGGTCACATTCTATCCGGGAAAAATATTCTTACAATTGTGTCCGATGGGGTGTTACATTTAAAACGTGCTCGGCTAAAGGTACAACAATGAACGCGAACAGAACGAAGGTCAAGCAATGCTGGGCAAACATCTTTAAACGACTCGCCTTATCCTCTTAAGTAAACAACTCGGGACGTTCCTTCAAGGCATACCAAAGTGAACCTTCCTCCCTTCAGATCGCCGAGTTCGTAGAAATGAAGGAGAAATAGAAGAGGGCGTACCCAGCGATGTGTAAATCATATCTGGGTATGTGTTAAAAGCAATTCGTAATTTACAGAAAATAGCTCGATTTCCAATCCAAGGGAACTTCGTTCAACAAAATATATATGCACTTGGTTTTTCAAATTGATCCACCTCCTACTTCTTTTACCGTGAAGTCAGATCGCCACGAAACACGTTCAACAAGTAACCAAATCCACTGCAAGGGAGACTGACAGGACGGTAGCGAAGAAAAGGCTACAGCCCGGTAGGATAGTTTAATCGGCCTCAGTCAATTTTCTCAAATTTACAAATATAGCCCTCTATTTGCAGAGGTAAAAGAAAATTTCAGAAGCCATCGTCACCATCTTACTCTCCCTCAAGGGGGATGTCTGGTGGAGCGTATGGCGATGCACGCATGTCACAGAGGCCACTGAGACACCGCACCCCCGGCCCCTCTATTATATAAATGAAAGTTGCTGTTTCTGGGCGCCAGTAGACGCTTCAACCGCTGAACCAATTTCGTTGAAAGTTGTACCATTAAACAGGAAATGACGAGTACAAGGTTCGTAGCGAAAAAAAAAATACAATGTTGTGTACTTAAGCCACAAATAAGCTCAAAAGTTACCAAAAAGTGACGACTTTTGTGGATCTTTCGAAGGTGTAATTGAACAGGGGTAAGACGAGGTTCATTTTCGTTTTGAAGCTAATAGTTTGCCGGTTGTATACGTTGGCCGTTGGCATGTAGGCGACAGCGGGAAGTGCGGTGGTTTTCCTGAAAGGTAGATGTTGTTGGTGAACATCAGTGGTACAGACATCAGTGGTACAGATTTTGCGTTTCCTACATTTTCTGTTTTGTTATTCACGCTTGCCCGTTAATCGTGTTCACTTTGTCTTTAACTTTGATATGCCTCCTAAGAAACGCAGTATTGGACGACAGCCTCGGAAATGGATGTTAAAAAGAAGAAAACTTGATTCCTGTGATTCATATATTATAAATGAGTCGATGAAATGCCATCACACTCGATAGGCTGAACAGATTCTTTTGAAAAATGTCTCAAATGAAAGCTTGGGTTCCCTAGGAGTTTTTTTTTTTTTTTAAAACATTGCAGAGAAGTGCATTCAGTAAGCTGTAATTAAGTTTTAAAGTCGTTTTGCATCTGTGTCTATGTGTGGGTGTTCCGCGCGGTTACCCCGTCATTGTAAACGCGTGTTAGAGTGCTGATCAACCGCAGTATGTAAACTGAGACGCTTTTAGATGAAAGAAGCCCTGATCGTTCTATATTCACAATGTGTTATATAAAATTAATACTTCCTACTGGTCACACTGAGCCATGTTGCGTTTTTTACCGACTTTTCGAAGAAATCGAAAAGAGGTATTGTTTTTGTTCATAGGGTGGGGGTTTGAGGTCAGAGTGAATTTTCTTTACGTTTTGAGGTGTGAGGAGTTCGAAAATATCATTCATTCTATTTCAGGTATCCTTATATATATATAGGTATATATATGTACAAAATTTTGAAACTGGAATAGCTCGAAGAGTGTAGGATCGAATTTTATGAAAATCAGATATGTTATAGAACAGCACTTGAAGTTGTGCATGTGAAATTTTGGTGAGGATTCGCCGAAAGGGGGCTGTGGGGGAGAGGGTCAAACTTTTCTTTCGATTATTTCTCATCATCTCAGCTTGGGGACGAAAAAATATACTGGAACTCATTTGAAGAAAATTTCATTTTACATATTTTTAGTTATTATCATTTTTCGCAGCACCCCAAAGGGGAGGGAGATAACCGGGGTAGAAAATTGGGATTTAGTGTTAAAAATGTGGTCAATTTTTCTACGTGTCGAAAATGTCGAGATATCGACCTTTCGATATAATGCGTTTATTCAGATTCATTCCCAACAATAGTTGTTTGTCGTCGGTACTGCTATTGTTAGCAAGATAAGCAGTTACTGGTATCAGTTCTTTTATTTGAACTCTGTCCATGTAAATTCGTGTTGCCTGCATTTGAACTACCACGCGTCTAAATTCGTGCTGTGTGTATTTGAACTATTTGTCTTTGTTTTGAAGTGCGTCACTTGTTTTCCTTTAACGTTATCCCATTTTTGCTGTTTTGTTGAGTTTTTGTTTTATTTTTCGAGATCTCTGTTATGGTTGTTTTTATGGTTAAAAGTTCCTCTTAGTTATTTTTTTCGGTTTTTTCTTCTGTTTCTATTCTGTTGAATTTTTTGCATACAGCTTTCATTTTTCCTAGTCATCGCCTCCTTTTTTCTATTATTATTATTATTATTATTATTACTAATATTATTATTTTGCTGATTTGGAGTTTTTCTTTTATTTTTCAGGATTTCTTTTATGTAAGATACTAAATTTGAAAAGTCGGTATTGCTGTCGCTGCCGCGACAGCGTTTTTTTATTATTAAACTTTTACTTCACAAATCCTTTTGTAGGGCTTCATGTTGTTACGGTAATATACCGAGCATCTATCTAAATTATGGTATCAGGCCGATAATAATTAAGAGCAACTAAAGTAAACAACAAAGTACAACTTTCGACACATCCGAAACGTTCAGACGAAATACACGTAATTATTGAACTTCAATCAGACTTCGATCTGAGACAAGCTACTGATCTCTCCTCTTGTGGCTATAAAAACTAGAAGTTAAGGCTAGGTTAAGAGCATTCGTCATGTAGTCGAACGGCATTCTTATTCCTTCTCGATGCCAAGAGGCACCTTACAATGTATGTGTCGATCTAATTAATCAATTAAAAGGGTTAAGTTTAAATCGTGTCGTTATTCTCTCTCGTAACTCGGTGAGCACGTAACAATGTGTTCAAAACTTAGGCCATGTGTCGTTTTTTTATTATCGAATTTTCATTTTACAAATACTTTTTTGCTTCATTTTTCATTCATTAGAGAGATTAATGTAATATATTATAAAGACAAGTCTCGATTTTTCCTCACCAGTGTTCTCAGGTATTACTGAAGGAAATCTTTTTAAAACTGTCTCATCCAGAATTAACGCTATATTTCAACCAATTTATTCAAAAATTACCAAATGGAAGACCATAATACGCACATAGAGGTCACGATTCAGCATGTTGCGTGGATCTAATTCTCATATCACTAAAATTAGCTCCAAGAGGGAACTAAAATTGAACATATGTGCTGAAAAGATACGCGTGGTACTCAAGGTTAGAATTTTGAAAAAGTACAATGTCAAAATGATATGCTAGGCATTCAACCGTGAAAATGTATGGCTCATGTGTCCGAATGACACAGAAGTTGTGTTGAAATGACACATTTATCCTGAAATAATGTCTCGGACTGCTGTGTGCCATCTGAACAAGCAAAATACACAGTAGGGCTCGCAGGAAAAGTGCAAGTGTCGGTGTTCGAGAGTCTGCCAAACAAGCCCGAAAATTCACAGGCGTGTTGTGGTCTCAATCAGGCCATTATGAAGAAGAGGGGGGGGGGGAAATGGTTCGCATAATTATTTGCTGAATGTGGTGTAAGGGAGAGGCAGGCAAGTTGGCGAAGGAGACAAAATTACGAATTGCTTAATGAAGTCGGGAGCAAAATTTTTTCGAAAAAACGTGTTTTAGAGACGAAAAATTGCTCATTTTTGTATATTTTACATTCAATTTCAGGTGCCTGGGGGGCATTCGCCCCCCGGCTACGCCACAGATATTTATTATGAAGACTGATCGCGGAAATGGGCCTGAAACTGTCTTAAAAACATTATGAAAGCTATTGAGGAAGGGATGTCCGTAAATGCAGCATCTCATAGTTCTAGGCACACGCCGAGCTTTCGGGGTAATATTTGTATTTCCCACACAAACCGTATATTTGTGATTCGTATCATTAACTCGTTCTATGTTAATTGATCATTGTAGCTTGATACATGATTTTTGACTTTTCAATCAGTGTAAAATTACTTTCAGGTACACATACAAACTATTCGTCATTTTGCCTCTATATGGAGGCAAGATGACGAATTTGACATTTTCTAAGTGAATTTATACATTGGTTTTTTTGTTTGTTTTTTTTTTTTTTGTTTTTTTGTCAACTCATCAAGCATTTCTGTAGACGAAATTTCAGTTGACCAAATGTGCTCCTAACGTCCTCAAAACCCAATTAGAAAAAATGTTGTAGGACATGTTAATAAACCTCGCCAACTTGCTTCCTCCTCCCCTATAACTAGTGTGCACGGAGCTTTAGGGCAGACCATTAATGTCGTTCCCTTTAAAGCTTTCGAAGAGGAATTCAAGTCAGATAATCCATACAAAATGAAGTAGGCAAAGAACTCAAAGCAAGGCATACTGGTCGTTGAAAAACGTCTTTAAGAGGAAAATGAGTAAGAGCATAAAAAGAAAAGTATTGAGTGCCGCTCTACGAATGGATACCAATGAACCAAATTCACTTTGCACAGAAAAGTAAAATACAAGACTACGCGATCGTTGGAGTGTACTTTCAGCCCCCAACTCCAGAGGGCGATTCACCACAAAAACAAACTAAAAAAATAGGAATATAAAACCGACCACTATAGATGTGCTAATTGACTCGAGATATTCTAGGAATATCCCTTCGCTTTTTACGACCCATTATTCGGATCGTCCCGCTAGAAAACGAAAAAAAAAAACTGTTAGATTGAAAACCTTAAGAAGGTTTTTGTTATTTTTCATCCTTCCGCCTGATTTATTCATTTACAACGTGCAATAATTCGAATTGGAAATATACGAATTCGGTATCCCATTTGAAACAGGTTTTTCTCTTTCAGAAATTCTGTTTTTTTCTTTCAAAAAAAAAAGTATTTCGTGTCCGGATCGGCCCCATCAAAATGAGTTCGACCTATTGTACCGCTTATTTGAGTGTCATTATTCTGTTAGACGATTGTCTGCCCAACAGTGGTGTCGAATTTCAAAAATGCATTTTCTCTTGCCTAAGCTGCAATATGTGGAGAAACAGAGAGCGAAAGAGTGAAAGACCTGCGAGGGTGCGAATAAAAAAATGAAAGAGAGATACATTAAGCAAGGTAACGGGAAAGAATTTCCCGATCTCGATGTTTGTATTGAGATGTATGATATTCTATTTATCCAGGGTGTTTCACAGATCGGTCTTCTTCTTTTCTTTGATCGCCTAGTTTTACGGCCATTGTACGAAAAGAGTTCCTAACGTGATAAGACGCAAGATCTAGTTTCATTTTGGGTGAAAATTTTTTGAGAGCTCTTTTCCAAAGTGGCCTGTCAAAAGAAGTGATTTTCCGAAATACGATAAAAACTGTTTTCCTTTCCACTCTCTGTCGCGTTTTATTTGGCAAAAACTAGAAAATGTTATTCAGTGGTACAAATATATACTCGTATCTCTTTTTTAATTCTTTTTTTTTTCATTTTGGCTCTCAACCCGAGCTCTGGAATCCGCCCTTTCGAGCATTGCCTCAGACACGTCGGGGAGTCTGTCAGGGCTGTCTTAACCCTCTTCTCTTCTTGCCGAAAAACCGGCCTAGGTCGAAATGTAGCGAGTAGCCACGTGGGCTTGAACCCGGGACCTCCGGATTCCGAGACCAGCGTGCCATCCACTCGGCCAACCAGACCTCTAATTGGTATACATCTAACTAATTAAGAATTACTCGTGAAAATTTGATATTTCGAGGGCTATAAGACATTAAATTGGAAACTCCTTGACCTTGGCCACTTTGGAACAGTAAAATGTGTAGGCTTCTAGCCTGACAGAAACAGCGACTTTCTCCATAAAAAGTTGTACTATTTTGCTTGTAGAAATCTATACTTTGATTTTTTTTCCTCACCTTTTTTTACCGTGGTAAATATTAACTTTCTTTTTATTGCATTCACTGGAAAATTAAAATTTCTGGTATTAATACAACAAAGCAGTAATCCCAAATCAATTTTACATATTTAGGCATTTCGTCACTCTGGAAGACTTTCGATTCAGGCCACTTTGGAAACCATCTTTTCAATCACTAGTAACGCTAACGCTGGAACAGAAGGCGACAGGAATGTAGGGAAATCTACCAGTTACAACTTCTTTTTTGTACCACAAGATGGCGCATCAAACTCACTTTGGACAAAAACTGACTTGGGCCACTTTGGAAAAGAGCTCTCCATTTTATCTCCCCAAAAAGGCAGGCCCGAACGTACCACCGATTGAACAAAACGTATCGAACTTGGATCGTTTATTTCGAATATGACATCGGATTCTTGATCCGGTCCGGATTCAGGCCCAAAGATCTGAAGTTCGAACCAAAATGAGCAAAATTAACTTAACTTGAAAAATTGGACCAAGTATCGGAATTTTTTTATGTCGCTGGTTTCGAATATCACATCAGATTTTCGATCCGGCCCTGATTTGGGTTCAGTAATCCAGAGTACGAACCCAAAATTGGAAAAATAGACTTGAAACATTGAGCACAGTATCGATTTGAGGTCTATTGGGTCGCTAATTTTCGAGATTTTTGATCCGATCTCGATTTGGGTACCGAATTTTAGTAGAGTAAAAATAGGGCGGCTGGCACAGGTCTCCCGTGTATTTTTAAATGGAGTGACGTCACAGTCGATGCTAAAAGCCCTGGTTCCCCTGCAAACCTTGAGTATGCAATCCGCGTACTGTATTCGAAGAAAATTTCGTCTCTCGATGCGTTGGTGATTGTATACATTGTATATGGGTAGGTACTTACCGTGTGATGAAGTGTGGACCCATCAGCAGCCCCCTCCCCTCCCCTTACCAAGTTGATTCGGATCCCCTCGTTCACGTTGAACCGAGTGTATTTTTGCATACATTAATAATTGGAATACAAATTGCATCAGACTCTTGGTCTTGGAAATGGTAGACAGGCGTCGTATATGGATAGGCACTTGGGTAGGTACTTATCGTGTGATGAAGAGTGGACCCGTGTACTGCCCCCTCCCCTCCCTCACGCTTGATTAGAATTTATTTTTGTAACTTTCATCTCTCTCAAAGTATAGGTTACTAGTTGTGTTGTATATGGGATACTTACGGCGTGGATATGTCAGTATAGGTAAATGGGTAGGTTAGAAAAGGTTCACAACCCAGACTCCGGGGAAACTACAATCCAGAGTGTCCCTCGTCTTCCCCCTTGATCCAGATGTCCAGGTTCGTGATTGAAATCGACTGGTTGTGTCGTATACTTACCGTATGATGATGATAGTACGCAGATAAATGGGTATGTTAGAAAGTGGTCCGTTTCCCAGACTCTAGGGAAACTACAATTCAGAGTGCCCCTCCCTCACCCTCCTCATCCTCCTTGTTGAGTCGGTTCAGATTTTCACGCTCCACGGTTGAAGCGAGTATACTTTTGTATATAATTGCCAGCCATGACCCCAGACCCCTCTTCTCCCCATTATCCACACAATCCAGTTTCCCACACATGGTGGAGCCTGTATTTTCGGGTATAATAATAATTGAATATGGAATATATCACGGCCAAAGGTAGGCTGCAGGAACCATGATGGTGAGAGGGGAAAAAAGGGAATGTTTGTCTATACCCCCTATCTTGAGTTCGAGAGTACCACAATCCAGCCCCCTCTCCCTCTCCTCATCATACCAACACTCGAAAAGAGGTCGTTTCACGAATCGAAGTATTAGGAGAGTATGAATTATTCGCAGGTCTTTCTTTCCTACCAAACTTTAGATGAGTCATCAAAAAAAATTATTAAATATCGAAATTCCAGACAGGTCTAAACTTGTCGCGCTCTTATCAGGAAGATATTTTCGCACGTTGCGACGACTGAGTCGTCGGTGGCTGTACAGAAAAAGTATATCTATACATGGCGTATTGCGTTTATTGCATCATCCTAATTAATTCTCTTTGTGCTTTACCAATCCGTAGGTGAAATAGTACGATAATATGTAGTTTGGATGTGTCAATTCGCGTTATAAATTATTAGATTTTCGAATCTGTCTTATCAAAAAGTGAAAATTATCTCCAGCCTGGATTGAAACATTATTCGGCGCGGCGCGCTTTTAGCTTCGAATCTTTATCGCTGAATATTTTCCAACATATATCGGGGGTTGTTTGGATATATATTTTTTTTTTTTTGAAACTCTCATTTAGCCCCAGTTCAACCAGTCATGTAGATATGAGGAAATTAGATGTCCGAGTATAAAGTGTAGTATAGTGTAGATGAAGCTACTGACTCCCTGGTGTAAACAGGAGGTTATAAGAGTCGCTGAACATTTTCCAATACATATGGTGGATGCTTAGGTATTTTTGAAACTTTCATTTAGTCCCAGTTTGACCAGTCGTGTAGAAATGAGGAAAACACTTGTTCGAATATGAAGAGTATAATATAGTATAACATAGTTGGAGTTATAGGCAAGTCCCCGATGTAAACTGGAGATTCGAACCCCGACTTTGTGTACCATAATTCACATACGCAACAAGATGTTCCAGCTCCCTCCCATTCCATTTCCTAAGAAATACTCGCTTTATCTGTTTGTGTTCTAAGAATTTGTGGGTATCTGTATGCCCAGGTGCATGTATTAGATGGTAGTGAGAATGGAAAAACGAATATTTGTCTCCAGACCCCTATGTACCACAATCTAAATACCCAACAAAATGTTCCAATCCCTCCCTCTCCCCATCTCTCAAGAAATCGTTGTTTTATCTGTTTATGTTCTAAAAACGCGTGTATTCCTGCATGATGATGGAGAAAATGGTTGCAGAAATGGAATATGAAGTATAAAGTAACGGTAAAGTGACACTAATTCTGATAACATATGTAGGCAACTAATGGTTACAAAGAAAAAATTATGCTTTTGTTTAATTTATAGTTTATTTTGTGTGTGTGGGTGTGTGTGTGTGTGTGTGGGTGTGAATGTTATTGATATAAAATAATGGTAACAACAGGAGTACCTTAATATCTCGTGTAAACTGTGTAGGTACATTATGAAAATACCCTATAACCTAATGGTAATGTAATTTATGTAAATAATGCGTGTTTCGAGTAATTTATCACTCATTTCTCAGTACAAAGAGTAGTAAGTTGGAATATTTGCCTTGATTCGAGTCAGTAGAGTTAATTATCATTGAAATTGTAACTAAAATGATAAAAAGTGTGGTGAAAATACCCTATAACCTAATGGTAATGTAATTTATGTAAATAATGCGTGTTTCGGGTAATTTATCACTCATTTCTCAGTACAAAGAGTAGTAAGTTGGAATATTTGCCTTGATTCGAGTCAGTAGAGTTAATTATCATTGAAATTGTAACTAAAATGATAAAAAGTGTGGAAAAATAGGTAAAATTTGATATTTTCTGAATAAATTGTCGGTTTTTGTGGTAAATTGCGGTCTGCGGTAGATGATTTGAGGAACAGAGGAACTGGTTAATTCTAGCTGGTAAAGTTAATATCTGTTGACAAAATAGATAAAACGAGAAAAAGTGTAGAAAAAAAAGAAAAAAAAGAGAATTTGAATATATTGCAAAAGTGTACTGTCAGGTGTGTACTGTATATATTACACACGAAAGGGAAAAAAGGGCAATGTTTGTTCCCTGATCTAGAGCCCCCTCGGGAAGTCTTAGTATACATGGAATGTGTGTAAAATGTGTTGATTTGTTGATAAATTCTGTAGGCTGTGTGTTTGTTAGATGTTTTGAGGAGTAGAATAACTGGATTATTTACTAATAATTATACCCAGTACAGCCAGTGTCTGGTGGAAAATATAGCTAAAACGAGAAAAAGTGAAGAAGAAAAAAAAATTTGAATTATAAATTAGCATGAGTCTGTACTGCCAGGTGTATGTCAGAGCCTGTAGATTATATGGGAGAGGGGAAAAGAGAATGTCTGTTCAATAGCCCGTATGTACCACAATTCAGAGCCCCTCGAGAAGTTTCGAAATGCGTGAAAAGAGTGAATAGTGTGTGAAATGTGTTAATTTCTGGATCCATTGTTGGTATTCGAGTTGATTTCTATGTGATAGCTGATTCAAGGAGTAAAGGGAATAGATTAGTTATTTTATATTTTTCGAATAAATTGTTGGTTTTCGAGTTGGTTCATGTCTGAGAGATGATTCGAGGAGGAGATGGTCTGGATTATTTACTAATAATTATACCCAGTATAGCCAATGTCCAGTGGGAAATGTAGCTAAAACGGGAAAAAGTGGAGGGAATAAAATGAATTTGAATATTATGTTATCATGAGTAAGTGCTGTCAGGTGTATGTCAGAGCCTATAGATTATATGGGAGAGTGAAAAAGAGAATGTTTGTCCCCTGTTGTCTACGCTTCATGATTCAGAGCCCTCTGAAGAAGTTTTGAAATGAGTGTAAAATGTGTCAGTTTCAGAATAAATGTTGTAGATAGTAGGTTTGTGGTACATGATTCAAGGAGTAGAGTGTCTGGTTTATTTATTAATGATAAAAAATTAATTGGAACACATGAGGAGTCTGTCTGTCTCGTGCGTGAAGAGGATGTACGTATAGATTACACAAGGAGTGGAAAGGGAAATGTCTGTCCCATACCCACTGTGTACCACAATCTAGAACTCCCTCAAGAGGTGTTGAAATGAGTAAAAAGTGTGAAATTTGTCGATGTCTGAGTAAAGAATGGGTTTCCAAATTTGGTTTCAGTTTAGTAGATGGTGGAAGGAGTAGAAGTCTACAATACTTGCTAATGAATCACACCAGTAGAGCCATCTGTTATTAGAAGTAGAAAATAATAGTTTGATTGGAGCTCTCAGGTATTAGGAAAAAGTCGTGTTCTTAGATGTTAAAATATTCAAAGTTGACGCAATTGCATACTATTAAAGTTGAAGGGGTAAGAAGAAAAAAGAGAGAGAAAAAAAAAGGAATGATATTATTGTCTAACTGGGAGACTCAGGGGTGTAGTAACAAGTGATATAAAAACATAAGAATAACATACGTATTTATTTGAAACAGCGAACCGGATTTGAAAAGACAGAGGGGGAGAGGAAGAGAAAAGATTGAAAACAATAAGATTTTATATTCGCGGAAGTTAGTTACCAGGGAGATTAGGACAATGCCAAACTGTCAGTTGTCTGAAGATTATGATGAAGTGGGTACAGGATAGGTGGGTATTGTTAGAGGGGATGAGGGAACAGTTATAGTTCTTACAGGAACTGGAAGTTGGGAAAGAAGGTTAATCTCCGACACTAAAAGCAATCAAATCTAATTCAAAGTGTGGGAAAAGTGTGGATAGTAGCAGAAAGGGGGGAATTTGGAAATGTTGATATTATAGAAAATCCCAAGTCTATCGGGAAAATGTGAACTGTGTAGGTAGGTAGATGAGCATGGTTAATTTCTTATATTTTTACTCTGTTATTTGTAATAGGTATAACCATCTATATGGCTATCAGTTGGCTGTCTAGTCTATTCAGTGTATCCTTCCACAATTAAACGATAAAATTTGAAAATAGGCATAAAATTGATTGAAAAGTATGTAAAGAGGTACTCAGGTATAAAGTATTCTGTATTTATCTGTTTATTTAGCTACTTTTATTCATCAAGAGTGTGTTTTCGAGTTGGTTTTTGTCAGTCAGTCCCCTAATGTGTAGTGGGACTTTTATCATTGTTGAAAATTGTGGGAAAATGGACAATAAATGAAACAAGTTAGTTAGAGAGGGAGGGGTAGAGAGAAAGTTTCAGGATATATTTACCGAGGGAATGTAGCAAAAGTACGAGTATGTTAATTTGTCGAAAAACTGACAGAAAATTGTTTTAAAATGGAATATGTAGCATTTTGATATCGGTATGCGTTCTGTTAATAAGCCTCTGTACATTTAAAAGGTCAGAATATTTGTAAATGGTCGGGAAAATGTGTAGGTAAGGTATGGTGTACTCCTGTTTCAGGTGAAAAGGTAGCCAAGTTGAAAAATTATTATTGAATTTCAATTCGATACAAAGGGGATAATTCTACTATTTTTTCGAGTATAATGTGTTCAAATCAAAATTGTACCCCTCTTACCCGTTGTCACCTATGTGTATAGGTTATTCTGTAACCTGTTTATTACAGATTTGATACATGGTATGGGGGGAAACATGAAAAAGAGAAAGAAATATACACATCTAGATGGCTTCTTATCAAAAATTTGCTAAGTTGTAGAAAAATAGTCAAAACTGGCAAAAAATGGATAAATCTCAAATATTTAGTGTTTTTCTGTATCACATTATTCTGTTAAGAGAGGAGTAGGTATATACTTGTGTATACCATGTAATAGGCTACCTAGACACCCTTGTTATTTACAAATAGCCAGTCAGCCAGTCAGTTGAGGAGAGAAAAATATTAATAAAGAGAAAATAGGCTCGAATATTGGGTTATCTATACTTATACCTGTAGATTATTATAAAACCTGGATGTTTTGTCTTTGATATACAATTCAGTGAGATGAGTAAACGAAATAGTCAGGTGTATAATATTATGTATCTACCATCTTGGTTGGAAAATGAAAATTAATCGAGTTGATAAATTTAACAATTTCAAAGTAATGTTTGATATAAATGTTGTCATAATGGAATATGGTTGAAAATTAGGATGATCTGTTATCCAAGATATTCAACAAATAATCGCTGCTATACTACAAACCGTGTATTTAGGTTATTGTGTACCAGTTACATAAAAAAATACAGTGGGGGTAGAGAAAGAAAATGGAAAGGGGTAAGAGATAATATCTACATGTGTGAGGAAATCAACTAAAATCTGATTGGTTGAATTCAAGTAGTACAGAGGTGATGTTCTGAGAGCCAGAAATTTCTAGAAGATCGGAATTCTCAAACTTTGGTGAAGTAATGATTACTTTTTCTTGGAATTAGGTAGGTATTATTTATATTGTATTTATTATCTATTGTGTTGTATAATTACTATATAGACTGGTAGGTCAGGAGAATTGGAATAGAGGTTTCATAAATAATCAGGGAAGGTAGGTATTAATTTTGACTGAGAAATGGGTAAAATTAGGGAAAACACTAGTTGAATCTGACTAAAAGTGCTCTAAATTTGAATGCTATTTTTTTTTCGTTAGAGGTGAAACAGATAATGGAGGAGAAGAAGTTGTACCTATGTTACTAGGATAGTATAATGAGTTAAAAAGTTTTGAAAGGGTAGACATATAGTAGAAAAAGAGCAAAGAGTGGCTTCCCCTCCCTGTCTCCCAATGAAGAGAAAATAAACAAAGAAAAAATAGTCAAAATACTGTTGTACACAACGTATATTTACAATAAATACGACATCTTCATCTTATATGTATAGGAATATACCACTTAATCTATTTCATAAGGGCAAATGTAGTACATGCTTAGGTATAAGTATATCATTACCCTGTTAAATAGTCGCTTCTCTATACAAATCAGACATCTATTTATCTAATCATAAAAATGGTTTCTATGGTGAAACGAGTCGAGAAAACTGGATTTTATAGTCTTGACTGTATTAATTATTTTGGATTTTGCAAAAACTTTCAATTCTGCAAAAATTTGTTGACATATGATGGCATCTAAATTCGCGCATAGAATGTGTACATTATCTAGTTCTGGAAGATGCTCAATTTCTATACCGTACAAAGAGTCAACATTACCTTCTATGCTCGACTTTTGTAAAAAATAGTTCACAATCCTGGAAAACAGGTACTTTGTATATAGCTGGTATTTGAGAAGCAGTTCCAGTTTCAGGGAAATTACTTCATAATTGGTTATCAGCTCAGTATATGAGGTAGTATCAAAATGAATTATCACGTCATCTTGATCAAATACACCGATGCTGTTTGTTGATTGGTCCAATTTTAGCGAATATTTGCCAATATTAATGACCATATTCAAATTTACAGAAGGTAGTAGGGCTTCTTGTAAATCAGGTCGGCTGTCGGGGTAATCATATCCCCCTCTTCCTGATGCAAGATGCAGCAAATCATAAATATGTTTTCGATGCTTTTTAGCAAATGAAAACCATTGTGTCACTGATAATTCCATTTTCTTCGAACATCCTTCTTTTCCTAAGTTGAATATTTGAAGTACTGGTTGGAAGCTGTTATTCGGGTCTATTCCAATATGGATGAAAAATTTGCTTTTCTTTGCTCCTATGATGTCTGATTGAAGCAACAGTTCCATTGTCACAACTTCACTATTATTAATACGCGCAAGTATGAGTATGTAAAGCACTATTTTGATCAGGTAGCTAAAAGAAACGTCCGACCCAAACCAAGAACTACACAACTATGAAGAAAATTTGGAAATTTCTGGTACCTAATATATATAAATATTACTCGTATTTTTCACTCTACCTCTCACCAATCAGATAATTTTTATATTATATTACCTTCTTTTCAGTCTCTGTCTAATTAAATTTATGAACATATTTGTAATAAGTATAGGTAAAACTCAGGAAATCCAAATTTTTTGGGTTAAAACCATATTTTTGGGTAAAAATGCCCACTTTTCCCATGTTTCAGTTATATTTAAACAATTTATAGATTAATTCTACTATTCTTATATATTTATGGAATATTTATACTAAATTGCTAAATTAAAAAATATCTCATTTTATCGATTTTTTCACGTTAGGTTCACATTTAAACACACATAGCTACTACGCTTTGCACTGCAAAGCGTAGTAGCTGAACCTAACGTGAAAAAATCGATAAAATGAGATATTTTTTAATTTAGCAATTTAGTATAAATATTCCATAAATATATAAGAATAGTAGAATTAATCTATAAATTGTTTAAATATAACTGAAACATGGGAAAAGTGGGCATTTTTACCCAAAAATATGGTTTTAACCCAAAAAATTTGGATTTCCTGAGTTTTACCTATACTTATTACAAATATGTTCATAAATTTAATTAGACAGAGACTGAAAAGAAGGTAATATAATATAAAAATTATCTGATTGGTGAGAGGTAGAGTGAAAAATACGAGTAATATTTATATATATTAGGTACCAGAAATTTCCAAATTTTCTTCATAGTTGTGTAGTTCTTGGTTTGGGTCGGACGTTTCTTTTAGCTACCTGATCAAAATAGTGCTTTACATACTCATACTTGCGCGTATTAATAATAGTGAAGTTGTGACAATGGAACTGTTGCTTCAATCAGACATCATAGGAGCAAAGAAAAGCAAATTTTTCATCCATATTGGAATAGACCCGAATAACAGCTTCCAACCAGTACTTCAAATATTCAACTTAGGAAAAGAAGGATGTTCGAAGAAAATGGAATTATCAGTGACACAATGGTTTTCATTTGCTAAAAAGCATCGAAAACATATTTATGATTTGCTGCATCTTGCATCAGGAAGAGGGGGATATGATTACCCCGACAGCCGACCTGATTTACAAGAAGCCCTACTACCTTCTGTAAATTTGAATATGGTCATTAATATTGGCAAATATTCGCTAAAATTGGACCAATCAACAAACAGCATCGGTGTATTTGATCAAGATGACGTGATAATTCATTTTGATACTACCTCATATACTGAGCTGATAACCAATTATGAAGTAATTTCCCTGAAACTGGAACTGCTTCTCAAATACCAGCTATATACAAAGTACCTGTTTTCCAGGATTGTGAACTATTTTTTACAAAAGTCGAGCATAGAAGGTAATGTTGACTCTTTGTACGGTATAGAAATTGAGCATCTTCCAGAACTAGATAATGTACACATTCTATGCGCGAATTTAGATGCCATCATATGTCAACAAATTTTTGCAGAATTGAAAGTTTTTGCAAAATCCAAAATAATTAATACAGTCAAGACTATAAAATCCAGTTTTCTCGACTCGTTTCACCATAGAAACCATTTTTATGATTAGATAAATAGATGTCTGATTTGTATAGAGAAGCGACTATTTAACAGGGTAATGATATACTTATACCTAAGCATGTACTACATTTGCCCTTATGAAATAGATTAAGTGGTATATTCCTATACATATAAGATGAAGATGTCGTATTTATTGTAAATATACGTTGTGTACAACAGTATTTTGACTATTTTTTCTTTGTTTATTTTCTCTTCATTGGGAGACAGGGAGGGGAAGCCACTCTTTGCTCTTTTTCTACTATATGTCTACCCTTTCAAAACTTTTTAACTCATTATACTATCCTAGTAACATAGGTACAACTTCTTCTCCTCCATTATCTGTTTCACCTCTAACGAAAAAAAAATAGCATTCAAATTTAGAGCACTTTTAGTCAGATTCAACTAGTGTTTTCCCTAATTTTACCCATTTCTCAGTCAAAATTAATACCTACCTTCCCTGATTATTTATGAAACCTCTATTCCAATTCTCCTGACCTACCAGTCTATATAGTAATTATACAACACAATAGATAATAAATACAATATAAATAATACCTACCTAATTCCAAGAAAAAGTAATCATTACTTCACCAAAGTTTGAGAATTCCGATCTTCTAGAAATTTCTGGCTCTCAGAACATCACCTCTGTACTACTTGAATTCAACCAATCAGATTTTAGTTGATTTCCTCACACATGTAGATATTATCTCTTACCCCTTTCCATTTTCTTTCTCTACCCCCACTGTATTTTTTTATGTAACTGGTACACAATAACCTAAATACACGGTTTGTAGTATAGCAGCGATTATTTGTTGAATATCTTGGATAACAGATCATCCTAATTTTCAACCATATTCCATTATGACAACATTTATATCAAACATTACTTTGAAATTGTTAAATTTATCAACTCGATTAATTTTCATTTTCCAACCAAGATGGTAGATACATAATATTATACACCTGACTATTTCGTTTACTCATCTCACTGAATTGTATATCAAAGACAAAACATCCAGGTTTTATAATAATCTACAGGTATAAGTATAGATAACCCAATATTCGAGCCTATTTTCTCTTTATTAATATTTTTCTCTCCTCAACTGACTGGCTGACTGGCTATTTGTAAATAACAAGGGTGTCTAGGTAGCCTATTACATGGTATACACAAGTATATACCTACTCCTCTCTTAACAGAATAATGTGATACAGAAAAACACTAAATATTTGAGATTTATCCATTTTTTGCCAGTTTTGACTATTTTTCTACAACTTAGCAAATTTTTGATAAGAAGCCATCTAGATGTGTATATTTCTTTCTCTTTTTCATGTTTCCCCCCATACCATGTATCAAATCTGTAATAAACAGGTTACAGAATAACCTATACACATAGGTGACAACGGGTAAGAGGGGTACAATTTTGATTTGAACACATTATACTCGAAAAAATAGTAGAATTATCCCCTTTGTATCGAATTGAAATTCAATAATAATTTTTCAACTTGGCTACCTTTTCACCTGAAACAGGAGTACACCATACCTTACCTACACATTTTCCCGACCATTTACAAATATTCTGACCTTTTAAATGTACAGAGGCTTATTAACAGAACGCATACCGATATCAAAATGCTACATATTCCATTTTAAAACAATTTTCTGTCAGTTTTTCGACAAATTAACATACTCGTACTTTTGCTACATTCCCTCGGTAAATATATCCTGAAACTTTCTCTCTACCCCTCCCTCTCTAACTAACTTGTTTCATTTATTGTCCATTTTCCCACAATTTTCAACAATGATAAAAGTCCCACTACACATTAGGGGACTGACTGACAAAAACCAACTCGAAAACACACTCTTGATGAATAAAAGTAGCTAAATAAACAGATAAATACAGAATACTTTATACCTGAGTACCTCTTTACATACTTTTCAATCAATTTTATGCCTATTTTCAAATTTTATCGTTTAATTGTGGAAGGATACACTGAATAGACTAGACAGCCAACTGATAGCCATATAGATGGTTATACCTATTACAAATAACAGAGTAAAAATATAAGAAATTAACCATGCTCATCTACCTACCTACACAGTTCACATTTTCCCGATAGACTTGGGATTTTCTATAATATCAACATTTCCAAATTCCCCCTTTCTGCTACTATCCACACTTTTCCCACACTTTGAATTAGATTTGATTGCTTTTAGTGTCGGAGATTAACCTTCTTTCCCAACTTCCAGTTCCTGTAAGAACTATAACTGTTCCCTCATCCCCTCTAACAATACCCACCTATCCTGTACCCACTTCATCATAATCTTCAGACAACTGACAGTTTGGCATTGTCCTAATCTCCCTGGTAACTAACTTCCGCGAATATAAAATCTTATTGTTTTCAATCTTTTCTCTTCCTCTCCCCCTCTGTCTTTTCAAATCCGGTTCGCTGTTTCAAATAAATACGTATGTTATTCTTATGTTTTTATATCACTTGTTACTACACCCCTGAGTCTCCCAGTTAGACAATAATATCATTCCTTTTTTTTTCTCTCTCTTTTTTCTTCTTACCCCTTCAACTTTAATAGTATGCAATTGCGTCAACTTTGAATATTTTAACATCTAAGAACACGACTTTTTCCTAATACCTGAGAGCTCCAATCAAACTATTATTTTCTACTTCTAATAACAGATGGCTCTACTGGTGTGATTCATTAGCAAGTATTGTAGACTTCTACTCCTTCCACCATCTACTAAACTGAAACCAAATTTGGAAACCCATTCTTTACTCAGACATCGACAAATTTCACACTTTTTACTCATTTCAACACCTCTTGAGGGAGTTCTAGATTGTGGTACACAGTGGGTATGGGACAGACATTTCCCTTTCCACTCCTTGTGTAATCTATACGTACATCCTCTTCACGCACGAGACAGTACAGACTCCTCATGTGTTCCAATTAATTTTTTATCATTAATAAATAAACCAGACACTCTACTCCTTGAATCATGTACCACAAACCTACTATCTACAACATTTATTCTGAAACTGACACATTTTACACTCATTTCAAAACTTCTTCAGAGGGCTCTGAATCATGAAGCGTAGACAACAGGGACAAACATTCTCTTTTTCACTCTCCCATATAATCTATAGGCTCTGACATACACCTGACAGCACTTACTCATGATAACATAATATTCAAATTCATTTTATTCCCTCCACTTTTTCCCGTTTTAGCTACATTTCCCACTGGACATTGGCTATACTGGGTATAATTATTAGTAAATAATCCAGACCATCTCCTCCTCGAATCATCTCTCAGACATGAACCAACTCGAAAACCAACAATTTATTCGAAAAATATAAAATAACTAATCTATTCCCTTTACTCCTTGAATCAGCTATCACATAGAAATCAACTCGAATACCAACAATGGATCCAGAAATTAACACATTTCACACACTATTCACTCTTTTCACGCATTTCGAAACTTCTCGAGGGGCTCTGAATTGTGGTACATACGGGCTATTGAACAGACATTCTCTTTTCCCCTCTCCCATATAATCTACAGGCTCTGACATACACCTGGCAGTACAGACTCATGCTAATTTATAATTCAAATTTTTTTTTCTTCTTCACTTTTTCTCGTTTTAGCTATATTTTCCACCAGACACTGGCTGTACTGGGTATAATTATTAGTAAATAATCCAGTTATTCTACTCCTCAAAACATCTAACAAACACACAGCCTACAGAATTTATCAACAAATCAACACATTTTACACACATTCCATGTATACTAAGACTTCCCGAGGGGGCTCTAGATCAGGGAACAAACATTGCCCTTTTTTCCCTTTCGTGTGTAATATATACAGTACACACCTGACAGTACACTTTTGCAATATATTCAAATTCTCTTTTTTTTTTCTTTTTTTTCTACACTTTTTCTCGTTTTATCTATTTTGTCAACAGATATTAACTTTACCAGCTAGAATTAACCAGTTCCTCTGTTCCTCAAATCATCTACCGCAGACCGCAATTTACCACAAAAACCGACAATTTATTCAGAAAATATCAAATTTTACCTATTTTTCCACACTTTTTATCATTTTAGTTACAATTTCAATGATAATTAACTCTACTGACTCGAATCAAGGCAAATATTCCAACTTACTACTCTTTGTACTGAGAAATGAGTGATAAATTACCCGAAACACGCATTATTTACATAAATTACATTACCATTAGGTTATAGGGTATTTTCACCACACTTTTTATCATTTTAGTTACAATTTCAATGATAATTAACTCTACTGACTCGAATCAAGGCAAATATTCCAACTTACTACTCTTTGTACTGAGAAATGAGTGATAAATTACTCGAAACACGCATTATTTACATAAATTACATTACCATTAGGTTATAGGGTATTTTCATAATGTACCTACACAGTTTACACGAGATATTAAGGTACTCCTGTTGTTACCATTATTTTATATCAATAACATTCACACCCACACACACACACACACACCCACACACACAAAATAAACTATAAATTAAACAAAAGCATAATTTTTTCTTTGTAACCATTAGTTGCCTACATATGTTATCAGAATTAGTGTCACTTTACCGTTACTTTATACTTCATATTCCATTTCTGCAACCATTTTCTCCATCATCATGCAGGAATACACGCGTTTTTAGAACATAAACAGATAAAACAACGATTTCTTGAGAGATGGGGAGAGGGAGGGATTGGAACATTTTGTTGGGTATTTAGATTGTGGTACA
Source organism: Acanthococcus lagerstroemiae (assembly GCA_031841125.1). Taxonomy (NCBI): domain Eukaryota; kingdom Metazoa; phylum Arthropoda; class Insecta; order Hemiptera; family Eriococcidae; genus Acanthococcus; species Acanthococcus lagerstroemiae. Next base: position 13,239,743 of record CM063111.1, on the reverse strand, counting down.
TAGGGGTCTGGAGACAAATATTCGTTTTTCCATTCTCACTACCATCTAATACATGCACCTGGGCATACAGATACCCACAAATTCTTAGAACACAAACAGATAAAGCGAGTATTTCTTAGGAAATGGAATGGGAGGGAGCTGGAACATCTTGTTGCGTATGTGAATTATGGTACACAAAGTCGGGGTTTGAATCTCCAGTTTACATCGGGGACTTGCCTATAACTCCAACTATGTTATACTATATTATACTCTTCATATTCGAACAAGTGTTTTCCTCATTTCTACACGACTGGTCAAACTGGGACTAAATGAAAGTTTCAAAAATACCTAAGCATCCACCATATGTATTGGAAAATGTTCAGCGACTCTTATAACCTCCTGTTTACACCAGGGAGTCAGTAGCTTCATCTACACTATACTACACTTTATACTCGGACATCTAATTTCCTCATATCTACATGACTGGTTGAACTGGGGCTAAATGAGAGTTTCAAAAAAAAAAAAATATATATCCAAACAACCCCCGATATATGTTGGAAAATATTCAGCGATAAAGATTCGAAGCTAAAAGCGCGCCGCGCCGAATAATGTTTCAATCCAGGCTGGAGATAATTTTCACTTTTTGATAAGACAGATTCGAAAATCTAATAATTTATAACGCGAATTGACACATCCAAACTACATATTATCGTACTATTTCACCTACGGATTGGTAAAGCACAAAGAGAATTAATTAGGATGATGCAATAAACGCAATACGCCATGTATAGATATACTTTTTCTGTACAGCCACCGACGACTCAGTCGTCGCAACGTGCGAAAATATCTTCCTGATAAGAGCGCGACAAGTTTAGACCTGTCTGGAATTTCGATATTTAATAATTTTTTTTGATGACTCATCTAAAGTTTGGTAGGAAAGAAAGACCTGCGAATAATTCATACTCTCCTAATACTTCGATTCGTGAAACGACCTCTTTTCGAGTGTTGGTATGATGAGGAGAGGGAGAGGGGGCTGGATTGTGGTACTCTCGAACTCAAGATAGGGGGTATAGACAAACATTCCCTTTTTTCCCCTCTCACCATCATGGTTCCTGCAGCCTACCTTTGGCCGTGATATATTCCATATTCAATTATTATTATACCCGAAAATACAGGCTCCACCATGTGTGGGAAACTGGATTGTGTGGATAATGGGGAGAAGAGGGGTCTGGGGTCATGGCTGGCAATTATATACAAAAGTATACTCGCTTCAACCGTGGAGCGTGAAAATCTGAACCGACTCAACAAGGAGGATGAGGAGGGTGAGGGAGGGGCACTCTGAATTGTAGTTTCCCTAGAGTCTGGGAAACGGACCACTTTCTAACATACCCATTTATCTGCGTACTATCATCATCATACGGTAAGTATACGACACAACCAGTCGATTTCAATCACGAACCTGGACATCTGGATCAAGGGGGAAGACGAGGGACACTCTGGATTGTAGTTTCCCCGGAGTCTGGGTTTGAACTTTTTCTAACCTACCCATTTACCTATACTGACATATCCACGCCGTAAGTATCCCATATACAACACAACTAGTAACCTATACTTTGAGAGAGATGAAAGTTACAAAAATAAATTCTAATCAAGCGTGAGGGAGGGGAGGGGGCAGTAAACGGGTCCACTCTTCATCACACGATAAGTACCTACCCAAGTGCCTATCCATATACGACGCCTGTCTACCATTTCCAAGACCAAGAGTCTGATGCAATTTGTATTCCAATTATTAATGTATGCAAAAATACACTCGGTTCAACGTGAACGAGGGGATCCGAATCAACTTGGTAAGGGGAGGGGAGGGGCTGCTGATGGGTCCACACTTCATCACACGGTAAGTACCTACCCATATACAATGTATACAATCACCAACGCATCGAGAGACGAAATTTTCTTCGAATACAGTACGCGGATTGCATACTCAAGGTTTGCAGGGGAACCAGGGCTTTTAGCATCGACTGTGACGTCACTCCATTTAAAAATACACGGGAGACCTGTGCCAGCCGCCCTATTTTTACTCTACTAATTTTACTTTTCTCCCTTCGACGGGGCTTGTTTAACTTCACCGAAAAATTGAACAAGATATCGATACAGGGTTTCTTTGGTATCTAAATTTGAAATTCGACCAAATTTATGATCCAATCCAGATTTGGGCACTAAAATCCGGATCTGATCCCTTCAAAAGAGCCAATGTGATTTTGCTGTACAAACTGAACACGGTATCGAAACAGGGATTACTGTGGTCGCAGATTTCGAGTTCTTCATCCGACCTCGGTTTGGGTGCCAAAATTCGAATTTGACACCTTCAAGCGGGCAAAATTAACGCCACTTAGAAAATTGAACAAAGTATCGGAATAGGTTTTTTTTTGTAACACCGAGTTCGAAGATTTATTCAGATTTTCGATTTAACCCCAACCGGTGCTCAAAATTCGACTTTTCTCCCTTCAGTAATCAAATTTAACTCTGCCGGAAAAACTGAACACGGTGTCGGAATAGAAATTTTTGATTTCGAAAATTCAATCTTGATTTTTAGTACAGATTTTGTCCTTAAGGAAAAATAAGAATTCTTTTGCATACGAAAAATTTAATTTCCTTCTCCGAAAAAGGAGAAAAAAATCATCGTTTCTCTTTACGTCAAAATGACCCATGTGTACTATTTTGCCGAGTTTTTCAGTGTACCGTTTAAGGGTTTTAATTTGCTTCATTTTGGCTTCAACCACTTCAAAGGACAACACCATGAACGAATACTTTTGGAAGCTCATTTATACAAACAATGCTTTTTCCAGAAATATTTCCTAAGATCCCTAACTTTTCCAGAACTGAGCACCCTAATTTTTTCATTCATGTCTTGTATTTTTCGTAAGTATGTGAAAGATTTTTCTTTTTCAAGCAATTAATTGATAGACATTATCTTTTTCTTCATTTTCTCATAAAATACATTTCATCATCATCATCATTTATTTGTTATTCAACTGTACTTCATTTCCATAAGTATTTGTGATGAATTCGCGCGTAATAAAAGAATAATATAAAAATATGACAAAGTTTTTAAAAAAGCTCTTATTATCGTTCACTTTCTTTCTTTCCTAGGAGGCGTCCAGTCGCACAAGAAAGCCGTTTCAATACATGACATTGTTTGTCAAGATGACATCTTCCAGATGCATCGGTATTCCTTCACTATAGTGGAAAGGGGTGGAAGTTACAAGATATTTTCTTTCAATTATTTTTAAACGCTGATTCCTCCACTTTTCGTTTGTTTCATTTCTTTTGTTTTTTATGTTTCAAACAGCTGTATTTTCGGATATTGGAGCTTTTGGCTCAGAAAACGCCTCACATTTATCAGGAAAGCTTGGACTAGGAAGCCCTGGCTCTAACTCCGTTTTGACAACAAAGATGACCTTTTCTACATCAAATCAAATCAAAACGGCCTTTATTTGGACTAAACTGATACATAAATAGTATATATGTATAATAGGTTAAGTTGCCCTCTGTTGGGCAAAGGCCTCTCTCAAACGCTCCCATTCCCCCCTGTTTTGCACAATCCTGTGATATTGTCTGTGCTGGAACATTCTATCAAACTCATTCCTCCATCTGGTTCTTTGTCTCCCTTTTTTCCTCCCCCCTTTCAAAAACCAGTCGAAGGTTATTTTTGCCCACCTGTTATTGTCCATTCTCGCCACGTGTCCAGCCCAATCCAACTTCTGCCTCCTTATAGCATGGAGGAAGTTAATGTCATGTTTTTTAGCTTCTTTTTAATTTTAGGTAAATTAATCTTGTCCTACTTTATCCCAAGGATTGCTCTTTCCAAACCGTTTTGGTGAATGACGATTTTTTTCTCTTCAATTTTAGTGAGCGACCAGGTCTGACAACCATACGACAGGGCGGGGAAGGCGCAACTGTTCAAAATTTGTCCTTTTTGTTTTAATGAAAAGTTTCCTTTGAATATTTTTTTAAAGACCAACATTTTTCCACGAGTTGGCTATTCTTATGTCCAATTCTAAATTCTAAATTTCTAAACGTACACAAATGGTAGGTCATAATATAACACATCCGGGGATATTGTTATTACTGCTATAGGGAATAGTTGAGGGAAAGAACTGGAAGGAGAGGAAGGCTGCCCAGATATTTTTTAATAGAAAAAAGTGCTATAGGTCGTTCAAAAATTTTTCCAGCAAACTCGCATCTCGCTCCAGGAGTCCTTCTGGACTATGTCAGGGCCGTACTCGGGATTTAAGTAAGGGAGATTTGACCCAGGATTTAAGTAAGGGGGGTTGACCCAGGATTTGAGTAAAGGGTTTGCGATTTAAGGGGCTATAAATACCCCAAACTTATCAAACTGCCCGTATGTACATGAAGAAAAATTAACCAACTGGGGGGGGGTTGACCCACCCCCGTCGGTACGGGCCAGGCCTATGTTATAAATTATTCTCGCCTACTCTTCCCCCATTTCCTTTTTTCTCTCCCTGGATCTAGTCAAGTATCGTTTGTTAAAGTGAAAAACAAACTGGAAAAAGGTTCACGCTTAAATTTCTTTTCATTTGCTTTAATCTTCTTTGCAATAATCTTGAAATAGATATTTGAGTGCCTTTTGTATGTATTCCATCTATGTACATATCACATGTAATAATTTTTCCATTTTGTTTGGCCCCGTGGTAGCTCAGTGTGCTTTGACAAACTTAAAAAATAAAATCACAACGCCACAACCTAGAATGATGAAACAGACGTGTCACAAGAAAAGGACCTTAGTGGTAACTGGAACTGAGGCCCTTTTCTTGTGACGCATTACATTTTGGTTTTGTTGACTGTAGAATAGGGACTCGGAATCAAAGTGGCTGACATCTAGCGGATGTTTTGTGAACCCTCATGGAGTGATTAATGAAGAAAAAATAAATAGGTCGCGCGGGGGACACGCGGGTCGGGCCGGCAACTGATAACGTGCCCCTCATTTTATACTTCACCGGACTTCTATTAATTTTGCTACCTGACGTATTAAATTTTCAATCGCAAGTTCGAATATGTAGCTCCCAACAGTTCAAATTTGAAGCATGTTCGTCATTTCTTAATTTTATCATGATTTTTTGGGAAACACGTATTTCCCATTTACGGCAAAGTTACTTCCGTCTGTGATAACTCAACCTTTCATTAGGAAGTGCACATTAGCGCTCCTACATTCCGTTTCACATCCCAAAGTAGAGCGAGTGCTTCAATCTTAAGCGAATTTTGGCCTTCGCTATCACGTCCAATGCGCAATCAGTTACCCAGCAGGTACCAGTTACCGGCGGGTTACCCTCAGATTACCCTTGTGTCCCTTTAGTAACGCTTGTTCCCCTTTAGTTACCCGGGTAACTGGTGGGATTTTGTGCATCGGGCGATTTCTGTCATCATTTACACGGTTATCTTTTATCATCAGCTTCAGCGTAACCAAAGAGTACTTCTTGACATTTTTGGGGAAAAGATAGAGTTCTCTTCTTTTTTTTCTTTTTTTTTACAATATCAAAATAGTATTTTCATATAAAAATAGTATGATCTGGGCAGCCTGGAAAGGCACAGAATGAGCTATGAAGAGCAGATAATGAAGGATACTAAGCGTGAATCTTTCTCAGAAATGAAAAGTTCAGCGCAGAAGGGAGATCAGTGGAGAGACGCAACCTATTAGTCGAGAGACTGAGGAATATATCCATAGGCGTTCTTTCGGGGGAGATAGGGAGGCTACCCCCCCCCAGAATCGAATGTAGCCCTACCAGAGCAAAAAATGAACCGACAACGGTGTTTATTTAATTAGTTAGCTAGTAACCAACGTCCTTTTAAGCATGCGATTTTCACACTTTTGCGTGTTTTATTTGGTCTCATAAAGGGTACTACCCAAGCCATATCATACATACATATCCATACGACTTGAAACTAAATAAGAAATAAGCAATACATATTTAATAAGTCAGGTCGCTTTGCGACCTAGTAATAGGGTCGGCCTTTCAGCTGAAGTCTGGGCGGCTATTCCACTAACCAACTTCGAACAAGAAGTACGATCGCCCTTGGACGCTGTTAAGCGTCAGGGAAACCAACCAGCATAATCTTTCTTCAGAACACGTGATTCTAAGTTCAAGAGCCATGTAGAAACCATATGACATAGCGTTTACTGATAAGCTTTGATCAACGTGAGTACACATTTTTGAATCAGGGGCCCAATTATGAAAAATTTTACTTTCTACGGTTTTTCCAAGGATACTAATTAACTCATTTTGTTTACAAATGTCGGTTGGTTCACGCGGGTCATACTTTCAGCAAGAATCATACACAATAATACTACAAACCTCATAAAATTAACTCCTTTCATCGATTCCTTATGTTGATACTTCGAATCACTTTTGCAGAGACTGTAAGCACGATATAAAACCATCTTACTATCTGTTTCTTTTACATACAATTACATTCACTTTTACATTTAATACCACAAGCGCCAGTGTCAAAAGCAAACGCGATTCATTCCCGTGTATCTCGTTTGTTTGTCCAGATACTTACATTTAAATCCACAAGCGCCACTGTTGCGTTGGTTAGAACTTTATTTTTATTATTATTATTTTCGAGTCCCGTTATCGAAGTGATAGTGTACACATGTTCGTCGTGCGTACGTCGCTATTGTCATTATTGCATGGTGTATCTACACGCATTTCAAGTTAAAGTCTGTATTATCGCTACCCTACACGTAATTTGTGCGTAATCGGTATTAATTTCTTCTGCAGCGCTTATATACTGTGTACGTGAGCGCTGGCCGTTTAGGCCTAGTGCCGAAAACAGAAATATGGAAGAAGTGCTAGAACAGCTGGAAGAACTGAAAAGGGAAATCCAGCAACTCAAATTATCCAACTCCACAATTGAGAAGGAAGCTCTAGCCCTCAAGAATGAAAACACGCGGCTCAAAAATCAACTGGGCATCAGAGCATTTCTGAACAAACCGACACCCTCCGCTAATCCTCTTGAGTTAGAGATGGATACAAATGAGTCTTCGACGGACAAAAATTCTAGTCAGTCCGAATCGTCTGCGCCTCCAGTGAAAAAGAAGACGCCACCTTTCTTCATTAGTGGTATTAAGTCCATGTCAAAATTTCATGACCTACTAGCTGCAGCAAGTATCACACCATTTGAAATGAAAGCTCTAGCAAACAGTGAGCTTAAACTGCTGTTGAACAGTTCAGACGACTACAGGAAGTGCCGTGTGGCCCTCACCAACGCGTCGCAGCTCCCCGAAGAGGTCAGGAAAGAGCTGGGCACTATTAAATTTCATACCTACCGGTTGCAAGAAGAAAAACCATTCACAGTATTCATTCGTGGACTTCATCACACACCAACAAACACTGAAGATATTATCGCTGAGCTCAAAGACGCAGACCATGAAGTTGTGAACATCATAAACGTCCATATCAAAAGACGCCTAGATGACAAGCTGGTTACAATTCAGCTACCACTATACAAGATAGACCTTAAGGTGAGTGGCAACAACCATGATATATTTAATATAACTAATCTATGCTACTGTCGAGTAACCGTTGAGACTCCAAGAAAGATCAAAGCACTTCCACAATGCAAAAGGTGCCAAGACTACGGTCACTCTTTTAACTACTGTACCAAAACACCAAGATGCGTCAGGTGTGGAGGTGCTCACCTACATAATGATTGTAAGGTTCCCAAGACCACTCCGCCCAAATGTTTCAACTGCAAAGGCGATCATACAGCTAACTATAAAGGCTGCCCCTACTACAAAGATAAATGTTCCACACGCGAACCCCCCAGGTTACTGCTGTTGAACGTATTTGTTCCAACCCAATTAAAAAAAGTAGCACGACCAAAGGTGTGTCCTATGCGGCCGTTGCAGCATCCCATAATTCTGCCTCTTCTATAGCTTTAAACAGCAATCAAACGCAACCTCGATCAAACAAACCAACTCCATCTGAAACATCTCAAATTCTTGAGCTACTTAAAAGTCTTGGTGCTTCCCAGAAAGCCATTGAAGAAAAACTTACTAGCCTAGAAGAGCGAGTATCTACCATTGAAGCCTACAACCATCCCAGTCCACCCCGCAAACGCAACAAGTAATGGAGCTTTTGAACTTCTTAAATCTTGTATGCTGGAACGCAAACGGCCTTTCAACCAGAAAAAACGAACTTGAAGTCTTCCTCCACCAAAACGGCATAGATGTGGCTCTCATCTCTGAAACTCATCTCACAAGTACCACAAATCTACCTAAAATTCGCGACTATATCGTCTACCCAGCTAATCATCCGAGCGGTCAAGCTAGAGGTGGCTCTGCCGTGCTAATCAAGAAGTCCCTGCAACATCATGATGTGGGAGTGATCATCACGCACAGTATTCAAGCTTCAGTGATAGCAGTTAAACTAAACAACCGTATGGTTCACCTGAGCAGCATTTACTGCCCCCCTAGAGGAGTATCTGCCAAAGATGCCTTTCTGGAGCTCTTCCACCATTTAGGTCACAACTTCATCCTAGGAGGAGATCTCAATGCTAAGCATCCTACCTGGGGATCACGAATCACCACCCAAAGAGGACGAGCTCTTTACCAAGCAATAACCGAGTACAATTGTCGAGCCATTCCGCCTGATGGTCCAACCAACTGGCCTGTTGACCTCAACAAACACCCAGACGTCATCGACTTCTTTATTTGCAAAGGTATTCCAGATAGCTATATAATATCTCGCACAATTATAGACTTGACCTCTGATCACATACCGGTTTTGTGTACAGTCTCTGATGGAATTATGAGACCCCCTGCTTCTCATACACTGGTAAACTGTACAACAGACTGGAACTCATTTCGCGAGCTGGTAGATAACCAACTTGACCTCAACGTCTGTCTCAACACTCCGACAGTGTACAAGACAGTGCACAACTTACAACACACCTAGCTCCACAGAATATTGTTATCCTACCTTCATACGAAACCTAGTTCGACTGCGAAGAAAAGCTCGTAAAGATTGGCAACAATTCCGTACACCTAATAATAGGAAGACATTCTACAACCTCTCAAGAGAAACCTCCAAAGCTATAAAGCAATGGAAAAACGAATCCTTCAGAACATATCTGACGGAATTGGCACCACTAAAGAAGCTGGCTTCTCACTATGGAAAGCAGCCAAACGAATACGTCGACCTCCTAATGTTAGGGCTCCTCTTAAGAGAGAAGACGGAACCTGGGCAAGGAGCGACTGAGAAAGAAATGAAATTTTTGCCCAGTTCTACGCTGAAAGATTCCGAACCAATGATATTAATTCTGACATCACTCCAATGCAGCTACCTCTCGATAAAGGGCATATCAAGCCTGCATCTCCTTAGAAGTTGCCAGACTCATTGACAAACTCAAAGTGCACAAATCTCCAGGTCTTGACCAAGTAACCCCAATCATATTTCGAGAATTATCCAGAAGAGGGATAATTTACATCACACGACTATTCAATGCGGCCCTACGTATGCGCCACGTACCACTGTCATGGAAATCAGCCAAAATGATTGTGATATTGAAACCAGGCAAGCCTCCTGAAGACCCATCATCCTATCGGCCAATCTCCTTACTCCTTATCATAGCTAAGCTCTTCGAGAGAGTGGTTCTCTGCAGAATGCGATTCATCATCACGAAATCAATGATGCTACCAGATTTCCAGTTTGGTTTTCGACCAAAGCACGCAACAACTGAGCTGATACACCGAGTTACTCATACCATTTCCCAGGCTCTAGAAAACAAAGAGTACGCCCCAACAGTGTTCTTAGATGTCAGCTGTGCATTCGACAAAGTCTGGCACCAAGGCCTTTGCATAAAATTACACCTCTATTTCCTGCCCCCATAATATTACTACTTGAGTCCTACCTCAACCGTCGATCCTTCGAAGTTCACATCGGTCAAGCTCACTCAAATAACAACCCGATAGACGCGGGTGTTCCTCAAGGAAGCGTCCTAGGTCCCGTACTTTTCCTGCTCTACACTATGGACATCCCTGAAAGTCAAATGGCATGATATCCCTTTTTGCAGACGACACAGCCGTAACAGCACGCAACAAGAACTATGAGATCGCAAACCAAAACCTCCAAAGCGATTGACAAAATATCCGCTTGGTCCAAAAGGTGGAAAATCGAACTAAACGAGTCAAAGTCAGTGAAGGTTGATTTCACATTACGTCCGTATCGTTATATCCCCATAATCATCAACGAAGCCCGATTCCAACTGCCACCCATGCTCGCTACCTAGGCTTGCATCTCGACTGCAAGCTGAATTGGCAAGAACACATTCGTGCCAAAAGACAGTTGCTAATCTGCATTTTGACCGATTCCAATGGCTCATTGGGACGACATCAAACCTGCACTTAGCAAACAAGAAGCTGATATATACAACAATCTTTAAGCCTATGTGGGCATATGGCTGCGAGCTATGGGGTACCACTCGCGATTCCAACCGGATGGTCATTGAACGCTTCCAGAACAAAGTCATGAGAACGATCACAAATGCGCCGTTCTATATCACCAATGAACAACTCCGGACAGACCTCGGACTAGAAACTATTGGCGAAGTTATACATAAAAGAATAACTCGCTATGTTGATAGATTGGAGAAACACCCGAATACAGTAGCCATTCAGCTTCTGGACAACTGGAATGACACTCGCCGCTTGAAGCGACGCTACACGTTCGACCTCGCTTAATACTACATACCTAGTAAATAGCCGCGTCTCATTCTGCTGTACGATACTTTAACTAGTGCTAGACACTTCAGTAATCCGTGTGTACCTTCCCTTATGATATAATTAGGTTAATGCAGTATAAAATGTAATTTTGCAGTTCCATAATAAACTATTATATAAAAAAAATTATTATTTTCATCAGATAAGGCTTGGCTGGACAAATTTTGTACATAAAATATCTGGAAAAAGTTACATATTTCTGATTATTTTTGCAGTTTTCAGAGCACTGTGTGCCCTATACTGTCAACATGCATTTTTAGGGTGTTTGCCCGCGCGCAGCACTGCAAGCACCCTATTGCAATCAAATTTTCATCATTTTGTAGGGTCGGCTAGACCCTATTGCGATCGTTTATTTTATTTTATTTATTATTATTATTATTATTATTATTCAAGTTGTTCAGTACTCAGACGTTATCAAGTGGTACTCAGACGTTATCAAGTGGTGCTCAGACGTTATCAAGTGGTAATATGGATGGCGATTCTGTCGTAGTTTGTAGTTTTGTAGGATGTTTATTATTGAAGAATATAGAGAGCGTTAATGTTTAGCAGAATTCAGACGATAGGAATTGCAGCATTTGCCGACCCCAGTTGTGCAGCATTGCTGATTGTCTTTAAATACGACTGAATTGTTTACAGATCATAGTTCAGTTTTAGTTCAGTTTCGTTCTCCGTCAACTGCTGCCATCTATCGATGAGTTGGTCTACTACATATTATGAATGTATCCTCTCCGTTACGACTTACAAATGCAACTTGGAAAGATGAAAATAAAAGATTCTCATTCTGGCGTTCGTGCTTCGTTGCGTAAATTTATTTTATCGCATAGACGCTGGTACAGTGTCTGAATATTTTAGCTTCAAAGTTCTAACATTTCAGATTTGGTTTTGTTTTATCAATATCAGCGTAGGAAGTAAGCGCGAAAACACCGGGGATGCGGAGAAGCCGGAAGTTTTTGCAGTTTTAGGATAATTTTGAGAAGCCAGAAGTTGGAAGCTGAAAGTTTTTCAGCTTCAGCAAACACCCTTTTACTACCTCGCTATCTGCGAGGTAGCTTGTTTACTCTAGTTAAAATTTTTTCAGTACAAAAGTGATGACAGTTAGCAAAAGTACCCGTCGTTGGGCTTACGAATGTAGTGACTCCCATAAGAAAAACCCACGGAGCAAAGATCATTATGTTACTACTTGAGAATAAGAAATTTGTTAGAAACCAAAAGTCTATTAGCAAATGCTAAGAACCTTCTGGATTAAAAATATATTATGTAGAAATACGTTGTGTTGTATTTCTCAGATAGCCATTCTTTCATGCTGTCTTATCGAGTATCGAAGGGAGAACGAAACCAGACCTGCTTATCATAAGTAGAGTAGATTGGCTGTACAAAGTAAAATATCTGCTTGGTCATTTTTGTTTTTCAGTGAAGAGTCAAACGTGTGTGGATGCCTTTTTCTTTTTCTTAAAATACCTATTTTCGTCTGTAATATATTTGAGGAGCGCTTTTCCAAAACGCTTAAGTCAATTTTTGTGAAAATCGAGATTATAACGAAACTATGTTCTCGAAGTGGTACTACATCGTTTCCCTTGATACAAACATTTTATCACAACGGACAATCTAGTTATATGAGTGTTCTCGTCGAAAGAATTTAAAAGTTTTCCAAAACAGCTTAAGTCAGTTGTTTGCGTCATAAACTATTGTAATAGATCTATAGAAAAAATAATACGTACGCGTTGTCCATGTTATTAAACGATTAAATAAAAACTATTTACGTTCAGGACGCTTTATTTTCAATCTATTTTCAATCGTTCCAGCAATTTGGGTTTTCCAAAACGGTTTAAGTCAGGTAGGTGACCTCCTTTACCGTCCTACAGTGTTTACTAGGAGCGTTGGAGGGGAAAACTTTTACCGGTGTCATATGTAGGACGGATCAGTGTTGCCACAGCCGGGATTCAATCACCATTTACGCAGCTGTAACAACATTTTTGTGTCTCCTGAAAATTAGGTTCGATTGACTTAAGCCGTTTTGGAAAAGCGCTCCTCATTTACTTATCCGGAATACATTTTTATAGTGCAATCTAGTTCTTGTCTGTTGCCCGTTCAAGAGGAAAGCAAATTACTTACATATATACCTTTGGTTTCTAACAAACTTCTTATTCTCAGGTAGTAACATAATGATCTTTGCTCCGTGTGTTTTTTCTTATGGGAGTCAATACATCCGTAAACCCAACGACGGGTACTTTTGCTAACAGTAACTCACTTTTAACGTCACACGAAATCTGTCTATACCTGAATGCTGGTTTTGAAATTCAGCTATTTTAGAGTAGTGTTGGAATCATTTTGATGTGATTATTTGTGTTCAGGTAGCTGTGTCTTGATTAATATTCTTCGTGTCATTATTTTGTTATGGATATGCGAAAGTATCTCAAAAAACCGTCTAGTTTGGGTGAGAAAAACCCTTCCAGTTCTACGTTTCCCGACTGTAGTAATGATACAAATGTTAAAGCAAGTACTTCTCATTCGGAGATCGAAATTAGTTCAAAGCCACACTAGTATGATTTTTGATTTGGGTTCTCCGCAGAGTGGACCAAAGCAGAGCCTCTCTTGCAGCAATTTTGACGCACACTTTCTGGAATACGTTACGTTCATTGAGTGGAAGTTACCAAAAAATGTCATCGTTTATTGGTGTGGTCGAGAATTTGGTAACAAAATTCGAAGATATCCGGGGCACACCACCCCCCCAGCTGCCATGAGCAAAGTCCGCCAATGAATATATCATGTTCATCTCAAACCGAGAGGTTCTCAAATACACCTCAGCGGTATCTAGGAAGAAACGAGCAACACGCGCAAGTACGTGAACTGTTAATATACATAAATTTACGCCATCTCCGCTATTGAGACATAAATTTATAATTTTCCATACAGAATCAGGAGAGACCACTGGGCGGAATGAAATCAAGAGAACACGTGTCGCGTCGGGTACCGAAGAAGTGTATATTATGTATGTGTGTACACATAGAGTTGTCTGTAATTTATACGATATGGTTTTACAGCCGATGAAATATTAAAAAATCGTGACTCGGGCAAATTAAATGTCAACCGGCGAGCGCATTCGAGGATCTGGTTGTTCGCTCGTAAATTCATGCCGGCGGGTGCGAATAACTCGAACGTTCTTTATTAATTAACGCCGGCCAGATATTATTTAATTATTCGATTACACGCGGGCGTTATACCATAAAATATCCGCTATATAGGAACGTACGACGTGCGTCTGAAGAGAACAAGAACAAGAACGAACAAAAAAAAAAAAAAAGAAAAAAGTAAATTGCCGGAGGCCAGAAAAACGCTAATTTTGATAGATGCATGGCAAATTGCCAGCTTGATTAACTGGTCGACGGTTAAATGTGAGTATACGTGTTTAAGTTTAATTAAAACGAAAATTTACTGAAATAATTAGCCGAAGACCACCAACAGGTTGCTTTCGTATGCGCATATTCGAATATCGTGAACGAATCTGCCGAGTTATTGGCGAGAGCACTCGTGTATTTTATCTTTGCAATCGATATAATGAAGATTTTATAAATCATATAAAATGAAAATATGGCGCTTCGCTCGCGCGGCTGAAATGACCCACAGAGCCGACAGCCCAGTCGAACCGCTTTTCAATGTCGCCGGGCAGATTCTCGTCATTTTTTCCCACAATTTTTTCGCTTATTTCAGAGTGCGGTCGAAAGTGACCGATGGCTCGCAAGGCCGGCATTATTAATACTTTTGAAAAAGAGGCGCCAAAAGAAAATCATGAACGGGGGCAAACGAAAATACTGGTAACCGACCTTCTTTTTTTTTAAAAAAGGCAAAAAAACTTTTCCCGGTAAATTCAAGAAACGGTTGCAAGTCGATACGTGAGGATTTTGTTTTCTCTCGCTTCCTGTTGGAGGTTGTAAACAGAAGTAACACCTTCAAAAAAAAAAAACAAAAAACCCTGATATCGGGAGACTCTTTTCCAAATAATCGATTATAATCAATAACGAGCCTTCTTAACAATTATCGATTATTGAGACTCATTATCAATTTTAATCGATTTTTTACAAAATCAAGAAAATTATCACATGTCGCAGATGGATCTGCAAACCACGGGAGAGCATTTTCATGTCTCGATTTTAATATCGACTTATCACTGATCGATTATAATTGTCCCCGACTTCCTCGTGTAGTGTAATTCCACCCCCTCGCCCTTGTACAGATTTCGAGAATTTTTTTATGGTCAATGTTTGCCAAGTATTTTTGAAAGGCCGCTGATTGCCTGATAACTGAGCAGTCAGCGCTAGTCGAAGACGGAAATTTTTGAAGTCCGACGCTACAGCAACGGTGGTTAAAGCGGGCACACTATCATTTCGACCCCCCTCGCCCATGTAGTGGTCTGGAATGGGGCGGATTCGTGAGTCACGAGGTAGCTCTATTCACTACAGAATCTGCTCATAGCATCGTAAATCACTCTTCAGGAAATAAAAATCCTGACAGCATTACGTTCCTTGTATTAGCCTTTGAGTACTACGCTCCGCTAGTTCATCGGTTTGCAGACGCGTCTGCAACCACTGGAGAGCATTTTTATGTCTTCCGGCTCCTCGGATTCCGCCGACATGAGAATATCGACGGTCGCTTCGTTTTTTATTTTTTCGTGGTATGGTTTTTGCTCGTCGACATCTCATATCGGCGAATCCGAGGAGCAGAAAGACATGAAAATGCTCTACCGTGTTTGCAGATGCGTCTGTAAACTGATGCACTAACGGAGCGTAGTACTCGAAGGATAATACAAGGAACGTAATGCTTTCAAGGTGATACAAGGAGCGTTGCGAGTCGGAAGCCAGAGTCAGCCCAGCCAGCTCGTAACGCTTTTTTGTCACGCGCCAGAGTAACGCTTTTTTTCCGTTGTCTGCCAGGCTATCCGATAGCCAGCCAACTAGCCGAGACCTGTCTATATATTTTTGATAAGACAAAGGGAAAATTCAAAAAATTGACAAGCTACCGTCTCCTCATTACTGATAAGACATATAAAGAAAAAACACGTCAAAAAATCCAAAGAATTGTAGGGACAGATCATCACTTTCTACTTCATTACTGGAATAAGACCTGAAGACAGACATGAGACCGTCGGTTTATGGCTGATAAAAGACATAATCACAGAGAAAAATATACGATAGGCATGAAAAGTCTACCCGATATAAAATCTAACAACCACCTTCTCCTCCTTCCCCACTGAGATATTACAACAGCTCATTTCCTACTGATGACATCTAAAGACAAACATAAAACTTGTCTATATATCGCCGATAAGACACTAAGTTATAATAATAATAATAATATTATTATTATTATTATTATTATTATTATTATTATTATTATTATTGTTAACAACGTGACGCATAAAAGTGACGTTTTTTCGGGTTGTGTGCCAAAGTAAAGACATAAACATTTCAAAAAAGTTTCCATGGAAATTTCTATTAACCACACCGCTGCAGATTGTAGTCGCGCAGAGCGCAACAAATGTCAATCACTGACTTTGTGTCGGGAGTAGCGTTACAGTTTTCGCTCAAGTATACCCATGACTGGAGGAAAATGGAAATGTCAACCACTCAGGGCCGTATAAAAGGAGGGGGGGTTAAAGGTCTCCCCCCACTCTTGAGTACGTCAGTGCGCTTAAAAATTCGGGAAAATGCGGATCTCAGAAACATTAGAAACCCCAGTTGCCTGTTAATGCATAAAGCATATGTTAGGTTAACCCCCCCCCCTCCATATTCCTGGATACGGTACTGTGAACCGAAGAATTTAGAGCTAAGTTCTCGAAAATCGATTTGGGCAAGTATTACGAAGGTCATAGCCGGCAACTTCTGTTTTTCTCATGTGGTGCTCAACTTGGTTCCGGGACAGATCAATTTCGTTTCCGCGATTCGCCTCCACAGCAAATTCACCTCCAGCAATTGGCCTCCAAGGACAACTCGCCTCCAAATATTTTCATCACGTGTGTCTGAATGAATGAAAAAATTCAGGAACACAGGATTCGGGAAATTGAAATTCGAGAAAATATGCTTTCGTACCCTGATTAAAAAAATTTTCCACGGAAATTTCTATTAACAACACGGCTGCAGACTGTAGTCGCGCAGGGCATAGCAAGTGTCAACCACTGAATTCGTATCGGAGAGCGTGTCGGGGGAGAGTTACGGGTTTCGCCCAAGTATATACCCCTGGCTGGAAGAAATAAATTTCCATGGAAATGTATAAACACGGTTCTCGCCCAAGTATACTCAGTAGTATGACGTCATAAGAAGCACGAGTGTTACAAGAGGCGGTTTACAGGAGCCGTTATGGGGGCTGTTACGGGAGGAGCGTTACGGTTTTCGCTCAAGTATAACCCCAGTAGTAAAAGCATATAAAATGCTAACAAGTAATCTCGTTCCTCGAGGAGGGTCGGCAAAAAAGCACGCATACTGACTCTCGACAAGAAATAATGAACTTGTTGCTGCGCGACCGCAGTCTGCAGCCATGTAGTTAATAGAAATTTCCGTGGAAATATAAACCACTGAACTGAAGTATCATGAAGAGCTAAATCAAACGGACTGGCTTCGTGTTGGGGGAGGGGCGTTACGCTTTTCGTTCAAGTATACCCATGGCTGGAAGAAAAAATCATACGGACTGGCTTCGTATGGGGAGGATGGCTGGAAGAAATAAAATTTTCCATGGAAATTTGAACGACTGAACTGAATTGTGACCAAGAAGAACTACATCATACGGATAGAAGTAACGTTTAAACAGTCTGCAGCTGCGCTGTTAATAATAGATAATCCATGAAATTTTTTTTTTTGGGCTATGATCTGGAGAAATAACGCTCAAAAAGTAACACTTTTTTCATTTATGTGCCAAAGCTTTCGATCAGCTGTTTTTTCATGAGGCTCTATAGTAACGCTTTAAAGTAACGTTTTCTGAAATATTCTCAATTGTGTGCTAAAGCAAAGACATGAAAATGTCAAAAAAAAATTTAAATAAAAAGGAGGAGGTTAGAATGAAAAACAGCGGCGACATTAGCTTTCGCAAGGCCTATGCTACATGTTACATGCCAGGTCTTTTTTGCAGCACAAAATGATAAGACATACGTGAGGAGTAGAACTTAACTTCCTCCCCCTTCTTCCTCGGCATCAACATCTTCGAATTTCGTTTCATGAGTACCAAGATGGAACACGAAAAAAAAGTACCTAAATTTTCACGATGTTGAATAATTTTGAAGATTTCTTGTACCTGCCTCCTGTGGACCCTTATTAGGGGTTACAGTCAAAATAACCTCAAAAAACGAACTCAAATCCCGCGAAACAGTGTAGGCACTCGAGGGTTGAAGACATAAATGGCGGTCACTAAGTCGCTCTCCAAACCAACATTCTCTAGTGTACATTCAGTGAATTCAAAAACTCTACTATCGGGATGCTTGAAACAATGTGAATAATTTTGAGGTTTTCTCCTACGCCAGATAATAAAAATCATCGAACGGGCAAATGCCCTTAGCAGAAGTGATAACGATTCGCGAATAGAGCAAGCTTAAATTTTTCGCGATCTGATATTATTGTTTCTTAAAAACCCATCCGAAACTGATTCCTAGAAAAATTATTCGAGAGCAATGCCCCAATACTTTCAGAGAGGGGGCAAATGTCTCGTGCCCGTCTTCGGCAATTTGTGAATGAGCTCTCCTGCAGTTATCTTCATTACAACTGAGGGGACGCAAAATGATACCCTCGACTCCAACCTATACGAGTGGGGGCAACTACCTCCATAGTCCCCCGGCTCTTGCTCCACTCATTTGAGCGTTCAGCTGATCACACCGGGCGCCTTGATGAACAGTAAACAGTACGGATATCGTGGTTCAAATCACATCTATCGCTTACGGACTATACGAAGATGCTGCGGACTGAAGTAAAAAACCAGGCGGGATCATGATCAGTTTGTTATACGGGCACAACACTCGAGGGCACCAGTATCAGCATCGGCATAGGCACTCTCGCATGCGCAGCTCCTTGAAAATTTAATTAAGGAGAACCGTCGCATTAGAATTTTATAAAGCGAGTCCTGAAGGCGCAATGAATGGTGAATATCGATTATGAACCAGTGTACTCAAGTACCCTTTTTTCATTTACCGACGACGCCATCAGCGATAAGGTAATATCTGTTTATCTGCGAGCTGTAATCGGGCCAGACCTGGGAACGTGAGGTTTGCAGGTGAGAAATTATAATATAGTGCTCGGACTATCAATGTATATTAGTAGCGATACATGACGCAGTACTTTGTAGATCGGATTCTACAGATTTCAGTGTACAGAAATAAATTCCTATTTATCGTCTTCCAAGTACACAGCAGATCGGAGAAGAATCGGGTAAAGCAGCTGCCAGAATCAAGGATACGTGTTCTTCGGACGTTTCAGCAGTACATATATTATGTAAACGAACTCAGGATTGTAGGTTGTTACAAACTGCTAGGCTATTGTTTATTACATTAATACGCCGATAGTAAAAAAAAAAAAAATCTGAGATGACCAAAAAGACGAGTAACCAAACTAAGAATCAAAAATGAATTCGGCGACTTCCGTATCCTAAACAGCGATACTTACATTATGCTGTTGAATTTTCTAATTCTAACCCCCTGGACCAGTCTAGGGGCTGCGATTTTGACATTTTTGACGAATTAATGTCGAAGCCTCTCCTGTAGAACGTGAATTTTAATTTAGGATCTGTCGATTTCTAAAATGAATTCAGCGATTTCGAAGGCTCCCTCGATGATACCTCGATAGTGTCATTCGCACAGAAACGAAAAGTCTGGAATTACTTCTGTAAATTTTCTCACAGACTAATGAAATACCAAAATGACACGAATTTATACCTATGTTCTCTGTCGGACCTAGCAACGTAATGGCTGACATCTGGCGGAGTTTTCAACAACAGCTAGTTCTTTTATATTCTTATCAACGTTAGGATAAAATCGTACACTTTTATCCTAACGATGATAAGAAATTCAATGTAACGTCGTGAAACGACATCAGCGCGCTACCACGCTGCTAGGACCGATTGTAAGGGGTGGGGTAGATAACTGGAAAAACTCCCACGTGTAGGTAGAGG